>VXBC01000188.1:320375-391766 GCA_013399945.1 Ploceus nigricollis | reverse complement strand
TTTTTTTTTTTTTTTTGCCTGTGTGTCTTGGCTATGTGTGAGCTATTTGAAGTGTCAGGTTCATAAAATTGTATCATGGATGCTTTTGCTTGTTTTGGGACATATATGGAGAAAAGTGGCCCTGTTACTTGGGAGTTCACAGCCTGCCTTTGCTCCAAACTGAGGTGAAGGGGAGGAGGAAGGTCTTGACAAAAGGGAAAGTTGTGGGCAAAGAACAGGTCAGGGCCTGGCTGTGGGACCCTGCATTTTGCTTGTCCTGGACTTGGAAAGTGCTGAGAGCCTGAGGAACTAAATGAGAGTGATGGTGGAGAAGCTGAGTAGGTCCTGTGTGCTCTTAAAGGGTCTAATAGAACAGAGTTGTATCATGTGTGCAAGTTGAGATCTGTGTTGGAGAACAGATGCGAGCCTCCCCCAAAGGTCAAGAGTTACACATGAGTGCAATGCAGTTCTAGCAACTCTTTTAATACTAGAAAGAGGGATGAATTGCTGGTTTGGACTCCTTAAATTGTCCAGTTCACTTTTTGTTCAAATTCTTCATTATGTATACTGACTATGCCTTCATGAATCTAGTTTTTGTGGATTATACCTCAGTAAGCAACCTGAAAATTTATGCTTGATTAGGAATAATTGATGAATTTAGGAAGCTTCTCTTAAGAAGCTGTCTGACAAGTTGAAAATTTGTTTTTTTCAGTTGTATTTCCTAAAATAATCAAATGGTTTGGGTTGGAAAAGACCTTAAAAATCATGCAGTTCCAACCCCACTGTCATGCACAGGGGTGCCTTCCAGTGCAGGTAAAGGAAAAAAGAACATTTACATTTGAGCCCTGCTTATTGTTCTCCTCCTCACGTGAAATGCACATCTTGTGCTGGAAACCTTAAACGAGCTTTTGCTCCACGTAGGACATGAAACGTAACTGCATGGGCCGTGTGATAATTTGGGTTTGGGAGAGAGGCTGCGGTTCTGGGTTGTGTTTGCCTGTCTGACCTGTACTAAAGGACTGTGGGGGAGAAAGAAGGGCCTTTCTGCCAGTCTCTTGTCTGTCTGGTGTGTTGCTGGAAGCTTTTTGTCATAACCAAGTGCAAGTGTATTGTGTAATGTGGTGCATTGGGACACCACACCAGGGCTTTTGAACAAATGTGTCTGTAAACTTCGTCACACAGTTGCCCACTCTGTGGCTTAATATTTAAAAGAAATTATGAGTTCATTTAGTGTGCACATTCTTAAAGGCACTAAATGCTCAGCTCAAAAAAAAAACCCATGAGAATAATTAGGGAATTTTCTTAGAGTAAATGAATGATTGACTGTAAGAATTCAGTCTTCCTTCAGATGTAAAAATAAGGGAGGTACATATATAATAGCTCTTTGCTGTGTAAGAGGCTACATGATGTGTGGCATTACACTAATTCTAGCCATCACACTGCAATGAATTAAACTGTCTGACTCCCTCCTTGGTGATGTAGAGGTATGTTTTGTCCTTTGCAAAGGAAGACAGATGCTAAACTACTTTTGAGGTAGTAGCTAGGCTGTTTTTTCCATGGTTTTTTTGTGTTTTAGCCTTGTGGAATTCTTGTGTGCACAGATACAGAAACACAAAGAAAATTAAAGCAAGCTTAGGGGAGGTGTATGTGATTGCCAGTAATCCAAGCTATATTAGAATGCTTTGGCATTTGTGGTGCTTGTAGTATTTGTTGTGATCTCCATTGTTGGTTTTATGTATCTTGTGTTCTTTGTGGTGGTTTTAAATTTATTTTTTTTTAAAGCAGAACTGTGTAGCTACAATAGATGTGAAGTACTAAATGTTCAGAGGACAATTCTCATTGAAGGGGACCTGTCAAAGCTATTTGTGTTTCCACCTCCTGCTCAGGACTGGGTCGATGTAGTATTGGAACTGGATTGTTCAGGATTTTGTTTTCTTGCATGTGAAACCTACAGGAATGGAGCCTTGGTCTGAAGAGAATACTTATTTTCTTTTCTCTAGATGGCACCCCCTGTCAATTTTTGCATGTGTTTTACTTGCAAATCTTTCATCCTGTATCAGTTCAGATGACAATTGAAAAAGGCAGTGCACAACTGGCAGTGCACAAGCTCTGTGCGTTGGGAGGGAAGGAATAGGCGATTATGGTATAGATGGTAATGTATGTGTAGCTTTGTAAATGCTGAATGTGAGTTCAAGCTCTCCAAGAGTAGAAGGAAAAGTTTAAGTATGGCTTTTTGGGAGGGTTATATACAGTTGAAAAGTTATACATTTGTTTCTGGAATAATAAATACCCAGGCTACTCTGATGCAAAGAATAAAAGGTGATAAAGAAATTAAACACATTAGTTCTTTGCATAGCTAACAATACTGTTTTTCTTCCTTGATACCTTGGAAGTATTAGTGTCATTATTACCAGCTTTATTCTTCATATGTGGCTCACAAATGAAGAGGTTAATTTCCTAAAAAACTCTGCATACTCGAAGTTTTGGCTCATGGTTTTTCTGCTTTGTTATTCCCTTGTGCTGGTGCATATCAAGTTGACCTCAAATAAGGAGGCTGTGCTGACTGAAGCTTTGGGATAACCTGTTGTCCTGCTTGGCTCAGTTTGTACGTTTTTCTTCAGCAGTTCTCCAGGCTGGAAATTGGAGCTGGTAGTATTTTCTAGGCTTAGTTCCAGTAAAAGAGATATTACTTTTATGTTCTGTTGTATGAGTTTCAGGTGGAAGAGGGGATGTAAGCAATCAGATTTGCAGATAATAATATACGTACTTACATTTTTCGATCAAGACTATAGTACACTGCTTTTTCTATTTTGTTCTTTGAAGATAGACTAGTACTTTAAAATACAGCTTTTCAAGCAAGTCATCCAGTGCAAATTGTCTAAGTTCCTTTATAAAGAAAAAAAATATACTGAGTAGTCATAAGAATGTCATAATGCACAGGAAATTACTAAAAAGGAAAATTCTATCCAACATATAATCCATTACTATGTTGCTCAACCTATTTGCTATTTAAGCTTATCCATCTGTAGTGAGTGCTTAGTAATATTAATTCTCTACAGAAAAGGTTTTGTATAAACAAAGCTTATGTCAAATTTTACAGATGGCTCTAACTTAAGTAGTTGTTTTAGGAAGTGCATATAGTCTTAAGCAGACAAGATGAATCTGAAATTGCAGAAAACCAATTTTATCTACCCAGTAAATAAATTGTTCATCTTCTATTTCCTATCTCCTAATATTAGATAAAGGTTTATTCCATGATCTCGGAAGTTTTCCCGCTAGTATTTCATAGTAAGACTAGTTACACCTGCATGTATCAATGTATCAGGATGACTAACCCTGGAAATCCCACACTTTCTAAGTTTGTAGTTCTGCTGTGAATTGCTGCAAGTGGTTTTCTCTGTGTCCCAAGTTACCTCATCACTTCAGATATTTAAAATTCTGCTGTAAACTTCACTGTCTTGATGTGCCTTGAGTTATTTAGAGATGAGTGTTGCATAGTAATGAAGTACTAGTTAATACTCTCCCCTGTATTTTGTTTGCAATTTTCTTTAGTCATATCAATTCAAAACTTGAATCATAAGCTTTCTAATGTTGTGACAGATAAGTCACATTGTAGAAAAGACTCACATGTTTGGAGGCTGCAAAGTAAATGATGTCTAAATTATTGGGCTCTCCCTAACATCCAGTACAGCTGCAATCCCATCAGAAGGGAGGTGTCTTGGAAGTTATGTCGTATATACTTAGAAGCTTAAATCATGTGGAAGGGGCTATGTGGGATGAATCCAACAGCTGCTGGACAGTGTTTTTTCTGTAGTTACATGCTTAACAGATTTGGGTAATGCAGCAAATCATACAGTTTTAGACAGATGAGAGATTATGTTAAAGAGATATGGTACCTTAGTGTTTCACAAGAATAGCCAGACTATGTAAAATTTGAAGTGTCCTGTTTTTGATAAAGGTTAAAATTTTCAGTATAGCAACTTGGAAAATCTGATGTTTGCCTTTTTTTGATAATACAAACTTGTTTATGGCTAGTATTTCTTACCTCAGTATTCATTCTAACTGAAGTCAGGAATAAACAGTGTTTAAACTGCGCCTTGAAAATACGCTTGGCCATGAATGTCACAAACTACTCATAGCAGCCCTTAACAACAATACTTGCTTTTAGCTTGCTTGCCTCCTGTGGGAGTGGACTTGATTGCCTGGGACTAGTTACAGACATTTCTCAAGTACACCAGTTCTAATTATACTTCTAGTACATTGACAGTAAATTATGAAGACTTGGCATTGTGGACTGTATAAATGTTTGAGTGCTTGGCTTCCCTTGTTGGTCCTGTCTGCAGTGAAAGCACTTAAGAATTAAATTTAGAAAAGTTTGTGCTGCGAAGCCACTGTGGTGCCTCTGCTGAGGTGACTGGAGCTGATGTGATAATGGTGTTCACCGCCCCACCCCAAATATCCCAGATCTTATTTCCCAATCACAAGAGATGGCTTTTTTTCCCTTAAAGTGGTCTTCTCAAAAGGCTGCTTTTCCCAGGTATCACAGGGAACCCAGCAAGCAGAGCAGGCGTGCTGGGGGAGTTGAATGTGTGGTCTGTGTGAACAGCCCCCACAGCTCCTGAGCCTGCAGAGACAACACTCCCTGATCAAATCAGTGACGGTGATCAAAGCTGGCACTGTGGTCAGTAATAAAAGCAATAGTCCTTCCTTCTCATCCCATGTTTAATACTTGTTTTTTCTAGCTGTGATGCTGTGTAAAAATCTCATGCAGGCTTTTCTCTCCTGGAATACTGTGAAGTTTTGTTTGTTACGATAAAATACAGGGATAAATGAAAAGTGGATGATGACAAACACTTAAAGGCCAGGAAGAAATTTACAATGGCAGGATATTTGTGTGCATGACAGAGGGATTGGGAGTATATGTTTGTGCACAACAAAAAGAAAGCAAATCATGTCTTTTAGATGATGCACAAGTACATGTACATTCTAAAACTAATAGAAGGTAAGGGGTTATTTAATTAGGTGGAATACTGTAGGTTTATGGAGGGGAAAATTGTTACAGGGAGAAAGGTTTGGCGAGGCAGTAAAGAAGCCAGGTGTTGCTATAGGTACCTTTCTCAAACCATCTTTTTGACAGTCTCTTAAGATGGCTGTCCATTTAAATCTGCTTCAAGTTTGACAAAGAAACAATCCTATAGTAAGGGTAGGTTGTGTTTGTTTGATATTTATAAAGGATGATAATGTTTAAGTTTCTACCATATCTTTCAAATAGTGACCTATACAATAGTTTGAATATACAATCTGTTGATCTTATCCATTATATCATGACTTTATTTTTAAGTTCTGGAGTGTATTTTTAAGGGAGGTGAAATACGACTTGTGGAAATGAGCAATGAAGCAGTAGCTAGTGCAGCTGGGCAGTTTTCTGTCCGGGAATCCAAATAACAATTCTTACTCCATCTTACTCCATTCTTTCTGCCAGAGTGGGATGAGTGGCAAAGGTAGTGAGGAATATCTGGTGTTTTATTTCAAATAAATCAGGAGTTCTGACTTCTGGTTTAAAAGCTTTTTTTTTTTTTCTGTTTGGTAGACGAATAAAACTTTCAGTTTTAATTTCTTGTGAATTTATTTAGAAAGGTAAGTCCTAAGGCTTGTGTTGAGCTTCATTTGTTGCAGTTAATGTTACTTGCAGCTTTTCAATATGGAAATCAAACTGATGCAGCAGACTTGAAATCCAAGTTTAAAAAGAAACCTATGTCTTCTTATGTTTGCTGCTGTGGCAAGCTAATAAAAAACCCAAACCTATAATATACAAACCAGCTTTAAAACAAAATTAAAGGGTTATTGAAGTCTATTATTTTGTCACTCTGCAGGGCTTTTACAACCCATAGGAGGCATGTGAGCTGGTTCTCACCACATAAGTAAATGTTTTAGAAATGGTAACACTGCTGCTTCCAGGTTACTGAAGTCCTGCAAGAATTAGTAGCACTTGACCACCAAGAGGAGAATTACAATTTTTACAAAAATTCTGGTTTTTTCCCCTGAAGTCTCTTGCACAGCAACTTCATTTTCATTCCAGCTTTGTAGCTGTGCTGTAGTAATCCCTGACTCTTTCCCCCAAACTAAACCTTGATTTCTGTTAACACAAAGGAGGCCTGTTAGCAATAGCTAGCAGTGGAATCAAATGGGAATTGAGAAGCTGTAGTTTACAGCTTCATTAAAATTAATTCTGGTAAATAAAACATCTGAGTTCTTTCTAGATTAAGGTGCTTTTAAGCATTTATTGATACGATGAGTGTCATTGTTGGACACGAGAACACACACGCGTGTACACACAGCTGAAGGTGAAAAAGAGAAGGACTTTTATTTTCTGACTCTAATATTTATAGGTTTACAAAAGTGACAGTGGATTGGAGGGTGGAAAGGCCACCTCTCCAATGCCACTGGACAAACTAACAATCAATCGACTTTCTCTACTTCTATGAAAGAATGCAAAACAATTGAGTTATTTACAGAAAGAGTGTGGGAAAGTCTGCAATAGGAATGAAAACATCAGAAGGCTAAAAGATTTCTAAAAATCAGGGCGACACGATGAGTAGAAACAGTTTTGAATGTTCTACTAATAAATACATGCTCAGAAGAGGAACAATAAGCTGCTTTTAGCATGGGGAGAAAATCTAATCTTTGGTTTTCAGTTAAATAGTACTGAATAACAAGAAGAATTTGTGAACTTATAATAAAAATGCATTAGTAAACCAGATGATTTTTTGACTCAGTTGTGTCCATATTACAAACAAATTAATAATTATATTGTTCCTGTAGGTTATCCGTGAATGTGATTAATGTTCAGTGTTACATTTTTTAGTGTGTTTCGGCAATATGGAAACCCGAATGTTTAGCAAGAACACAGTTTCAAATTAAAGCAATAAATCAGAGTTAGTGAAGTAAGGTGTGCAGTGTGCCCCACTCCTTGACAGCCACTGAGAGAGAGCAGTGTCTTGTCCTGCTACTTTTGGCAGCAAGAGCCTCTTTATCAGCTGCTGTCGTTCCAGTCACGCTTGTGTTCACGTCTTTGCTACATGCTCTGCTGATTACCTTGGAAAAGGGCAATGCTGTAACTGTTCAACTGACCTTTCAGTTTATTTTCTCTTGTGTAATATGAAACATGAGCTAACACAGCCTCAGTCTACTGATTTTGAGAAAATCTGTCGCTGTGTTTCTGCAGCTTTCTGCTCAGATGTGATGGGGTTTCTCTGTAGTTACATTAGTTCCAGAAACTCCATCAATTTCAGATATCATCATAACAGTGAAGCAAATTAGTATAGCTAAAAGAGGGGCTTTTGTGTACAATTCATACATAATAAAGACTACTTAGCAGAGGAATAGTGGGACAATGACTATGAAATGAAGAAATCCTATGCCTATTTAGGTATTCATTTATTTAAATGAAGTATGCTGCTGGTAAATTTGTCTCCTTACATACAGAGGAAAAAATATATAGAACTCTCATTATTTTTTAATTGCTGTCTTATTTAGACTGTGTCATGATAGGGAAGCTGTCTTGAGTGCTTTGGCAGATACAGAATATACATAGCTGTGCCATTCCAGGAGGTTGTAACACAGCTTAGTATTGTAAGGTTTGGGGGTTTGTCAGTGGGGGGTTTTTTGTTTGTTTGTTTTTAATTTTTCTTTTTTTTTTTTTTTTCCTTACTTTGCTCTTTGAGGAGTGTGTGCTTTAGTTTTTTTCATTTTTTAAAATTACTATATACCTTTTATTCCATTAGAGGGTTAAAGTAAATGTCTTTCTTGTAGGAAGTGTTGATACATGCACAGTTCTTTCTTCTCTCCTGGAATTGATGTCTCTAAGTAGTTTACTGGGCTTCTGATGGAAAGAAAATGCTTCTTGGTCCCTCTAAACACTCGTAATTTGTTACACTTGCCCTGTGAGGTGCATCCATGAGTTTCTAATAAACTGAAGTGGGTGAGAGATGAACAGGAGTGTGTATAAGAGAGCCTCTAAATATTGGCCAGGGGCAGGTGGTGGGAGGGGGACTGTTTTTAGGATTGGGATTGGTTTAGATAAGCCAGTAGAGCAATTGTTAATAATTAAGTTAATGATTGCATTACGTTTGCATTTGGTACATCTTGTAATCTCTCCTGCATTTGGTTCTGAATTGAGAACTGTGTGTGTTCATTCTGATGTTGATGGCAGAAACATTACAGCTGTCAAATGCTGCCAAAGCCACTAAGTTACCTTAATGGTTAAAGCAGGGAAGATGCCTGCTGGTCAGCAACAAATAATCTTCTTGCTAAAATACTATTAAATGATATTTATCCATATTACACCTCACAGCTTATAGGTCTTTACATCTCTGCTAGAAATTGCTGGTAGGATATCAAGAAAATCTGTAGTTCCCCTTTTTCTGCCCATATTTTGTTGTGCTTCTACATACTAGACTTTATGTTAGGGCTTGACTTGCATGTCATTGTACTTTAAATTATTTTGCAAGGAGGTGATGGTGAATCAGATACCTTGTCTTCTGTTGATGGCTTTCAACAGAGCAAGTGATTATGCATTATTTATCCCAAACAAATATTTCTTAATTTTTGATGCTGGATTTAGTTTGCGATGTGAACTACATTAGTGTTCTCTGCATAAATGCTTTACCTCAGCATTCTGAAATCATGAAACATCCAAAGAGAATTGGGAGTTATTCATTATCTGCCAAGTAGTGAAAATTTGGAAAAGTTGTTTCTCAGGCTTTTGCCTTTCTTGCTCACTGTTACAAGTTCTCTGCTGGGTGTTCTTCTAGTAGCTAGTAAAAAAGCATGTTTTTGGTAGGAATTACAGCAAAAATTATTTAACTGTGTAAGTTCCTTATTGGAGTAACTATATCCTCAATTTATTTGGGTAACTGTTGATTTTGTTACTCCTGAAAAGAACTTAATGCCATTGGCCAACCTGCAGAAGCCTTAGTTTTCAGCTAAAAGTGTGTTTTAAATTGCCTGTGATGTTGGAGAGAGACAAATTGCTTTGTAGTGAATAATTTTGTGAATGGAGCAATTAGAACATTTGGGGGATTCAGATTTAGCTATGGGGAAATGTGTTAAGATCATGATTTCAGAATCATGGAACAACTTTACTTTTAACCTCCAGAAAAGCAAAATTAAGTGGTCATCTGGATCTTTATAATCATCATCCATGGCTATCTTGTGCTTCTAAAGCATCTCTCTCTGAATTGTTCTAACACTTCAAAGGCTATGTGAGTTGCATGTGTTGATGGTCCTTGATCTATTTAAATGTGTATTTAAAAGATTTCCTGAATGGGACATGACTTGCTCGCAGAAAGTGCAAGTCAATCAACTACAACAATAAAACTGGTAAAAGTTAAAAATGCTGTAAATCTGTTGTTCTCAAGTAGTCACACCTACCCAAGATTTACTATGCCTTTATTTCCTATTTTCCTGAAGTGTGGTTACTCTGTGTACTCTGAATGGCCAGATGAAAAGTGTGTGGCAGGGGGTGGAGAAAAGAATGAAGTAAAACCCAAGGCTCCTGTTTTGGTATATTTTCACTAGTGACAAATGAAGTTGAAGAAGCTGCCAGCAAGAATTTGCTTGTATTGCATTATTCTAGTTCAGAGTAGTCCGGTGCCTTTGGTTTGCTGGGCTGCAGAAATTTGCTTTAGGACGACTTTTATCTCTCCTACCTCAGTCTTCATGCAATCCATTGCTTTCTAACCAGTTGAATGATGAGAGACTGAGGGAATAACTGGCTACAGACTAAAGGGGAAGATGAGAACTGGGGCCTCACTAATCTGAGCAGGGACTCTGTAATGGCTTTGGTGTCAGTGAAAGTCTTTGTAACTGCATCTTCAAAGTGATTGCAGCAATATTAGAAAGAGGTAATTTGTGAACAACCCCATAAAGCTATGGACTATGGTCCATGACATTGACATTAATTTAAATGTTTGTACTTGCTGGAAAATGGAGGATTTGGTTACAGAGAGTACCTTACTCTGTGTTTTCTTTCATTTCCTGTTCCCTTTGGTATCTGCAGAATTGGGCTTTCCATATGGATACCAGATACCATTATCAAAGTCTATCTAACTTGCTTTCATCTTTTGAATAAATTAGCATTAATACTGGGCCAATACTGTACAAATAAACTATGACCAGAAAGCTGATGTGGACAAAAATCTGAAAGATGAATAGCTGCTAAAACCAGCATCATAAGCAAAAGAGGGGCTAAAATCATTAATTTCGGTGTTGTCACCACAGGTCTTAGAGTAAGCTGACTGACTGTTCTGTAAACTGCAGTAACAGCTTTGTAAAAAACCTGAGAACAGGCATAAAAATGTCTTGAAGTTTTGCAGCCATCTTGGCGTTCAGCCCCAGCCTCTTTAAATGAGAGTATCTTGTATGCTGCCAAGGCCTTTTTGGTTATATTAGTTTCTGTTTAGATTCCTGTGATGCCTGAGAAACTAAAGCTAATCTGGTTAAATTTAAAAGTTTAAAATACTACAATACCTCTTTGTTATTTTATGAGGTGGCCAGGAAGGAGTTAGTACCTCTTCTGTTTGGAAGAATAAAGATGTGAAAGCTTCATGTGGAGCTATAACTCAGTGCTTTGACTTACCATCAGACTCTTCAATAATCTGCCAAAAGTCTTATTTCAATAAAGCAGTCGACTTTGGGGAGAAAGGAGAAGCTTAGCTTTATTTTTCTTATGCTTCATGTTGAGGCTAACAATTTTAACATATACCTGAGACTTTTTAAATGAGTTCAATAGCTGAATTAACTCGGTGGTTATAGGAACTGCAGAACCAGGGTGTTTGTATATCAAAGTTACAAAATAAGTAGAACATTATGTTTTTTTGGTGTAAGGGTTTATAGTTTTGCATTAAACTGAGAATTCTTTACTTCTACTGCATAAGTTTTAGTTGTATAGGTATCCATAAGACAAAATATTTGAGGGTGTTTCAGTGATAGAAGTGTGAGGAATAAGTGCTCACCTGACATGTCAATTCTTGAAGTGGTTGCTTATGTAATATTGTCTTCATGTGTTCACTTGGATGGCTATTTTTTTGGCAGGATACTTGTTTACTGGATAGCCATTATAGTAATTCATGTTTGATGTTTTAATCCTGCTTCTATGGAAAGTCAGCCAATTCCTACACTTCTATTGTAAGGCTTCAAACAAAGCTGCATATAAAGCATGGGATTTAAAGCAATGCTGTGTTACAAATTATGCATGTAACAATAGGAAAAGACTGTTGTGATTGTGTTTCAGGTGATGTTTACAGTTACCAGTGTTTCACACTGAAATAATGATGGGGAGGGCAGAAATGTTGGTGTAAAAGTATTTGGAAATAGAGTAGTACTTTGTTTCAATCTAGGTAGTCAGCGTTCTTGGGCTAATGCTAAGGCTGAAAAATCTTTTCAGTAAGTCTGAAGGCAACAATTTCAGTTTTAAGAAGCATTGATATATTAACAGAGGCTAGATGAATGAATATGGGACTTGAAAACCCTGCTTTTTCATAAAAACTCCAGGAGCCAGGAGTACACCATAAGCAGCCTCCCTTCTGCTGCCTACACTTGTCAGATTTGTGCTGCTGTACCTATAGTAAAGGACTTCATGTGCAACTTCTTTCAGTCACTTCAGATGCTGTGTTCAGAAGTTCTGTGGATCTTCTTGTTGCTCAGTTTAGGTTTATATTGTCCCAAACGTAATGGTTGTACTTTTCAAGTCATAGTTGGGTACAGTTTTTACCTTGTAATCCTCTCCAGTGTCAACGTTAACACTCAGATATTGCAAAATCTTAACAGACTTTGCACTCTCTGAGAACTTGAAAAGTATGAAGGCAGAAGTCAAGTCTTTTGTCGTGACTTACAGCTCTAGATGCTGAGGTTGACTGTTCCCATGTCCAGAATGTTGAGATTCTCACTTAAAAAATGCATTCAGAGTCTGTCATATAAGTATATATATGCATAGCTGAACATGACATAACTTTCAGTGTTGAAGAGGAGATCACAAAATGTAGTCTTAATCAAATGTTTATCTCTGGTATATGCTATTAGTGAACAATAGAAATATTAGGAATTGGTTGAACAAAAAAAAAATTCCTGTAATTTTCTGTGTGTAATCCTGGTGTGTCACTTTGGAAGATAAAAAACCAGTGTTTAACAAGCCTTAGTAAGGTAGAAATGAAAGCTGAAATATCGTGAAAGCAAAACCTTAAAGTTCCCTAACTCTGGACCTGAGCATGTACATGGCTCTGTCCTTTCCTGCAAAGGAGCAACAGGCTACAGTTCCTGCTTTACAAGGCCTTTCTGCTGTTTTACAAGGCCTTCTGTGACAAGTAATGTAGTTCTGTGTCCAGAAGTATTTCATCTCCTGAGATGAGTTTTTGAAATAGTTCATAGCAAAAGTAATTGATCCATTCCAGGAGTTGGTGAGTTTTTTTGTGAGCTTTGAGCAAACTACAGTTCCTTACTGGATAATCTCAGGAGGTTAAAATCGAATAAATTCTTTCTAGATTATAATTTTAAATCAATTACAGAGAACACTAGTTGTTGCAAAAATCTTTATGTCTGCAATGTGATGCAGCAATTATAACTGAATTAACTTAGTCTATTAAAAGCAGCATGCTTCTATACAAATAGAAGGAGTATTCTTACTCAATGTACATGATGCTGTGTTGCTGTTCCAAATCTGTCCTGTATAAAAAGCCATTACTGTAAAAATGTTATACATCCTTGCTCAACAATTCTTCTAATATGTTCCCTTTCTTGCCTCCCCTCCCTCTCCCCCAAAAAATAATTTATTGAGCACGTAATCTTGCTCACCACTCTTTGCAAAGTGAGCAAAGTGTTGACTTTTTTTACAGTGATACTCATGATCATTTCATATATTAAATGCCATGGTTTCTTTGTGTCATGGTTTGCTTAAACTCTGAATTTACTCAAAGGCAAAAATTGAAGCAGTGGGTGTTCCTAGTGCTTTTATGACAAGAATCAAGAGTTTACTATGTCTATATTACTGATGCTTTCCCAAAGATACAGAATCACATAATTGCTTTCTGAAAATCCATTTTCATCCATCCCACATTCAAATCCTGAATTTGCTAGATGCTTATTTCTTCGGAATGAGATGAATGGGTTTGATTCCTAGGAAGGGATCATGTTGAGGAAGAGGAGTAGGCCACTGGCATGTGTTGCACCTCTAGCTGATGTGAAGTGAATTGTAGCCTTTTTCTTTTCTGTGCTGAAATTTCAGTCCTACTTTCTGGCCTGCTGTTCTTCTCTGGTAATAAAGGATTAATTTCCTTCTTCTGCAGCTTTCAAAGGTTTGTGACTGATTTTTGTTTAGAAATGAAGCTCACCTCTCCTTTTACTTTCTGCTCAATATGGGAAAGACCGCATCCAACTAATATATTCTTAAAGCTGTGACAATGTATTTATGGCAAGAGGGGGGAGGAGAAGAATAATTTTGGTTCGATTACATATTTCAAAACCCCTTCTTCTATTTTACCTGTGTCATGCTCATTGCTTCAGTTAGATCTTCTCTGAAGTTGCAGCAGCTACCTATAGTAAAACAGATCCTGCTTCAGCCACAGTGGAATGAGGTGGAAGCAGTACATGGGACAAGCAGCAATTTTGAAACAGCTTATGTATGGCAGAGAAACAGGGATTTGCAGATAACACTCCAAATACACTTCTTGTTATATATTTTTTTCCCTTAACCAATTAAATATATATACACACACAAAACATATATCTATATATGTATATAACTATACTTCATGTATCATACAATATTTTAAAGAATGGTTTAAATTTCAAAGCTATAGTGGTTGTTTTATTTTCCTTCCCCTGAGGAGAACCCTTCAAAAATGGAGTAATTTGAATTTATCAGATGATATATGTTGAAATTCTGAGGGTATTTGTGACTTGCTCTTTGTTTCTGTATTTAAGCTTTATATAAATCTTTGTGATTGCAGCTGTTTAAAATGTAAGTCAATCAACTGAGTTTGTGTGTGTGTATATATATATATATATGATACACTTACAGTTGGAAATCTGACAAAATATTTTCCCTCAAGAACATAAATTAAATTGATTATCAGAGCAGTAGTAGTTAGTAATGCACTTCTAAGGATTATGCCCATGAGCAAATTTTAAAGCAATAATGTACGTGGATGGGCAAAAATAGTTATGAGTGTATTTGCTACAGTGTATCCCGGAGGTATTTTCAAATCTTTCTCCTTTAAAGATGATCATCAGTCTTAATAATAAAATAATAAAAACTCACTGGGAGATTAACCTTAACAGTAGTCATAGTACTCCAAATTAATACAGGTAATGCTGTTTACCTTAACTAGTAATTAGTGTGTGTGTTCTTCTACTTTAATTAAGGGCCAAAAAAATCAAAACATTGCAACAAATCACAGAGTTCTAAGTCCTGGCACTGCAAACAGACTTCTTTTTCTTTAAGCAACAAGGTGCTATTCCATAGTGCTGGTTTAGTGTTTCTATTTCCTATTGCAAAATGTAGGAAGTGTAATAAGGCCAATGGGTTTGGTTTTGCTGGGGTTCTTACTGTTTTTTATACACTTCAGAAGACTCTTTACCATTTATGAAAAAACAAACACATTTCTAATTTACCTCAGGAGTGTCTTACTGAAAACAAGCAAACAACAAAAAAACTGTTACAGGTAGCATTAATTAAATGCTCAGCTGCAGCTTTTAGCTGTGCTTCTGCACAAAATAGCTCATAATTTAGGGGTCAAAGTTGACTATCTTGTTTATATTGTACCCCTGGTTATGTACCCTATCAATTCCAGAAACCTACTTGGAGAAAACATAGCAAAATATGTCAAAAAACTCTAAGCTGTTCCAGGCAAAGGTTTATGCTAGAGGTTTAGGGCATTTAAATTCCTACTGGTGTAAGTAGGGTATGGTCCAAATAATTACTTTTATGAAGCTGTAATTTTTTCCAAATCGTTGCAGTGTCAGGGACTCACTGCAAAGTCTTGCTGATCGTCTCTCTAAAGAGGTTGCCTAATGAGCCCCTTTCTACAAGGACCAGATGGGTTTGTCCATGCTGACATGCTGTACTGCAAACTTTTCAATGGCCTGAGGTTGTCTGTCTATTAAAACTGGCTGTGAGAGATGTGGCAGACCTATCCAGCTCTCCCTAGGAGGGTTGTGTCTGATATTAATAAGATGGAAGGAAAAGTGCTAGGCTGTTCAGAGTGTGAAGTTCTCCTGTTGTGTAATAATACTGGGATTTCTTGGCTGCCAGTCAGGAATTGTAGTTTTAGACTGAAAGTGCAAAATGTTCCTGTAAAGTAGAGAAAGCACTGACAAACACGAAGATTGCAGTTTTAGACTGTGTAACAACTGTGGAAAAATTGCATGGTTTGTATTTGATTTTCTTTTTCTATTCCAGTAGAGAGCAGTGAATCTCATGTTACTGTGTTTCATTTAATTTTTTTTTAGGTTTTTACACTAATTAATGTAAGAAAGACACTTGCTAATCTTTCTAAAAAATATTCTCTGTTTTCATTGCAAGGTATTCTCTGTTTTATAACCACTTGAAGAACATTGAGGAAAGTGAAGGCGGCCTTGATAAATTTACGAAAAGTTACAAAACCTTTGGAGTTAACCAACTTGCGGATGGTGGAATATACTGCAAAGAGTGGGCACCAGGAGCAGAAGCAGTGTTTCTTGCAGGTGACTTCAGTAAGTATTCTTAGGAAAATTTCTTCTGCCCTGCACAATGTTTTACATCAATATTCTCTTCTTTTAAAGAAAGTTTTGTCACAATGGTGAAATTGTGATAGTAAAAAATGTATGTCGTGGCTTAAATCAATAATATTTTCCTCTGTGTTGCAGTAGCTTATGAAGATGTGTTTCTGTTGTATGGTCAGTGTTATGCATTTTTTAATACCCCAAAGGCAGTGACTCATGTCACACTGGATCACACTGCAACTTGAGGCTGTATCTAAACTTCCTGAAGTTCTTACAGACTTTATAAAACTATATGCAGAGATGCAAAAATAACAGTGAAATAATTTGCTTCATCTTCTTTTACTGATCAAGTAACAGTGTTGTCTAAGGACCAAGGCCCTTGGGAATTCTCACCCATCCTGAGAGTTTAGACACAAGTTCTGCTGGAAAATGGTAGCCTAAAATCAAACTAAATACTACTGAAAGTAGCTACTCTGTTTTTGTGAGGCCAGAAAAATAAAGATGTTAGCAGAATGGGAAGGTGGCAGTGTTACATGGAATAATTGCATTGCTTGCTCTGAGAACCAGGAAGACTATTGCCTTTGGATTTGAAAGGAAAGTGTAAATTTGCTTTTTATTGAAGTCTATGTACACTCAAAGTACGTTCTAAAATTTTTAGATGAAAGTGACATTCATCATTTCTCTTCAATCACTTAATACAATTCCTTGCTCTCCTTTTTTGTTTAGGGTTTCAGAGAGCTTTGTTCTGTTTTTCCCTTTCACCTACACTCTCTCTTCAGTTAAGTCTGCCAAAGTACTAGGTCTTGCATTGCTGGTTCTTACTGAACAGGGACTTTGTCTGTGAAATTATTTTGTTCATTTAACTGCATTTCAGAAGAGTGAAATTTTATTTATCTGACTTAGATTTTGCAAAAATACTGATATAGGGAGTGTTCAGTGTATTTACATTGCAAAGAAGAAATCTGAAAAAAAAAGTCCTTTGAAGCAGTTAACTACTTCTGCTCAAACACAAAGCTAAATGTTGGCCATACCCTACTCCTGTCTGAGGAAACTATCGAAAGGAAAATCTCTTTATTTTAGGAAGGTTTTTTATTTAAAAAAGAAAAAAATCCTGTTTTTGATGCAGAAGTCGAACAGAGTTACTGCAACACTGTTTTCAGCCATGATCCTGTTTGATATGACTAACATAGTGAATGATAAAGTAGCTTTTCTTGAAGTGCTGCTTGTCATTTTATTGGAATAGACACTGATAAATAGGTAGCGTAGTTCTTGCATTTTTATATTGCAATGGGATGTGTCCTCTAACACTGAGTAATGAGTCGTGTATGGTTCACCTACTGCTAGATAATAGTGATTTCAGATATCAATGTAGACTGCAAGGCAGCTAGATCAGGTTATTTTCATAGGTCAATTTTATATGTATAAACATGCAGAAAATTCTCCTCTTTGTCTCTCCTCTACTTGCTGCACCCCCTCATCATTGCTCAAGGTTTCTATGGGATGGGTGCAGGTTAAATGTCTCAACTCAGCTAAAGACTAAAGTGCATTTGTTTTAAATATGTATTTTAAGAGATGGTAATATTAAAAACAGATTTAATAATAATATGTTTAATATTTTGAAAAGATGCTGTGACTTGTAAATTGGCTTACCAGGTTGCAGGGGGAAGTATATGTATACCAGAATAGGGTAGCTAAACACTGGAATAGTTTTCTAAACTCGACTTCATTTAAAATATTTGATGTAATACATCATATGAAGCAGAAATTTAGGACTAATAACTTAGAGTAGTTGTATCTAGACACTAATGATTACAGCAATATGAAGAGAAAATAAATTAAAAGAAATCCGTTGTGATGTGGAAAAACTGTGTTTCTCCTATATATCAGTCACTCATAGTAAAGTATTCATTCCCAAAGGGGACAATAGTGTACTTGGAAAGACTGGAGGCATGGAAGATTGTCATTCAATTCATATGATCTTGAATAATATTCTCATGAGAAATTGGATTCCAAAACCCTAAGATTTAGAGTCAGATTGCTACAGATATGTTTAATTAAAACTGAATCCCTTTAACCTTTCTTTAAGTTTTCAAGCAGGTTAAAGTCTCAGACTAAATTTATGATTATATTGTGTTTAAATTGGATATTAGGATTGCTTTTAATAAGATTTTTTTTAATAAAACTTTTTTATAAAAAGAACCATAGTGTAACCACGTCAGGGGAAGTTGGAAATCTTAGACAAAGAAACATTGAACTTAGATGACAGAAGCTCTTCAGGTTTTAAACTGAAATATGGTGGTATATAATACAAAAAACTGTCAATTCATGCTTTTTGTTTTGGAGATGAATAGCAGTGTTTTCCTTAATAATATGGTATTGTCTGAGAATATCTTAATGTTTGATGTAAAGACACCAAGTATTAGTCTCTGCTATTTCATCCTAAGTTTTTTGAGGATCAAAAACTAGTAAAAATTAAAATGGCAAGTATAGGTTGTGTACAGAGACCTTGAACTTTTTTTTTCCAAATTTATAATTAAGCTTATAGTTGATAATATCTTTGTTACAAATTATGCGTAAGATAAACATGAATATTTCATAAACATGAATGACTTTTATGCCTTATAACTGACAATAAAAGCTTTGCTATTAAGGTATTTTGACCCAAACTATGGGATTTTTTTATCTTATTGTCAGAAACTTGTAATGAATGAGATAGCTCCAATTTGTAGAAAAATTCTTAATATCAATGTGCGTTTTGGAAAAAAAAAAAAGCTAGAAACTAGTAAAAACACACAAATCTCTAAGTGGATTGGAGAATGAAAAATATGAATTCAAGAAAATCCCAGTGCTTTCAGAGCTTTTTTGTCTCTTTAAAACTCCATAATTGGAGAGAAAAAGTATTGCATCTGTTGGTGTTCTAGTACAAAGCTTTATATTGGAAGTATTAAATGAGCATCCAAAAACATTAAGATTTGTCAATTAGTACTTTCAGCATCTCAGTAAATCAAGTGTATGAGACAATTAGTCAGCTGAATTTCCAGCAGCAGAGGCTCTATCAACATTATAGCTCCTTCAAAAGCTCTCAGTGATAACACTGAATATTTCATTTGTGTGCCCTATTGCTGAGGAATCCAATGACTACTGGTAATTTATTTCTGCTTTAAAATTGACTATTTCAAAATAAGTCACTGAACTGTGAGTTTTGAGAGCAACCTATGGGATTTATTTGGGAATTGGAACACTCACATTTGTATTTGGTCATGCAGAGGCTCAGTGGGTTATCTGTAAACAATTCCTTAATTTTAAAAAGAAAGCTGCTGGTTTTAAAAAGCTCTAGAGTAAGTATGCATATATTAATTTGGAAGTCAGCATTTGGTATAATGCATTGTTATATTTGTGGTTTCTCTTCTTTTATTTGTCTTCCCTTCCCAGCTAACATTAATCTAAAATGTTGCTGGAATGTCTGTTTGGTTTGGTTTCTGCTTCCTTTTCCTTGCACTAGTGAGGAAGGCTTCTGCTCTGTTTGGAGGGAGGGTAGGATATTTGGTTCTGGGAGGATATTTGTCTATTATTTAATTCTGACAGGATCCCTTCAGAGTGAAAAAAGAGTACCTTAAGGCACTGTACTTCATAATTTGGGTATCTGACAGCTGACTAAGAGCTTTATGTATCAGAATGTTTTGGGGTTTTTTTATTCCAGATTTTTACTGAAATGGATTCTAGGTACTGTCATGATATCATGCTGAATTTTACTGCTTCCTTTCAAGATTTTTTATAGAAAAATACCTACATTTGATTAGTAAATTCAAACAGTGTTTTATTTCTGTGGGTGCAGGTGATTGAAAGCAGTAGACTAATATAAGGTGGCACTAATATACAAGGAAACATCCTATCTAAGACGTAATGACACTTGTTTTTATGTCAGTGTTTGAGCTATTTGCCCAATTTCCAACAGCTCAAGCACAGGATCATTAATGTAATCTGCTTTAAAAATTATTAACGTGGGAGAGGAAGACCTAATTGGCCACTGTGTAGAACAGAATAGTGTCCTTGGAAAATCTCTCCAGTTATGTTCCGGTTTCATGTTCTAATCAAGTGGAATACAGGTATTTTGTTGGGATACTGGGATTTTGATGCTCTTTCCCTTGTCTGAACTGCTACTTGTCTGATAATCTTTCTTCAAGGATGCTGTGTGTTTGCTGAACTCTCTATTCTCTTTAGATATCTTTAGTTGATCAGAAGGTATGTGGAAATACAATTGCTGTAAGATATTTGATCTCATTTGAGAATTCAGCTTTAGTTTATAAAGTTTTTTCACTTCTGGAAAAAACAGCTACAGTTCTTGTATTGGACAAAGTCAATTATTTGATTAATATGCGAGAACAACTCCTTTCCTCTGTGAGAAGTGTTAATTTCTTGTGTGAGGCTCCAAGTTCAGGCATGAGCCTCAGAGGTGCATGGCTATATCCTTGTCAATGTTAAAACAAAATCAGGAGACAGAACAAGAAGTCACTCAAATTGTCATTTAGCAGGAAATATGCATTTAAATTGAGTTTTTGTCATAAATGGTAGAACCCAAGCTTTTATAGCTTTGAATTCTGTTCTACATTAAAGCTCAGTTCATGATTCTTTGGTATGCTAAGGGTGTAGTTTTGAGCAAGAAGTTCCCTTGTGCCTCCTATTGCTGAGGTAGGATGTAATGTTTTAATAATTGGCTGGGATTGGAAGATCCAATCACAGAGATGAGACAAAACAAAGAATGAGGCTATTAAAGATGTCTTCTGTGTTGGGTTAAGCGGTAGCTGAGGCTTGAACTTTTGTGCAGAAGCTTTTGCCTTTGTGTATGATTTGTGGGTATTCTGTGATGGTCTCCTTTTCCCCAATACCTCTTCAAGCTGATTATTTGAACTTCTGCTGGTAATCTCCTCAGCCTTTTCCTGTTTGTAGTTGTTGGCAGAATCTTTGAAGTCTCTGTTCTCAGACTAAGATATTTCTTTTGACTTTTTGTTTTTCATCTTCATAATAGTCTACTAATCACTTGTTGGTTAGTTGAGTTTGTTTTTTGATTTTCTTCCATCAGGCATTTTGGGCTAAGTTTTGCTGAAAAATCAGAAAACCAAGCAGTAAAACTGAGAGAAGCATGAGCCACTCTCTCTTTGAAAGGAATATTCAGTTTTCAGGGTGTTCTATGTTCTTTATGCCTCTGGCATTAATACAAAGCAATGTTTTCTGTTATAATCTTTCTGAGTGAGCTCCTCTCCAGGGGTAATTAGTAAACAGTGGGTTTAAGTAGGACCATCTGGGGCAGATGGGTATTGCTTTGCATTTATTTTTAAATCATGAGCCACAGGCTTGCAGTCATGGACTGTGGCTGGGAACAGCAGGGATTAACAGGAGCATCTGGCATTGCTGGCAGGTGAAGGGGAAAGTTCAGGCAACTTTGGCGGAATTATCAAATCTGTCTGTGGAGAGCAGAAATATTTAAATAGGTAGAGGGATGTAACCATTCCCTCTCTGAAGGAGGGAAGAGATGTGGTTTTAGTAGAGATCATGGGAATGTTTTTTAATATTGTAAGAATGCAGTGCTTTTGGTGAACATGATTAACTCTGTGCAGGTTCCCCCGTGTGAGTTTTATGAAAACTGGGCCTAAGAATTTTTTGCTAACTTTTAATTTTGCTCAATATTCATCACCTGGCATACGTGGTTCAGTTTGTGTGTTGAATCAAGAGATGTAGTGCCATTGGAAAGAGTTTCATTAGAAGCCATGAAGATGGTGGGATATCTGGGGGAAAAAGAAGATGGAAAGAATTTAGATTAAGTCCCCCAAGATAGGTCTTGACTGTCATAAATCCTAACCAGTTTTTAAAGTAAACTTCTTGCAACTTCTTAACATCTTTGTTGCATTTGTCATCTTTCTTCTGTTTTCTCATTTTTGCCTGGAATTTTTATTTGAGACAGTCTAGCTGCTTATAATTTAAAAAAAACCCAACTTTTTTTAAAGTGCTGTTTTCTACATCTTTTTTACCATGCCCTGAAATAAAAAATATATCTATATTTTACTGTGTAAACACTATAGTTTGCAGTTTAGACATTTTATTAAGGAGTATTGCTTAATTGCCAAGGTGTTGTTTGTTTGATGTTGGTCCTAGTAGATATTAGTAGTATTTGTTTATTTATTTTTCTTGATTGAAACTTCAGTGTAAAGCCAAGGGGAAGGAACCATCTAAATCTTACTAATATGTAAGTTCTTCTGCTGTTATGCAATATTTTAGTAAATACTTTCCCTCTGCTAATATGTGTAATTTGGCTCCACTATCCAAATACTTTAAACATGATAAAACTATCATCTATCTATGATAACTATCTAGTTTTATCTATGATAAAACTATCTATCTAAATAGAATACTGAATTAATTGCATTTCTGTTTTACTCTCTACTGTAAAAAGAGTAGGTACTAGAATATTTGTCTGTCATGGTTATTTTTGTCACAATGCCTAGCCTTGTTTAATTTGTGTCTTTCAGTGTTCTTTAACTAAAGATTGGCAGTTTTTGGGTTTAAACAGCTGTGCAAATGCAACCAGCAACTTTGAAAGCAGTCTGGTCTTTCTCTGAAATGCAACACATCCATACATTGCTAGGGAAGATTATCCTTTTGTTGCACAGCAGATAGTATTTGTGGTTACTGATGTTAGGGAAATACATATGCTGATGGATAGAACCTCTTAATTTCTCTACCTCCCCTGCTGTGAATTTCATGGTGGCAAAAGTGATGATTCTGCTTCAGTTTAACTGTCCAGTTTTTTATTTAAATGCTTTTAACCTGACATATTTAGTTGCAATGTTGTTTCCTACAAGTCTGAGTTAATATTCTTAAACTGAAGGCTGCTTATTCTTCTTTCAATGGTGTGTGAGTTTTGGTTTGTTGTTGTAGGTTTTTTTGTTGTTGTTGTTGGTTTTTTTTTTTTAATTACAAGAGGCCATGGAATGCAAATAAATGAGCATGAAGGAAGATTAACATGTGTTGCTTTAACATCTTGTAATTCAGTTTTTTATGTTGACTGGTTCCTATTTAGCTTGAGTCTGTTGCCTTGAACTATGTGAAATAGACATTTCAAGGCAAAAAGAAAAAAGGACTTTTCAAACTTACCTTTTTACTTCCTTCTAGCCTAGAAATGACTCAATTGCTGAAGTATGTCAGTTCAGAAGTGATATCTTCACTCCATTTAGAGGAGTTAACCTTGAATGTGCTTGCAAACACTCCAGACTCCCTTGGCAGGTGTCTGTTCAGTTGGACAGGCCATAATGACCATCCTTGCACATCTCCAGTGTTCAGTAAATCTAAAGAGGACAGAGAATCTTGAATTATGGGATTTCAGCTTGCTTCAGTTAATTTTTTTTAATGACAAAGGAATCTTCCTGAAGACTTAAAACTGTGGCATTTCATTTTACCCTTTCTGAATGTGTGTGCAGTATCAGGCGTAAAAGTATTTGTGTCTGCTCTCTCTGAAGTTAATTCTGAGAAAGATGGAACTCAGAGTTACACCTTTGAATTGTAATTGGATGCATTTTAAGATGAACACTTAGTATTATTTCTTATATTGCAGATGGCTGGAATCCATCTTCTCATCCATATAAGAAGTTGGAATATGGAAAGTGGGAGTTGTTCATTCCACCTGAAGATGGCCGTTCTCCTGTGCCCCATGGATCAAAGCTAAAGGTGTTTGTTCTAGACTTACTCTAACTCTTATAACCCTTCTTACTCATTTACTGTCCGTTTTGTTTTCTTGTAAGTAACTTTATCATCTTCTAATTGTTCTAAGAAGCAGAATCAGTTTATCTAGCTGAGCAAAGTGACCTAGAGGACTGAAACATTAAGCATCACAAAGAGAGATTTTGGGAACAGGCATATGTGGCTGAAATGTAGTTGTAGAGTATTGCACCATGTTATAAGAGGAAAACAGTTTACAAATTGATAATCTGAAAAAGAAGAATTAAGTAATATATAGGTAAAATCTTTCTGTATTTGATGCAACTACATACTATTAAGATCCTATTAAAATCTCAATATCTTGGTAATTTTTGCAATACTTTTAACCATGGTTTTTAGGGTGATTTTTTTGTTGCTTTAATGGAGCATGCAGATTTGTAAAACTTCTGCTTACCCTTTAGGAATTCAGAGTATTGAGTGGAAGGCTTAAGTAAGTGAAACTGAACACAGTTGCTCATGTTTCATGAGCATCCATGAGCTTAAAATGCTTTCTTCCAGAAATTAATGGAAAATTTCTTTGAGCTGTCAAATGACACAGTTGTCTTAGTGCAAATACACCTAATGACAACTAACTCACAGCAGAGTTGATGATTTCTAGGTGAATATTGATTTAAATCACAGATGTGCTTTGTTGCACTCAGAGCTCGAGTTTCAGAGATACTGGGTGCTAACAGAGGGCAGTAATAAGTAGTAAAGGAAAGAAATGTACTGAACTTACCTATGGACTAGGAAAATTAAGAACCTGTGAGCATTTGTATAATACTACTACATTTTCAGAAGTCCCATCAACACAACTAAAATACTGAAAAAAATCCTCATTTTTCTGCTGAAAATCTGCTTAGGCAAACAAGAAATCTGTTAAAACAAAGATATGTGTAAAAATGCTCTGGAAATGCTTACTCAGTGTGTGTGCTTATCTCTATGCTTTTTGTTATGGCTTTTGAAATAATTCCAGTAATAAATAAGGATAAATTGAAGTTTAGGAATAATCATTCAAGGACGAGAAAGCTGTTTTTATTTCACTGAGCAGGAAAGAAAATACTTGTCTGCAACTCAGAAATGCACTGATTATGCAGCAAGGTATGAGAGTGCAGAATGGTTATTTAATATTTTCCATGGTTTTGAGATGCAAGTAGGTTAAATTTTTTGATTGTTGCTGAATTTACCTTCTCTGTTTTATCTACAAAACTCTTGACTCATCTACTGTAGAATATTCTATGCTTTTTGTAAAGATTAGAGGTGTGAATGATGATGAGTGTTGATAATTATTAACACAATAGCAATAAAAGCATAGAATCTTAAATGCTTTTGGAGCAACATAAGATGATTTTTTTTCTCTTAGATAATCCCTGGTCATATCTCCTTATTTTGATGTAAGGTCTTGATGGTATTTTCTTCCTGTTCAGCATTTTCTTTGAAATAGAAACTCTATAAAGCAAGGATTGCATTATGCATAATTTGTTTAGTATGTGGAATTGCTATGGATTGCACTTGGTACTGATGTACTTTCAAGATGAATTGCTGAACTTCTGTAGTTGCTCTGAGTTTTCTGAAAAGCCAAAAGATACCCACTGGCAGAGTAGAACGTGAGTTTTCATTTTTAGGCTTTTCCTACCCTGTCACTTTAATTGTGCTTTCCATGGTCAGTTTTAGACCAAGTTACGTGGCTGTCACTGACACTCAAAATACATTATTGTCCAACAGGCTTTTGAAGCAGAACTGCCTGTATGCATGTGAAACAAATTTTCTTTGGAGTATATTCCTTAAAAAAAAGTACCAAATATTTAGAAACTTGATTCATGAGTGTATGTAGTCCTAATTGATGGCTCCATCCATATGGAGCTACTCCCTGCCTCATTTGTAGCTTTGCTAATGATATTTCACGACACTGTTTTTGTACCATGGTGCCTTCAGGACTGAATCCAACAGTTCACAATGTGTACTTGTGATGTAGTCAGATGATGGGACTAGCAGGAAAAATCAAAAAAGCCTTCAGTTAAGGGAGTTGAAAGATGGTTTATCACAAAAGCTTTTGTGTATTGCCATGGTAGACATGTACCTTATCCTCATGCTGCAGCTGATCTTACCCTCTCCCATTCTGCTAATGGGTGCAGAAAGCTTCTGCTTTTCTGTAAGTTCTTCTTGTGCTACATAGTTCAAACATTTATGATTGTTCATAAATGTCTGTATTTTGTGTTAGAGCACAGTTTTGCTGTTCTTTGTTCGTGTAGAAGCTGAGAAAATTGATTGTTTGCAGAAGGAAATTGCTATGCAGATTGCAGAGGTAATGTTGAAATACACAGGCACTGGTGTCTGCACTAGACTAGGCAGCAGACATCTTTCTACTAATGAAAGTATTTCCCATTTTTCTTTACTAAAGAAGCCTAAGGGAATCATAGCTTTAAAAGTTGCTTTTACCAGTATGATTTTTAAATACTAAAGTTAAAATAGTCAACTTCAGACATTATTGTGGTGATTAATCTGTTAGGGAAAGAAATGTCTCCTCCAGAAGGTCCTTTTCTTTAGCTTCTGTCTACTCTGTTTTGATCTTCAGTTCCACACAGGCGAATGCCAAGTTCTGAAATGATAACAAGGTCATTTCTTTTAAATAAGTAATATCTAAGCCAGAATAGGAAATGGATGGAGTGTAGTCAGTGACACTAATTTAGATCAGGTCACAAAATATTTTTGTGGGAAAATAAATGAGGAGCAGAGGTCAAACGTTTGCCTGTTTTCAATAGTAGCAGGCTGTCTACTGTAGCTCTTCAGGCAGTCTTCTCATAAGTAAATGTAAACATTGCAGAAAATGAGTAATTAAAAAACCTGCTGTATATCTTCTGACACTTTTCTGTGTGAAGAGATGGATGCTTATGATAGTTGAGTGACTCCCTTGTGAATTTTGACTTCCATCTTCAAAATAAGGTTACCTGCTAGAAAAGAGTATCTTTTTTCTTTCTCTCATGGATCAATTGGGAGCTTACACTGAGTTAAGTGAACAAATATTGTTGCTATTATGGTAGGGTAGTACTGGCTTTTAAACTTCTGACAGGTGTCACAATTAAGCACAGATTTAAACCCAAAGCCAAACATTATCCTTTAATAAAAGAAGCCTTTTTGCCTCTCATTATTTCTAATGAGGTAGTTTGAAAGATGTTTTCCTTAAACATCAGCATGTTTGCCATTCTACAGTGGTAGCAGTTGGGGTGCAAGTAATTACCTTTTGTGGTGGAAAATGACTGAATTTTTTTTTTCCTTCATTTTTGGTATTCTTAATTAACTTTTTAGAGGACAGAGCAAGCTTTAAAAAAATTATCATGGATAAACTTTTATAGGAACTCTCATCATGTGTGGTCATATTAATGCAGGAGTTTAATCAATGTTACACTTTGTCCTTTTACAGTTTATTTATAAATGATTTTTCCAACTGTGTAAATGTACCTGTAACTTAAGTTTTCACTGTAGTTGGCAAGATCCTAATTTTGAAATAGTGTCAGTGGAGTTTAGAGATAGTATTGGTAAAAACTGAGATTTAGTATCTGCATTGGGGAACTTCCTTAATATTATTTACAGGAATGCCAAAGAACAACAAAGAAAATGGAAAACAATTGGCAAATTGAATCCTTTAAGAATTTAAACCTAGTTGAAAATAATTTCCAAATTCATGGTCAAATTCTGAAATATTTTCACACAGCTAAATAAGAAAAAATGGCAAGATCAGTACTTGAAAAATATTGGCAATTCTGATAGAGCTACCTGCTGTCCTGTAACATTAACTAGGGAAAGAATCTGTATAGCAGAACCACTAAATTTTCTTTTGTGAGCTGGAGAGGATATATTAAAATAGAAGTGATTGTTCAACTTTCTAATAATGACAGTAGATATGTGATTTCTGAAATTATTTCCAGAACAATAATTTTTTAGTCTAATAAACTCATCCGACACTTTAGCTAACAATGTGCTGGGTAGGTGCACAACTCTATATATGCAACTAAATATCACTTGAATATTCATGAAATGTAGTTAATGTATTTTTCCTGGAAAGAGCACCTCAGAAAGTGGTGGAAACTTTTTTTAAAATTCTGCATTCCATTATTTGTTAAGTCTGTATCCTTTTCTTCTTCACATGTCTGTCTCTGTGTGTTTGTGTGTATATATATGTATATATTCTATGTATTTAAATGCTGACATTTATAGTTTTTTGAGGGAGTATCTTGTACTGTAATGAGGCAATTAGATTTGATAACTTGTGCACTTGTTAACACAATATTTTTCTGCTGATACTCTTGCATGTTTGAGTGGTTTCAGTGATTGCTGAACAGGAGTTGTGGGTGCCAAGGCCAGTACAAGATCGAGGCAGGCATGAACAACACAGTACTTTCATCAGTTTGTACAAAATGCTTTAAAAGTTCACTGTGATTGGTTTTAATAGTTTTCCAGTCCAAATGTATTACCCTTTTTAATCCTCAAATGTGCAAAGGAAAGAACTATATTAAGTCAGAACATTAACAGTTTGTTAATCATTATTGAAAGTACCTAAAGTACATTTTTATTCATGAGGTGCTGGGTAGAGGAAAGCTAGTTGTGAAGAATAGTTTTAAAACTTAATCCTTACAGTTTTACCACTCTATCCTATACTTCCTAGTAGATCTACATGCTCTGTGTTGAACTTGTACACCTTGAAAAGGAATCAAATATGGTGAGCAGGTAGGTTAATCTGTGTCAGGGAACCACTGCTAGTAAAATTCATCAAGTGTAATTACTGTCACCAATAAAATAGATGGTGTTGCAGCTGACCCTACTGATCAGGAGGTGCAGCAGCATAGTACCAGACTGGTGTGGAGTTCAGGTCTCATGCACTTGAAGCAGTCTGCAGTCAAAAACGTGTTTATAATGTGAATGTGAAATCTCAGGAAATCTATTAATAATGGCAGGCTGGTGGCTAGGATTCTCGGGACAGAAATGTTAAAGATGTGGTGGACTTTCAGGGTTGTAAGATGTAAATAGAAACACAGAATACCTGGTTGGAATGATGTCAAGGATCCTCTGGTCCTGTCATTCTTGACAAAAGCATGGCCTGGTCACAATGGCCCAGCACCCTCTCTAGCTGGATCTTGAATGTCCAACGTTGGAGAATCCAACACTTTCCTGGGGAGATGGTTGTCATTATGAGATAGGTTATGTGCAGTCATGTGGCTTTTACAAAGGGAGTCTTGGGTACCCTGAGCAGAGGTACTAAACTTGATTTCAGTGGAAACATTCCTGAAGAAATGTTTGCTATTTCCTTACATGTACATATAAAAACACTTCTAATTATTCTGGTTTTTACTTTAGCTTGTGAGAAGACGGAATATCCTTGCTTAGTCTGCCAAGTTCTGTATCGCTTGCATGTCATGTCTTAAATAGTCAGTAGGATGCAAAAAAACCCAACCCAAAAAACAATCACCAGGTTTGCAAATTTGAACAGTGATTGAAACAAGTGTTCTTCAGCATCATGGTACATACCCTATGTGGCAGAAGAAACAGACTTGTATTCCTGGGATTTTGAAGTTACTAAACAGGACTTAAATCATGTACCATATGCATTTCTGGGTATAAGTCATGCTGGCGGGAATTAGAACAGTAATTCTGTAGCGGTACCCTTCATGTTTCACCATGTGATTGTGAGCCATGACCCTTCAGCAAGTTATTGTAGACTTCTTTGGGTTACAGATGAGGTTTGCCAGCAGGAAGAGTTGTTATCTCATTGGGAGGTAAATGGTCTCTTGGTGTTGCCTGTTTGGATTTAGTAAACAATGTGGAACTCCTCACGGACTCATAGGAGAGGTTGTAGCACCAATGAGCTGTTGTAATGCAGTGGACTCTTGTTCTTTGGAGCCTTTGTTGCAGACTGAGTTCAGTTCTTTAGAATATTCTTGTTCAGTTATTTTGGCAGGCTTGGTTCTCCTGTGACTTGAAGATTGCACAATTCTCTGGTAGGAGGTTTTGCTATTTAAAAACACTCTAAGATATTTTACTTTTAGTTTATCCATACAGAAGACTAATTGTTTCAATTATTATTAGGTGTACAATTAAGCAAAATGTGATTTTTTTTTTTTCCTTGAGGAAAAGAGAAGAAGAGGTCTTGAAACAGAATTTGAGAGTGCATATTAAGAATATATGAGCATGGCTGTGATTCTCATGGGAATTGTTTTTGTTTGGAGGATAGGATCGCTTTCTAGGGAAAGCTCCTGACATTCTGTGCAGTGTGGCACAGCCCCCCAATTGTAAGGTGCATTCTGCAGCAGTTGTCCTTGATACAAATGCTTTGTAGTTGAGGATAAGTAATACTTAATGCTTGAGTGCCTGTATTGCATACTTCATCAGCTTCTTTTCTACTTCACATGGCTTGAAACAACTGTCAGAAGTTACACTTACTGTATGTATACTGTGCTTTATTATTACGGTTGCTTTTCAAACCATGCTCTTGTACCCCAAGCCTCTTAACCAAGAGACTAGCAGAATACATACAGGAATGCTTCTATATTATGCATACAAATTTTTATAGTCTTTAAGCTTCATCACTGTTCTTATAGTAACTTGTTTCTGATTAAGTCATAGGGAGGAAAAATATTTTTTCAGCTGTCTATTTTAGAAATTCCAATTTTCCTTTGATTTATTATTTTTTTTTTTTTATAAAAAGGTTTTCAAAATCAGGATTCTAGACTGAAAGAAAAGTTTTAGTGCTTTCCCTCAGCACAGATGTGTGTTTTCCCTTTGTGAAAATAAACTGGCTGTCCCTCGTACCTAATAATGCCACCACTGTGTGGGTAACAGCTATAAATCCATGTACTTGGATGATTAAATGAAGTATTTTCTGTACATTTGACTGTTAAAATCAATTGGGAATGTTTCTGTCAGTTGTTGCTTTCATTTTTATCATCTCTCCTAAGGTTTCCTGGATTTTGACAGGTTGATTTTCCTATGGTATTTTTTGTCTGCATAGATATTATAATACTAGGCTTCTGGCTCTGTCTCTTGAATTACTTTTTTATTCAAATAGATAATACAGTGGTTTTTTTTATTTTTTGTTACTACTAGTTTCTCTTAGTTTTCTAAGAGAAGCACAAAAACAGAAAAGGGAGCAAATGCTTTCCTTTTTAACCTGATCTAGTAAACTAGTTAAAGATATTCAGAAGTTCTGCAATGCAATTGAAATACTTAAATCACAAATGGAGCTGCATCTCCCTCTTTTGGAAAATCAAGGCATAACTTCATGACTTGGATTAGAATATAGCCTTTTGCCTCTTTTGTATCTTGATTGTATTTTAGTCTTATTTTATTTTCTTCCCTTGAGGGAGAAGGGAAGGGGAAAAAAGGGGGAATTGTGAACAAATATTTAATATCCATAAGTTTAGATTGCAATAGCTGATGTGATATATTTACAGAGCAAATAAATCTCTCTCCAATGATTTTTGAATGGCACAGATTTGTCTGCAGAACTTTGTTAAACATGTAAGCCACCTAAAAAGTACTATTATGTGTGATAACTAAGGAATATTTTTTCAATATTTGATATTAATGCTTGTCCTTTTAGCAGGTTTCTTTTTCAGAACACGGTTAGGAAGAAAAAGAGCGAACCAGACAACTGGTTTGTATAATCTGACTCAGTTTTGATAGTAATCATAAATTGATCAGGAAAATAAAAACTGGGGGAAGGAATAGTGTGACTTGTGTTCTATTACTTTTTCTTTCCAGTGTAACCGATCTGCAATTTAGGAAGGGGAACAGCCTGGAAGAAGCAACATGCTGTCCATTCTTTCCAAAATTTCATTTCAAGGTTTATGATCAATTCACTGTAAGGAAATAACTTCAGTCCACAAGCACCTTGACAGATAGACTCGATTTCTTGGTTATTTGGATCAGTATGAATAGAATATGGTAAAGTTTTTCAGGGGAAGCTGAGTTCTGGAAAGATCTCCCATCTTCTGTGCTTTTTGCCCCTCCAGTTTGGGTGAAGGTTCCTTTGGGAAGGTACCCCCGAGTTGGGGAAGCTGAAGTGTTGAAGAGCTTCTGAATCATTTACTTCCTTGCTGCCTCTCCTGAGCTTTGTTATAGGGCTGTGCAGGAGCAAGAAGAGCAGAAGCTGTGTTTGCTTCTTCATTTCTTGCCTTCTATTTCTGAGGCTATTAAAGAGAAAAATTTATCTGGCCTCTAAAAATCTGTCAGGTAAAGTGAGACAATTACGGAATAATGCTCTTTACCATGCTGTTCGATCCCAAATTTTTATCAGGCTTCTGTATTTTTATCTAAAACTGCTTTAAAATGAACTTTCAGACAAGAAACTCTAGATTCCAGGCCTGGGCTCTGCAGCAGCTTGCACTGTGTTATCAGGAAGCGTTCTGCTGTGGTCCTATGCATTAAGAACCAAACATACCAAAGTACTGCCTCTAGTTCCAGTGCTTCTCTCCCAAACCAGTGCTGACCTGCAGAAAGAGAAGAGTTGCTCTCTGGTTTCCTCTGTGTTCGTGAGGGGTGATGTGATTTTATTTGCTGTTGTAAATGGCCTCAATTTACACCGCCCACTGGCAAAAGATCGTCAGAACCGTGTGTTCTATCCTGGGTGCTAAAGTCAGGATTCATTCTTTTTGAGGATGACTAGGATAGGCAGGGGTGCACAGGCAGAGGTACTTTCAGCTGATAGCTTGTAGCACGGTGGGAGTGGGTCTCTTCTCCCAGGTGACAAATGACAGGACAAAGAGGAAATTTCCTCCAGTTGTGCTGGAAGAGGTGTAGATTGGATATTAGGAAAGAGTGGTCAGGCATTGGAACAGGGAAGTCATGGAGCTACCATCCTCAGAAGTTTCTAAGAAAATGTGGATATGGCACTCAGGGACATGGTTTAGTGGTGAGCACGTTGCTGGGCTAACTGAAGGACTCCATGGTCTTTTCCATCCTAAACAACTCTGTGATCCTGTTTCTGGGGCAACTTGAGGGTGCTGAGAAAAGGATGTACAACTTAAGGAAAAAGAGAATAGTAGGATTGTATTGATGTCTTGAATGCAGGACCTGTCTTTGAAACTGAACAGCATTTATGAAATAAAATCTAAGACCAGGTTTTCTTACAGCAGCAATGTGTCCAAACTATATTGGGTCGGATTCTTTTGTATTCTTGTAAATTTGTAGTGCTATTTCTTGGTTACCCTGTTTATCTACAGCAGAAGCAAAAATGTAAACTTATTTTCTACATTCATATTATACTAAAAAAATCTTGGTATTCAAGCAGTTGTTTTCCATTTTCATGTACTTTTAGAACAACTGAGGGAGGGAAATACCTTGATGCTAAATTTCTAATATATTTCATGAAGTAGAAAAGCCTTGTTATGTTATCACAGCATCTAATATAAACTTTCTAGGGAGTCCAGGAGTCCATCTATCCTGCCCATGTTTTATGTTTTGCATTGAACTTGCTTTTAAATCAGATGCATGTTAATGAGATGAGATGATGTTTCCACCTGTATTCCTGTGGTTTTTATATTTGGATAATTTTGTATCAGAAATGAATAGATCTGAAGCTAATGAAATACTGTAGATTATAAAATACTGAAATAATAGCTTATTGCCCTTATATAACAAGACACTGCCATTTCCATATTTATATTAAAGCTAGTCCACTCTCATTTTATTAGCTATTGTTGGTTTGATGGCCAATTTAATTTCATCATTGTATTAAAAGCCACATATACCAAGAATCATTCTAAATGTTTTAAAGCTATTAAAGTAATGAAATAATAATACAGTGTTTCAGAGCAATTTATTGGCTTGCATATATTCATCAGTTATTTAGTTATCATTTTGTTATTTTCATTTCCTCAGCTGGAGTATAAGTGATAAAGCACTACATAACAAATTTCTCAAACAGCAGAAATACGTCTAAATTCTTTATATATATATTTTTAAAGAACTTGTCCAGAAGATTATACTTTTAAATCAAAATAAATGTTTGAAAAATAAGGAATGACAGCATGGCTTTCTATATTTAATGTTTGAGCCTGTCTCCTGATTAGTGGAAACAGAGGCAGACACCTTATGGGAACACATAATAATTGAGTTAAATGCTCATGTACGGATTAGGTGCAGGAACTGAAAGCTAAAGGAGTGGTTGCTGAGCAGAGTAGTTGTCTGGTCTTCTGCAACTGTCTCTTGAATTATTCTCTCACACTGTTCTGAAGATCTTTGTGTACAGTGGGAGTTGGGGTAGCCAAATGGAGCTGATGTGAAGAGAAGATGAAGGTAGGCAAACACAAAGAAAAAAGGGATATTCATGAACATATATGAATTTTAAATGTGGTAGTTTGTGGCCTGTTACTGCAGAGTTTCGTCTGTCATAACAATAGCCCAGCCACATTAAGCTCCATTTTTACACATGGATTTACTTTTTACCTGAATTTGTATTTGTGACAAAGCTTTTAAATTTGTTGTGAACCTTTCATACTTTTTCTCATTATAGATTGTCTAAGAAAAAATGTGTGGTGTCTGTTCATAAAAAGCCAGCAGATTTCCCTGAGTCACCGTAGGTTGAAAATTGCCTGAATGTAAGCACAGAGTTTTCCTTTAAATGCCCCAAGACATCCAGAAGGAATTGCTGGATGTACTGTGGGTGATACAAAAGGCCTGTGTTATTTTGGAAAGGCAGAATAATGGGATACCCAAGAGTCTCAAATGCCTGAAAAATCAAGGCCTTTCAATCTCACTTGTCCTGCACTGGCAGCATCATTACATTAAATGAGACCTATTTCAGCTTCTGAATTGCTCCTATGTGTTACTGCGTTTTCTTTATGATACTGGACTGACCTCAGAGTGATGGTTTCCCCTTAACTGTAATAAACTGCTTTTGAGGGTTTCAAACATCATCAAACAGACTCATAACCCCTATATTTAGTTTTATCCTACAACCTGCTCCCCATTCCATGAATGTCCTATCCTCTGGTGGACCGACATGGAATGCGTTGTTACTTTGGTACCAATGTTATTGTACGGTTTAGGTCCTGCTTTGTCTTCCAGCAGTCCAGCATTTGGAAAATTGGAATTAACTTCTGCACACCAGTTTTTACATACCTTCAAAGCCAGCCTTTGTTGGTTATGTTTTCTCTGACTGCAGCCATACATTTGTTTTTATTTGGGTCTGAAAGTTTTTCAGAAGTAATCACTTACTAGCACTGATGCCGTAAAACTCAGGTTTAAGGTCCTGTTTTTTCTACGTTGGGCATACTCATCTGTGAAATCCACAGCACTTATTACAGTGTTTTGGGATGCTAAACTTCAAGATGCTGTATGCTTTGGATAGAAACTTTGAAAATACACCCAATATCCCTATAATGGAAAATGAATACCAAACATAAATTTTTAACCTTTGCATACAAATGATGTACAGCATAGGTTGAGGTCTTCACTTCTGTTGTTTTGCAGTTGTACTTATATAAATTGTGTGTCTGTGTCATGTCCATTTTTAGAGCAAATTGAGTTTTTAATGTCAGGTTTTGAAGGACATTTTCATTCTGTCTTCCTGACACTTATTTCTGTGAGACCATTTATTTACATGTATTTGTATCTCACTTGGAAGCCAGAATCATGTGACATTCAAAGGTCGCATCAAGGATTTTGAATGTTTACCACTGGGGAGGTGGGGAAAAACCCTAAACTATTTAGGTGAGCTGTTTTTAAAGTTGATGTAGGCAAATTCAGCATGACTTACTTTGAATTTTCTACATTCTTGTGTCAGAAGTTTCCATTGGGAAAGCCATCATAGAGACTCTGGAAACAGAGGAGGAAAACCTCTTTTTGATAGAGTTCTAAACAGGCTTGCTGTTTTAAGATACTTTCCTCTCAGCACATAGACACAAAAAAAAAAATCTTGATGTTGTCCTTGTACTATGCAATTTGATAATATATTACTTTATCTCATGTTTCACACAAAGAGGCGGTTAATGTAGATGGTGGCAAGTGTTTTACATCTGTTATTTTGTATTTTTTTTCATGGTCTAAATTTGGGCAGTGTAAATGTAACTCTTTTGAGATACTGGTTTCTTTCTTCTTAAACAATTTTTGCTGGTTTTTACCGAATTGAGGAGGATGTATTAGTTTGTGTCAGAAACTTGGATTTCCTTTTTTCCCCTGCACTTGTCCTCTTGTTGGAGTGTTTTCTGTGGTAATAGGATCAAAAATACAGGGATTATTTTTACATAAGATTTTCTTTCACTTAAGTGTAAATAACTATAAAAAAGATTGCTTGTGAGGAGGGGCTAAGCTTTTGTCTGTTTGCTTGGTTCACTTGGCACGTGTTTCATGCTATAGCAGTATGCATTTTAAAAGCTTTATTTAGTGGGGGCTGTAGTTTTTATATCAAATGGTGGGATGTGCCTCCTCATATACATTGAGGAATGATCAAGGACGTGCCTTGGGAAAATGAAGTAGGTAAATCCCAAGGTCAGTTTGAAAAAGCCTAATTTAATGAACATCATGGTTTTGTATATGTTCTTTAGAGAACAATTTTTTGAGTTAATTAGAAAATGTAAAGTCAGCTACAAAGTCTTGATGAACTAAGTACTAGCTGGTTAGGCTGCAACTTTTATGAATTTGTTTTTACTCACTGCAAACTAATTTGGAGGAAAAGTACAGTATCTGTTAAACAGATTTATAGGTACTCTGTCAAAAGTGCTGTGTAATGACTAGATTCAGTATTCCTTATACATGTAAAATCTGTAACAGCACATTTAGAGTATACACAGCAGCTAATTTTTATATCTGGACACTGGAGAGAAGGGACCACAAGTCATAATTTGGGGTGAGTGGAGCAAGAGTTTTCACCTGTCTTTGTTTTATGTGTGCTTTATAATTTTACTCCTTTTATTATTATATTATTATTATTTTATTATTTTACTTACATGTAATTGTTTCAAGAAATACCAAAGCAAGTACAAGAATTAAAGCTGTCAGACTGTTTGTATTAGAGTTACTTTTGTCAGTCTTGGGCTGAACTGCTATTTGTTTTGTGGTGCCATTCAGTTTTTTCCAGTTCCTGTGCTCATGCTTCAGCTAACCGTGGTGATGTGAGAGTTCTGTCTCAAGAAACTTCAGAAAACATTATTTGGAATTTTTATTTCTAACTTTCTTAATAAACTTTATACAATATCAGGAGAGAGGAATAAGATGATTGAGTATAGAGCTGGATAATTAAGCCTAGGAGAGACTCTGTAAATGGTATTCACATAAAATTAAGAAAAGTATTAAACAAGCATATCTACAAAGAATTGAAATTGCCAGGGATCACTTGATAGATCTGTAAGGACACTGTGTTCATTATGTTTCTGCAAACTAGAGAAGGAAAGGATTCAACTTCACCAGCACTGGTGGTGTAATAATTGTTTTTCTTGACTCTGCTTTCTCTGTGCACAGCCCATGATACTCAAAAATTACAGCAACAAATGAGGAAACTTGAGGTTTCTACTGTAGGGGTGAGATTAATCTATAGCCATGACTAGATATATTTGAAAAATTTTTCTTAAGACCTCCTATACTGTAAAGAAAGCAACAATTCAATGTTATGATTACTTGTTTAAAATAAGTGCTTCCCCACTTTTTTGAGATTTTTCTGATATTTGCATGGTTAAATTTCATTACTTCTATTGTTGGATAAATATATCTTGGGTTGGACTCTGTGATCTTAAAGGTCTCTTCCAAGCTTGTGATTATGTGATAACTTTTTCTTTTGAGCATGGGAATTTTCTTATATGTTTGCATAATAGAACTGAAAGCAGAGTTTTAAAATTAATGAACCCAAAAATTTAGATTGTGAGCCTTAAAATAGAGCAGACTCTAAAGTTTTAAGACTGTTCAAGTGTAAACCCAACCCTTAGAACTGTAGATTGCCATCACTTGTTTATGACTCTACATTATTACTATCATAATATATGACAAATAAATGTATGTATTTCTAGGAAGTTTAGTTTTATCTATTAAAATTCTGTCTGTGAAAGTTGCTAGAAAAAAACTTCTACGACTTCCTGTAAGTCTCTCAATTCCTGAAAAGTGTAACCCTTAAGTTTGGCTTTGTAGGTGTTTTGAATAAATGCAAAACTAGCACTTGAACAAAATGACTTCTGAATAAATGGTAAAACAAATGCACTGGTGTCTCACAAATGAGGGAAAATAAGGTCAATTTAAGTGACTACAGAACAACAGAAGTTCTTATATTTGTCAGAAGGATGGGACACAGAGATTGGTTGTGCAGTATAACTGTAGAAGTATAAGCTGAAAAAGTGAAATAACTGGTGGTTGGTCATTTAAATGGTTTTCTGATATCTCTTTTTTTTTTCCTAACTTTTTCATTGCTTAATGGCTATAATTAAAGACAGTACGTGACTGGATTACTATATCATAATAAAGAAATTTACTTTTCCCCCCTCCAGTATAATTTTTGGATTAAACCAGTACTACAGCTAATTAACGTTCTGAATGTAGATTAATTACTTCACATTTCTTAAATATGCCCACCCTTCATAAGCCTGTCTAGTATGAATTATGCTGAAATATTAGAAAAAAGGAATGCCGAGATGAGTAGGTTATTATATGCAGTAATCATCTTATTTCTGAGATGAGTAAATTGGGACAAAATAATAAAAGAAGCAATAGCACCATCATAAGTGTGATATTAGAGAAAGGAGATAGCTTTTATTATCTTAAGAATAATTTGCAAATTGTCAATACTATCAGCAAGGAGGATCTTCGCAGTGTTGATAGAATTTGCAGAAATACTCTTTGGGTCAGCTTTGCTAACACAGCTAACAGAAGAAATTTTCCATGCAGCTCTGCAGTCTTTGCAATAACTTTCTCGGCTTTTTCTGGTGAGGTTTTTGGTATGAATTACTCCATTTTATAAAACCTATTTTGAATTGTTGGAGTTATAATACTATGTACTGAGGCACAGCAATCATACTTCTTGCCTTATTCTATCAACTTCCATTCCAACCGTCTGCATATACATATTTTCCTCTTTGTTGGTCTAGATGACCTTTAAAAGGTCCCTTTCAACTAAACATGATTTTGTGATCCTGCCTTCTTCCATGATTTGGTTAAGGATACAGATAATCTATCAAAACAATCAAAAACACTTGCCAGAGGTGAAAAGGCAGTTCTTTGATAATTTCATCTTCCAGACTACCTGTTAGGAATTGAGAGCAAAGACAAGTCACTTTTTTTAAAAAAAAAAAAAAAAGAGAAAGGAGGGGAAAAAACCTCAACCCCTTTCTGTTTTCATTTGAGGCTTTTTTTAGTTTCATAGTTTTTCTTACCAAAAAAAAAAAAAACCCTCCATAAAACCAACAACCAAACTAAAAAGTCTCAGTCATCACTTTCTTAAAAAAAGCAGAATTAAGAATTCTGTGCCTTCACTTGCTTGTACATTTCTAGGTTTTAAATTTGCAAACTATCTGTGTTACTGTTTTAGTGGCAGCCAAGATACCAAACAAAACCAGAGCGGTGCTGTTCCTTCTGTGCTGAGGAGAGGGGAGGTGGGATGGGAGGATGTGAAAGAGGTGGAACTTTTTCTTTGCCTTGACCCAAAAACTGTTCTGTGCTTCTTGTGTTATCTGTGGTTCCGGGCTATGTGACATTGTTAAGGACTCAGAGCATGGAAAAGAAGATGGAATTATGATATTAAAATTGCCTTACTAGATTGTTTTGTTTGCCAAGTTAAACAAATCACAGTTCTCATTCTAATGACATTATACTGCATGTCTATTTAAATTTATAAGAACATGGAAAGGAAGTAGCAATGACAAGGGGTAATTAGGGACCCTAACAGAAATCCATTTGGGAACGCTTTTTCTCCCATTACTTATATAAAGCTTATGTATATCCTCACCTTTCAGCTCTTGCTGGTGAACATCACTCCTGTCTGACATGTGTGGTTTACTGTCCCTTTGCAAATCATCCCTGCAGGCAGGGTCATTCTTCCTTCTCTTGACTTGCATTGTGTGTTTGTGTGTTCTTTAAATTAAATTTCTGTGTAGTCTACTATTTCATTCTGTGCTGTGGCTTGCATAGAAGGCGTTCTGTGAGTTATAAGTGACTGCCTGCATATGTTGTGTTATTTTATAGGTGGTGATTCGTGCTCAGAGCGGCGCCCTCCTCTATCGTATTTCACCCTGGGCAAGATATGTGGTCCGTGATGAAGACAAAGTGAATTATGATTGGGTTCACTGGAATCCACCACAGTCATATATAGTAAGGCTTCAATATTATTTTCAAGAGGTGTATCATGTTATCTTTGTATCCCTCTTTGGTAGAAAATAAAAGGAGATAGCAAACTAGTTAAAACAGCTGAGAGATGAAGGGCTTTTATTCATGGCTTTGACAGAAATAAATGACTTTAATGATGGATGTTTTTGAGCTGCTTTTTCAGCCTCCTGTATAATATATAAAAAATAGTTATTGAGGTGGTATCTTAAACTTGGTTTGCCGCCTGTTAGACAAGATTGACAGGTATTCTGGGACAAGATGGCTGTTCCTGGTAGGGAGGAGAGCAGGGAATTATCAGTACTGGATTTAAGGATTGGTTATCTGCAAATGCAGTGTTCAGTACTCAACATTAGGTTAAATATTCCATGAAGTCAGAAAAAACTTCCAAAGTAAGGTGCCAACGCTCCAGTCAAATCCTGGTTTCTTGTATCAGGAAAATCCCATTATTGAATTTAAAGCCTTCTTTCTTCTCATGCACTGCTGTAAGGGAGAGAACTCTTTCCATGATATATGAAAAATACCTTAGGAGAACATTTGGAAACTTCCGACTGTCTGTGTGATGTTGTTTCATATTAAACTTTTTAATGTTTTCCCTGAAAATGGTATGCAGTGGTTTATATTAGAGATGCTGTAACATCTATTTTGAGTTGAGTTTTCTCATCCACCTCAAATTATGAAGCAACTGCTTGAGAGAAAAAAGGTTACTGGCATGGAAAATATTTTCTTTAAAAATAGATAACATAATGTACATTAACTCTTGTTAAAGTGTGTAGTCTATCAATTTAGTGGCCTGCTTTGTGTCTGATGCTGTGTGACATCTCAATGTCATCAAGAAAAGGAGTGGGTAGGTATTTGGAAATGCAGTGATTGGGATGACCTAGAGTAAAAAGAGGCTTGAACTTCTGGGTGCAGACAAGGCCTTACTGGAAAAAAAAAAGTCCTTTTATGAATAATAGAGGTGTCCAATGGAAATAAATCACAGGGAACAAGCCCCAACCAGAAGTTTTGTTCTTCACATTGTTCCTTTAATTTCTGTTCACATGTGTGTATTCAGCTAGTTTTGTTCTACATTTTCAAAATTTCACCTGAATAATAAACTAACAAATAGGATATTAACTTCAATGGTCTCTGTAGTCTTCAAATATTTTCACCTATCTAGAAATGCTATGTACTGATCTCCAGACTTGAGATTTTTTAATTATATTTTAATCCTAAGTATTTACAATATAGATGATTCTGTGTTGTGGAACTGTATTCTTTAGGAATTACATATTTATAAATTTCAGACAAGATAAGGCAGCGATCTCATGTACCTGCAAAAAGCAGGTATGCTTAAAAAATAAAAGCCTATCTTATTATTTTCTCACTCTATTTTCAAACAAGCTTCATAGTGATTCAAAAGGACATCAAATGGGGTGGCTACTATCAGTTTGAACACTGAAGTATAATTTAAAAAGAATATAAGAAAAGTGTTGAATCATGAATGTTCAGTTTCTTGTTCATAAAGGACATTAATTTCAAACAGACATTTGCTTTAACAGTTTGAAATGGTCAATTGCTTCTGAAATGTTTAGAATGCTCTTAGAGGAAAAAGAAAATAAACCTAAATTGTTTTTCATCTTGTGCAAATCATGTGATTATGACAACAATCCTAAGCTGTTCCTAATGACAACTCTGTTCTTTTTCTTATAGCATAAGAATCCCTCTCCCAAGAGATTAAAAAGCCTAAGAATCTATGAGTCACATGTGGGAATTGCTTCCCCAGAAGGCAAAGTAGCCTCTTATAAAAACTTCACATACAATGTACTACCTAGAATAAAGGATCTTGGTAAGTAATACCAGAAATGCTTGCAGAGATAATTTTTATGTGCCTGTGCTCGTTAGAAAAGATAACTGTCAAGTATCTAGAGGTTTTTTTGAATTTCCCAATTACACATACTATAAAAACAGATTCTTAGGTGAGCAAAAATTATAAACAAGTGAAATCTATGGAGAACAAAGACTGAAATAGGATATGTGAGTTAAAGTCTATTCCAGATTTTTAAGTAAAATGTGATTATTAAAGCCCAGATAAGTATTGCAAGGTAATTTGCTTTTGGCATGGTTTGCTTTCAGCTTGAAAAAGGAACTGTTTTTGTGACAGTCTTCAGAAAATACTTAATTCTTAATTGGTTCTACTAGTGTAAAGCTTAGTTCTAAGGAAGGACAAAAGAAATACCTGAATATTCTTTGTTTTGCCAGAATAAGCATGTTAGACTTCTTTTATCCCTGAACACTAGCTCAGAAGTATCAGAACAAGGAAACTTTAAATATCAAAGACCTTCTTCAGGAAAAGAACTTCTAGTATATTGGAGAGGATGTGTGAAAGAGCTGGTAACATTATCTCAGGAACCACAGCAAAACTGTTCACCTCAATTTCACTTTAATTATTTTTTCCCATGGTGTCTTTGCACTGTTTCTGCAATGGACAATGTTAGAAGTTACTGTCTTTTACTGCCTTGTGATGAAATATGTGTTTTACTCTGCTGTGAAATAGTCATGACATCTGTAGCTGAAACCTCTGTGGATGGTGGCTGTGTTTGTGTTTGATTTTTTTAAATTTTATTTTATTTATCAGAGTGCCTGAAGAAGACGTTTTCTTGTAGCTTTACATGTTAAGTCAATGTTTTGTGGCTTTTGCCTTTCTGTAAAGTCAAGCTTGCAGGTGAGATAAGGGAGTTTGCACATGTGGAAACCCTTAATAAAAAGCAGTTTTGAATTTTACATTATGTATCTGTGACTCCTTACTGCCAAGGAATTTCACTTGTCCCAGGAAGTTAATAGGGTTTACAGAGTTAGGAAAGCATTCTACTTTTTACATTCTACCAACAATTTTTTCTTTGTGGAGAGATGTCATGAAAAGGCTGATTCACCAAGTAATAAAAGCAGTATCAAATTTAGGGTATACAGAAATTATAACTAAGGTTCTTTCTTGTTTACATTAAATAAACATTGTGGGAATTAAGTATTTTTTAAATATATTTTTAAGGTCTGTTAGATTCAGTTTTGGAATGCCTTACTTTTTAGGACAAACTTAAAGACATCACTATATGAGAACTCTAATATATTAGTTGTTTGTAGGAATATGTGCATGATAAATAGCAAAATAAGTAGCAAGCAAATTGAATGAGATTAATGTGATGCAATGTTGCTGTTTATTTATAAAAATGATGTAAATAAAAATAAGTACAAGGAGCCTGAATTATAAACCAGCAATGAATCTGACAAATTGCTGGACTCACACCAACTGTCTTCTGGTTTTAAATGTCACAGCTATAAAAAAAACAAGGAAGAATAAAAAATCCTACAGCATCTTGTTGAAACTAAGGAATGAAGTGTCTCTTTTCTTCAAGCAGAGAAGTGGTGGTGGTGTTAGTCTTAATAGCCTGTAGATAAAACCTTATTCTTTAGAGTTCCCTTCCTTAATAATATACTGAACTATCTTAGGTGATACCACACAGGGTGTCCCCTAGCCCTCCTGGACTGCTTTGGTTCTTGGGTGAACTTGGAATAAAAGCACATTACACTTGTGTTTTTTTTCTTTTTGGAAGACTCTTAAAGAGGAAAGAAATAGCTATTAAAGTTGGAAAAAAGTGATTTTGCTAGGATAAAGAAAAGACTTAATATGTCATGAAGTTATAGTATTGTGTCTAAGCTGGAGAGATGTGGGTCTGACAGATGGGCCTCTTGATGGATAAGGAATTAGCAGGATGGTCACACTCAGTGTTTCAGTCAACGACTTGATGTCTAAGTGGACACCAGGGATGGGGTGGCCTCAAATTGAAGCAGGGTGTATTTAGGTTGGACATGAGGAAGAATTCTTCACTGTGAGGTTGGTGAGAAACTGGGTATGTTACTCAGAGAAGTTATGGATTCCCCATCCCTGGAAGGGGTGTTGAGCAATCTGGTCTACTGGAAGGTGTCCTGCCGATGGCAGAGGAGTGGGAACTAGAGGATGTTTTAAGTTCTCTTCTAACCCAAACCATCCTGTATAGTATGTGTATCCAGTGGCTAACCCTAACTGCAAGTGTCAAAAGTTGAAGCAGTTCAGAACATGCAGGTTGGCATAACTAATATTCTGAAGTTAAATAAGGATTACACTTATTTCTGTCTGCATTGTTTGTTATATTTTTTTTCTATTATAGGCTATAACTGTGTCCAGCTGATGGCCATTATGGAACATGCATACTATGCCAGTTTTGGTTATCAGGTCACAAGTTTCTTCGCAGCATCAAGGTAGGTTTAGGTGCTCCAGCATCTTCTCCGTTCTTTTCCCTTCCTTCCCATTCATTGAAATCAGTATTGCATGCAGGTGTGTGTTTGCAAGAAAGTGTATAATGGGAGGCAATGGCTTAGGTATTTGTTCTGTCTTCCTCTTAAATATGAAATCAATTTGGCACAGTGATCAGCTGCTCTGTGAAACAGTTTGGATAGGATACGACAAAAAGTTTGTGAGTAATTTCAGCTGCCATAGCATATTCCGGATAATCCACCTTCAGCAGTCTTTATGCAAGGGTTTGGGGTTGTGGAATTCTTGGCAGTAACAAACAGGATGTGTAGGGCTTTCTTTTATGACATACAGAACTATACACAGTTCATAATGAACTTGATTAAAATTATGGCTCTGTGTGTTCTGTGTGAACCCTTTCCCTTACAGGGTTGTAACAGACTGTACTTATAGATTTGAGTCATAGGGTGAAATTACATGAAAAATGAATTCAGGTAGTTGTTAAGAAAATTATGATAAATGTGGAAGTCATAATTTTTTTAAAATTTTTTTTTTTAATCTTAGAGCAACTCAAGTGGCAACCAGACTAAATTTAGATTGGCAGTTTTTAACTGGCTTAATTAGTTGAAAAAAGATGTGTCGGGCACAGGAGACAAAAATCTCTTTTAAAAATAAGAAAATGGTGTAGTACCTAAACCCAGTAACTAAGCAGTAAAACAGCAGATGGTGTGCTTTGTGGACTTTGTGGATATACATTTACTTTTGTAATCATTGCGTTACTTTAGTCCAGCTATATGAATATATTCTTGTCCCTTATGAGCTAAGGAAGTATTTGATATTAAATAGCATCTTTAAGTTGTATCTGTTACCTTTTGTACTGAATTTGATGTATTATTAAAAAGGGAAGAATAAAACAATCTATTTCTGCAAAACATTGTGTGGATGATAGAATTCTTATAACGAAAAATGGTTTCAAATGTTAGTTTGTAAGCAATAGCTACTGCTTAAGAGTCTGAAAAAATAACCTGTGTACATCTGTAGAGTAAGTGATGAAGAACTGCTGACTTTGATGTAGTCTCCAGGATGAAAGTTGAGCATTGCCAGCATGAGTCCTGACTGTACCACGTTGTGTTTTCACAGCCGGTACGGAACTCCTGACGACCTGAAGGAAATGATTGACGTTGCTCACTCGATGGGCATCACAGTCCTGCTTGATGTGGTGCACAGCCACGCCTCAAAAAACTCAGAAGATGGTCTCAACCAGTTTGATGGTACAGATTCTTGTTTCTTCCATTCTGGATATAGAGGCAATCACCAGCTCTGGGACAGCAGGCTCTTTGACTATGCAAAGTGAGTATAAAACATCACTTTAGCTGTGCTAGTGGTTATTATTTCATAGCAGTTCTGTTAAAACTACACTCCTCAACAAACTGGTAAAGTCATTTGGATTGTTTAACAATTGCAGTATATGGAGTTAAATTCCTCTACTTGCCTAAATCCTTAAAATCTAACACTAAATTATAATATTTCAATTTCATTACTTTCCTGTCATCTGTGACAACCTATGTGCATGTTATATACCATGTGCATTGTATGTATTATATAATGGTGTAGTTATTTTTATTTAAAAACATATTTGTCTATAAATATCACTTGAAATATCTGTTATATAGGAATATATAATTGTGTATTTTCTGCATTTTAAGCATATTAATATTTTCCTGCTATAAATAGTATGTTGCATATATAATAGATGATGTTTGTATATAAAAATAAAATTGTAAGAAAAGCTGATGAAAACTTGTAAGCTCTGTAAATTTATTGACATACTGCCAGGTTGTTGAAATGTAGGAACAGTTTTCCCCCAAGACAGCTAACTCCATTTCAAAGAGCTTCTGGAGGTCAATCAACAGTTAATGCAGAGCAGGGGTCATTTTCAATAGACGTTTCAAGACACCCAGTTTAGGCAAGCTTAATTAACCAGCATAAATATAGTGTGTGTCAAAACATGTATTAATGCCACATGATTATTAGTACTTAATATTGTTTACTCTGTATTCTCTGAGGTATTGGGGGCAAGGAGATTGATCTTGTATGCTGAATGTTTCAGTGGTTTAGATGGAGAAGCAGGCAGAAGCAGCCAGCTTATTTCAGTCTCCTCCTTGCATTTTTTTTCTATTTATTCATCCCTGAACCACCTGGATTCTTCCCTTTCCTTTCCTTTGTTTCTCTAAACATTGCACGATAAGTTTTGTGTAACTTCACAATCTCCTTAAAGCATGTCTTAATAAAATTCTGTATAGAATTGATCGCTTATTCCATAAATCACTTATTTGATAAATTCTCTTATTTTCCCCCTTGAGATGCATAACCTGGTGTGACCTTTTTATTAATTAAAAAGTTCTGTTTTAACCCTTTCAAGGTTTCATTTGAATGTTCCTGTGGTGGCTCATCGCAGAGCAACTGTAGAGTTCTGGTCTCTTGTTAACCTCTGAGTTGTTAAGGTTTTTGTGCTGCAGGTTCAATTTCCTGTTTTTCCTATTTTTCTCCCTTGCTTGCATTGAATTTCAATGGAGTGGATGGATATGATTACATTGCACAATTACAGAAGTCATGTTACATAGTGTAGGCCAACTGTTTAATAGAGCTCACAGTGTCAAATAAACCAAGTGACCAGAACGAAAACTGACTTGTGCACTTCAGTACTTAGTAGGATTATTTACTTGTTATTTGGGACAATTTAACAGGTCATTTCAGGGGGAGTTTCTGATGTTTCTGATTTATTGTGATTTCATTATTAATTGTGATTTAATTATTATAAGAAATGCATTTTAGTCCTTCCTATTAAGCTTTAAATTCATACTCAAATAAATTGTATTTCAAATAATCTTAAAGCTTTAGTGTCAATATGATAATGTTACACATTTTATTTCATTTGATGCTTATGAGTAACTGCAGAGTGTACCAATGTCTCTAGTGAGACAATGAAATGTGGTTATGGACCTTCCTCTGTTCTGGTTCTTCCTGCTGGAAAAGAGAGTGTTGCTGGTATTGAGTGTTTGGGGGTATTTATAAATGAGAAAAACAGCCAGCTCCTTTGTATGTTGCACTTGGCAATGTTAAGTATTTCTTCAGAAGTGAAGAACTGCCTCCATGGCTTGGTTGGGTCAGTGATATGTACCTGTACTGCAGAGTTTCTTTTCAAGCTATGGCATTGAAAGAGGTTCCAGATTAAATGCTGAAAGGGGGAAGTAGAAAGAGCTGTGAGGTGGAGAGATGAGATTAGAGAGCAGCAAAGACCAGAAAAACTGAAGCTCTGCACTGGATGACTGTGGGTCCCTTGAAGGTCATTTCCCATCCCTTACCCTCTCGTGATATGTGACCACAAATCTGGAGCTCTCTTTAAATGGTTGTGGAAACCCTTTCTTCCCCTTCAAGCATAGGAAGCTGTGAACTTTTTCTAGTCATTAAGGGATTTTTTCATCCTAATACTTGAGACAGTAAATATTCTTTATGTATTTATAGTCAAGTTTTAAGGCTGCAAAGATATAACCTTCATGGTCATTGTAAGTTTCACAGAACTGATTAAAAATAGCTTGCATTTTTTTTCTCCTATTCTTTGTGTGTGCAGGTTCCAAGCAAAACTGTGAAAGAATCAAACTGACATTTCATTGAAAATGTTGAGTTTGGCTATTTTTTCCCCCATTTATTCTGTATTGGCATTCCGCTAATTTCCATACCAGTGGATGAGCAGCTCTAGTCTGGATGAGGCGAGTATAAAAATCTGTGAGAGAGACTCAAGTTGCTGGCAGATGTTGAAAGTTTGCTCAAAATAAATGACAGCAAACACAGTCTGTTGAATGGTCTACAGAAAAGCTTGCTTGCTGAGTGAAATTTCTTCAGCTAGCACAGCCTTCTATCCTGTGCAGAGCTTGTTCTAAATCCCTTTCCTTCTGTGGTGGGAAGAGCTGTTAAATTTACAGGTACTTAAACATCAAGTGCAAAGAATGCTCAATTCACTTTGGAATTGAGAGAAACTAATTCTCTACCATGAAGGAGATTAAGGAACAGTTGCTTTATCAGTTTAGTCTGTCTACATTTTCTTTGAAAGCCAAGATGTAAGTAAGTTTATCTCACAGCATTTGCAAGATTATTTAGTTGTCTGTGAAGGGGACTGTGAATATTTGCTGTAACAGAATATGGCAAAAGATCCATATCCATGCTAAAAAAAAAAAAAAAGGATTATATCCCTTGTGTACTTAAATACCATTTTTTAGTAAAATTCATGTAAGTAGGGAGTAATCCAAGAAAAGCAATAGTAAACCTGTTCAATGGACAGCCTGGGTACTGCGTCTTTGCACATAGTGCTACTTAAAAAAATAAAGGCATATTTTTAATTTTTTAATCCATATTTATACAAGTGTTGTATGAAGTGGGAGCTTTTCTTTAAACTGTGAACAACATTTTAAAATTATGCTGTTCATGGTGTTGTCACAGGAGAATATCAATTCAATTTCATTGAAATGAGAAATTGCAGATAAGATAGCTGGCCAATAGAATACTTTGTGCTTAACTATTTTCAATAAAAGAATATAAACAGTGCTTTAAAAATCAACCAAAAAATTTTTTTACTTTAATAATTTTCATAGCTCTTGCACATTCTTGTGAGTTTTTCTAAAATCTAGATCCTGGGTTTTTTTTCCTCAAATGTGCTAATTTGGTGACTCTTCCTCTCCATCATCTCCATCCTGTCTGTCAATATCTGTGTCCATCCCATTTCTCTCAGCAACCAACCCAAAAACCAGAATCACAAAACTTCAGTGATAATTGCAGTTGATTTTAACATTTTCTTTTGAAAAACAAACTTTTATATAATTTGCTTTGGTTCCTGATTAATATTGTGACTTTTCTAGCCCTGAATTCATGACAGGGAAATGCTTTAGTGTAAAAGTAAAAGCCTCTTACAAGAAGCTCTGGACTGGTACTAGTTGGCACTGTACAGTTAATTTTGGAGGAAATTAATGGTCTCTGTTGTGTTCCTGTTAAATGTAGCTCTCTTGGAATACATGTAAACACCCTGCCATCTTAAGTAAGGATTCTACTTGTAATTAATTTTGCACAAGCAAAATATAATTTTTTTTTTTCCTCCTAAAATCATATTCAAAGGTTATTCAGCTGGCAGGTTCATTAGAAGTGATGTTGTAGACCCTGGAGACCAGGTAGGATCACAACCAGAGTGGTTGATTGTGTTTTAATTTAAATTCATTTCTCCAAATAGCAAATGTGTCTAAAATAATAATCAGGCAAAACACTTAGAAATAATTGAGAACAAGATATTACCTAGTAAAGATTTTTCCCGTAGCATTACATGAATAGAATGTGTAAATGATGTTGCCCTTCTAGACTTGTTGAGGTCCAAGAGCATTGTTTTGACTTTTAGGGCTTTTCCTGTTTTTTCATTAGACTTTGTTGGATTCTATTCTGTCTTAATCCAATTCTGAATGTCAGTAGGTATACTGATATATTTCTGTGAGTCTTTAGGAACAATGGTAGAATTAAAATTCAGAAATCATGTGATGCTTAGATTTTTTTTTGTTTGTTTGCAGTTTGTTTGGGGTTTTTTGGGGGGAGTTTGGTTTGTTTTGGTTTTTTAATATTATGATGCTTTTCACCTGAGCAGTTAGGTGAAATTTTAAGTTATTTCACAGTCTAGGAGATGAATTTGGTGCTAAATCAGAGATTGATTTACAATGCAGTTTTAATTTTATTTAGTCCAGCTTTCTTGAATGCAGCAGTATGATCAGTAAGAGATTATATTGGTTAGAAGGATTTGGGGCCAGCAGATATCCCAGCATCTCCTTTAGGCCTTTTCTGTGGCCTGTTTTCAAGGCTTTTATAAGACAGGATGTGTCCATATTTTTGGGGTTAAAAATCATAACTAAGCCATGTAATGGAAGAAATCTCCTATTAAGTTTTTTCTTCATCATTTTTATGAAGTTTCAAGTGACATCCGTGCCAAATGTGCTTTAAAATGCTACAGGTAGGGTTTAGTGTATATAATAAACACTTTGTCCCATGAGCCACAGCTTTTACATCAGGGCAACAGATGACTTGCTAGTCCCCTGCTGCCAGTCCAGATGTTCACTCCAGCTCAGTCGTCTGAACTGCTGGTGGAACAGCTGATTATAGCTCAGCACTTTTTTCTTTTTTTTTTTTTCTAATTCACTTTTTCTTTATGTGTGTTATAAACTGCCATAGCTCAGAAACTGCTTTTAACCTTCCTGTCAGTGCTGCAGAAACCTGGCAGCTGCCAGGTGTTGAAGCATGTGACTTTGTTCTGGTGTAGGTGGCCTCTTCCCCAGCTTGCCCCTCCAGAGTGGGGTGGGTCACCTGAAGCTTTTCTCCCTTGTTCTGTGGTCCAGCCTCGGGCAGGTATCTCAGGTGCTCTCTTGCATCTGAAACATACACCTGTGTTTGGATGCTGAGACAGTGGCCTTTTCTGCCACCCAGTGTTTAAATCCTGCATAAACCTTACGCTGTATATTCCGAGGGGAAAAGATCCACTGATTTTGCTTGACTTGAGGATCTGACTCTTAAAGATGTGTTATCTTCTAACATCTTCAGCAGCCTCTGTTAAGGTCTGTGTTTAATTCTTCCTTAAACAGTTGTTATTCACCCAAATTGTTTTTCTTTCTTCTGATTGCCTACTTTGCCAGTCTTATCTGCCACTGAGGTGATGATAGTAGGTGGAATGAATTGGAACACAAATCTTTTCAGAGTTTAGTGTTTGGTTAGTAGAGGTACCTGTCTGGGCTCATAATTCTCTAAACATAGCTGTTCAGAATACTTTTGATTTTGTTTTCCTTCAATTCAGTGATGAATTCTAAATAGCAGTGGAGGTAAAGACTTGTTGCCTTCTTTGGGAGCATCCCCATGGTTTGTAACAGTTTTCAGGATGAACTGGATTCACTGATACTCTTTATTGCTTACACCATTAGCATTTTAAATAGATTTAAGTTGATGCTCTGTGGAGTACCACAGTATTAAAGATTCTGGTTCCTTGACTAATGCTCCTAAGGAAAATTGACACATGAGCATGAGATACAGACTGCAGATAACATGTTATGTGTGTTCTTGCCATCCACCTCAGGGGCCCTTTATTGACACATGTTTTAGAGTGCAAAGATTTGACTGCAAGCTTCATGTACACAAAGGATAGATAGGATTTAAAGGCTGCTAGGACACTCATTGCTTCTGAGATGACACCTGAACAGACTCTGCTGGCCAAGCAGGTGTCAGTCAGCTGGGAGAAAGGAGACTGCCACTACTTGTCAAAGACCCTTGATGGTACTGGGTTGTCCTCTTCACTGTTTTGTGCCTTTCCGTGTTCTTCCTTTTGAATCCTAGTGCTCCTAACAAATCTGTCTGTGACTTTGCTTTTCTTATCGTGTCTAGTTCCAATCGAAAGACTTTTCAGTTTTCTCTCAGCTAAGGAATTTTCTTAGAAGCTTAAGCTGTGCAGGTTTTGGGACACAGTTTGGGACAGGAAGAGGAGAGGGAAAAAAAGCAAGCAGGGGTGGCTTGAACATGATTTGTGACTTCCCAGAGTGTAAGAACTGAAGCTTTTTCTTCTGCAGCTTCTGAGGATTTAGCAAGGTGCAGGTGGCATTCTCCCAGCTGCATTTAAGCACTAGTAAGGACATCCAATGCCATGCCATGATTATCACAAATATGTTTTCATTGGGGAGAATCTTTGGCCATAATTCCAGCTAGACTAAAGATAATGCAGTGAGAGTTGACAGTGAGAGAGGTTCTCAGTCATGTGATGTCTTTTTGGTATATTGTTGATTCTAGGGTAATTACAACAGAACAAGGATGCAAGTTGTGTTTCATTATGTAAAACATAAAGCTGTGCTGATTTTAATTCATTTCCTGCCAGTCTTCCTCTACCAAATTAGTTTAGGAAAGCTCTGTATTTAAAGATCTGCATAATATGCATTGGAATTTCATTTGGCTGGCAAAGATTATTTCTTAATGACTGTTTTAAGGAAGCACTGCTTGCAGCATAATAGTGAGAGTTTTATTCTTCCCCTCACCCCTCATAAATGTAATTATTTTGATTAAAGTTTGTCTTTAAAAACACTGTCTGCCTATGTTCCTTAGCACTCTGCTTCTAATAGACTGGATTTTGATGGTGACTGTGACAGTATAAAAATACTTTATAAAATTTAAACCTTAAGGTTTAAGACCTTTCATGCGTAAAAATCCTTGTTTCTTTTTGTTTTCTCATCTTTTAGTCATCATTGTAAATGCTAGTAAGCAAACACTTTCCAGTATGGGGACATTGCATTTTATAAATTGTCTTTTTTGAAGGGGATGATTACTGAAAGCATTCACAGAGGAGATGATACATAGGAACTTACTGCAATGTAATCAGAAAAATTGATAATAGTGCAAAAAATAAAAGTTTCAGCCATGATCATATGATTTATAGTATATGCAGTCAAGAGCTGCTGTATAATTGCTTTACTTCTTAATTTTTAAAGTTTTTAATTAAACAAGCATAATTGTCTTGGTGTACTGTACTTTGGTATAACAGACTGTGAAGTTTTAAATCCATAGGTGCTTTAAAACTGAGAGCTTCACATAAGAATCCATGTAGCTTTCTTTGAAGTGTCCAGTTTCCCAAATTAACCCCAATATAGCTTTCACAGCTTTGTGCGAAGTTTCTAAAATGTAGCTGCACAAAACGTGGTACAGAGTTAAGGGAAGATATTGAGATGTGAAGACAGGCACACTGAAAAGTTGCAGTCAATTGTTCTAAATTTTGTGAGGTAGCACATTTTGAAATATAGAGGTGACCACTTGTAGCCAATTAAATTCAATCATATCTTGAATAAATGCAGTCACACTTACATGAAGTTGTTTAGGATATTTCAATAAATATCTAAAATTAGCTAAGATTCAACACATTGCAGAGAATCATTTTGCGTCAGTCTAAATGCAATAATGATCTTGCATTTAGTAATCCACACTTGAACTGACAACTTCCACAGCGTTCTTAAGTGATTGCTGCAGCAGTTTACATGAGCAGCATCTGTTGTGAATAGAAGAATGTCTGGAGAAAAGGCTGATTGTTGTATAAGTTTGAGAAGAATCCACAAATGAAATGAGGGATGTTGACTTTCTTCTAATAGGGATTTATCCAAAGAAATTCAAGGCTGGAGGAAAATTAGGCATGGTACAAGTCATAGCAGGGAAAGAAGATGGAAACATTAAGACAATTATTTGTGTTTTTTTGATTCTATTATGTACGTATTGTATAATGTGCAGATCCACTTGAAATCCATTTTTTGAAAGCTCAATGGAGAGAGCATAAAATAACAGGGAAAAAAATCTATTAATGGCTATGTCTACAAAGTACAAAACAATACAAATGCTGTAGCATTTCCAAAAGTCAGTAGTATATATATTTGGCCAACAGATCAGAAATAATCTGCAAATCATTATGTTGATCTGATATATTACTTACAGTCTTGAAAGGGATGCCATGTTTTCTTGGGAATGGCATAAAGACAAAAGTTCCTGTCTCTAGAAGGTGATGGGAAGTGGAGATAGAGAGCAATGCACACAGCAGAGCTGGGCAGGCTGCTGCTTCAGGGAGTAGCTGTCTCTGTCCAAACGGTTTCCCACCAGCAGCCACTGACTGAGATTCAGCTTGGGATGGGACTGTACTGGTGATAGCATGCTAAAATTTAGGGAATTTTTATAAGGACATACTCAGCTGTATATGAATGTTTTCTGTAGGGGTTATTTAAATGCCAGAATGACTTTGGAACTGTTGTTATCGAAAGAAATTTTGTTAGAGTTGATACTTAAGAAATTACTGGTGAAATTGTAAAGAAGATTTAAAATATGGTTCTACGGTTCCCATTCTAAGAGTAATGGATGGACAGGGAGCAGCTTTTGGCTCTGTTTTGGCTGATGTAGTTACAAGACAAGTCAGAAGAACTGAAATAGTGTATCATGTCAAGTGTCTTAATGAATAAGGAAGATAATCTATTAAAAGCTTTATCCCTGGGAACAAAGGAAAGCAAATATACTAAGTCAGGAAAAAGAGTGGTTTGTGGTTTTTGGTGTTTTTTAAAAGCACACTGTATTTCCTTGGCTATTTTCCCCATGCATTTGCTTTGGGCAGTTTCTTGTGAAAAAAGGTATCTTTATAGAACTCTTTCTAGTTTGCCATGAGAACTGCAATCAGACATCTTTGTCCTGGTTCATCCCTGGGTCTCCTTGTTGATAAGGGGGCTAACTCTTTACCCAATATTTGTTGGGTACCCAATGTATCTATATTACAATAGATACCCAATGTATCTATATTACAATTCCTTGTCAGCTCTTGAAAATTGGTATAAAGTTATTTGGAAAAAAAAAGAAATTAATTGCCTGTGTGATTAATTAATAGATAATTTAGGTATTTGACACAAGTTTTTCTAAGTTATTCTACTACAATTAATGAGTTTATTTCAGGAAGAGGAAAACAAGTGTACAAGTAATACTTTGTAGACCTTACCCCTTGATTTATTTAGTGTTACTGCACAACAATTAAGTCCTGTCAAGTGTAGTTTTAAGGATAGATACATGTGAACAAATAAACAAGAATGAAAAAGCACATCCATAGTCACTACGACGTGCTCTTGTAATTTTTTCTGTAGGAGACGACTTAATTTGTTCAAGCAAAGAGCTGAGTATGAAGTTCTCTGGAGAATTATTAAGTAAAAGTATGGATTTTTTTGTATTTATAATATATTTAGTCATTGCACAAAGAGTGTTTAACTGAGCGTATTTATCAAAAGGCTTCACAATGAAGAGAAGAATTCTCTTTGTGGTCTTTATTTTTATTCTTTATTCCTTTAAGATATGTGAAGAAAGTAAAGTAATGACTGTTGTCACTTTCCTGATTAAATAAACACGTAAGATTGCCTCTTCTTGGCTGCAGGGATTTATGTAAACACCATAGAATTTGTCATTTCATTGTATGGAGTGAGGCCATTTTCCTTTCTCCCTGTCAAAAAAAAAAATAAAAAAAAAAGAGTTAAGACTCTAGAGCCTGTGGTTTTAGCCCACAAAGCTTCAGAGAAATTGGCAGTGTTCTTTATTTTTTTATTCAGTGCTTTAGAGTCATTAACTTTTTCTCCTCTTGCTGTTTGTATTTAGCAACATTTTGATTGCAATGTAGCACACCTTTGATTAGGGCATGATATTTTAGAACACATTTTAGCACAGGCTTATTATTAGTAGTATATTTAAATTTTCTAAAACAGTTCTCTGGTAGAGTAATAGAGAAATTGGTGTCTTTTGAGGAAAGGATCCATTTGTTATTAAACCAAAACTGGAAGTGAAATCATCCCTATGAGTACAGTATTACGTTTTCATACCCTGACCTTTTGCAAGCAGGTGGAAGCAGTGCTAAATTCCCCCTTGTCTTCCCTCCCTTCCCTTCTTGCCCAAAGGCAAAAAAAAAAAAAAGAAAAGTGGAAAAAAACATTTAAGTTATTGTTTCACTTATTATGACACCAAGTTAGTCAGGCTGGTAAATAATAACATTAATAAATGGAATTTTTCACACAAAGGAAATATACGTACTTCACTGACTTCAAGTGTCAAGTTTGTCTGAATGACATTTTGTGACTGTAAATGTAGCCACAGCTGCAAGCCAAAAACTTTTCTTATCATAAGTTATGGCATAAATATAACAGATTTATTTTAATTTATTTAGTTTTAAATGGACTAAGCTTGAACATTCAGAAACAAGTTCTAAAAGCTGGTGTTTAAGGAACCAAATATCATAATCTTTCAAAATGCTATATATACATCTGGTTTTAGGAATAATGACTTGGTGAAATTTCCTTTTTCTTGATGAAATTTAACTTTTGCCTTTAAGATTTCATAGATAGTTTCTGTGTTCAAAGAATCGGTGAATTGGAGTAATCAGTCAGCCAAACACTGGAGAAAAAAAAATCCCAAAAAATTTCCATTGCTATTTCTCCCCATTTTCCGATTTGAGTGTTTAGTGTTTATTACCCAAGATTTTTAGACTATTCACTACCCTGAAATCTAAAATTTTATATTTTTCTTCCTACAAATTAGTTAGGGGCTTTTAATCATTCTAGGGTGGATGGTTAAGCCCTGTAGGTGATTAACAAAGTGAATGCTTTTTGGAGAGGAAAAAAGTCAACTACAAAACACTAAAATTTACATTATCAGTGTTTCCAGGCTTGCTTTGCCACCACCTTCTTGGATAAGGGTATTGGAAAAGATGAAAATCTACTTTGACTTTGTAATAAGAAATTTCAAGGTAATTATTTTGTCATTGGGTTAACTGGGGAGGAAACTGAAAGTCTGTCAGGAAATGGGAAACAGCTTTCAGCTGGATGTTCTTTCTAATCCTTATCCAGCTAACAAATTGGCTAAAAAAGGTAGCAACTTTGAGAAAGTAGTGCAAAATAGCATTCTTATAAACTCATTAATTGTGTACTGGAAAGAGGAAATGTTTTGTAGGTTTCATCAACAGTTGCTCTTAGCACAGAACCATCCGCACCCAAACTTGGAGTACCAGAAGCGTTTGATTAGAATCTGAGGCTTGAGCAGCTCATTTGCCAGCAATGCTAGACTGTCAATATATGCAAGGGCAAACTTGTTTTAAACTATTTCAGAGAATCTTAGCTTTAGTTTTCTTTGTATTCTGTCCTGGTCTAGACAATGAAAGTTGTTTTCTATAATATTATGAAGTTTCCACTTCAGATATATTTTAATTAAAAGTTGCTGTCATTCTGCTGCCACATAAGCCAGAATCAGTAATAGTTGCACTGCAATATGATCTGAAATAGAGGATATCTGTAGTAGGAATAGTTGATTTCATTTCAGTTAAACATCATGGCATTTCAGTAAAAGAACTTAGTGTTAAAAATAAACACATATTTCCAATGTATGAAATATACTTGTAGATTAATATTTCCAAATGGAGATCAGTAACAAGTAGTGTCACTAAGGAACTTATTGTACATTAATTGCAGGCGAACCCTGGTGGGAAGAAATTATGATGTTCGCAGATCAGAGGGCTTTGGAATGCTGAACACTTACTTTATTAAAACTACACTATATTATATTAATATACTATTTAAAGAGATACTATACTCTACTACATACTTACTTCTTAACTTACCATATCTAACTAACAAACTCGTGACTCTCTGCTGAGTGTCCAGACACAGCTGGATCCAATTGGTCATTGAACCCAAACAACCTTTACCAGAATCCAATCAAGCCATCACTGCAGGTAAACAATCTCCAAACACATTCCACATGGGGGAACATAGGAGCAGAGATAAGAATTGTTTTCTCTTCTTCTCTCTGTGCTTCTCCATGAAAAGTTCCTGAGAGGGAGAAAATGTGAATGCCACACTTACTGGGATTGAACTTTGTGAATGGCACCAAACCATGTGGTGAGGTTGACTTGAGGGAAGGGATGCTGGACAGGACGCAGGTAGGAGGACATGGAGCAATGGTTTTAAACTGGAAGGGTAGATTCAGATCATAAGGAAGGACATAAGAACAAAACTTTTCATGAGGAGAGTGATGAGACACCAAAGAGGTTGTCCAGAGAGGCTGTGGATGCCCCATCCTTGGAATGTTTAAGTTCAGGTTGCACAGGACTCCAAGCTGGTGATGTCTCTGCCCGTGGCAAGGGGGTGTGTTAGTATAGTTATTTTTATCTCACAAACAAAACAAAACTACTAAAGTACATACACTTACTTCACACAATATTTATTTTTTTTCTATTAACAATACACCATTATTAAACTTAAAACTTTCTATCTTACTAAGCATATTTTTCTGTAACCTTAAAGTCTATCTTAACTAAAACTTGAACTATTATTTAATATCCTTACTTACTATACTACTATAACTTTTTCTACTTTCAAACTTTGTAATTACAGCTAATTCTCTATTTTTTCTGTTTCTAATACATACTTTCCTAACTTTCTAAAAATCTTCTTGCCTTTACTGTTTCCCACAAGGGTGTTGTGATGAGTTAATCCCTAAGGTCCCATTGGACACAGATCATTCTGTGTTCTGTGATTCTGCGCAAGATCNACTTCACACAATATTTATTTTCTTTCCTATTAACAATACACCATTATTAAACTTAAAACTTTCTATCTTACTAAGCATATTTTTCTGTAACCTTAAAGTCTATCTTAACTAAAACTTGAACTATTATTTAATATCCTTACTTACTATACTACTATAACTTTTTCTACTTTCAAACTTTGTAATTACAGCTAATTCTCTATTTTTTCTGTTTCTAATACATACTTTCCTAACTTTCTAAAAATCTTCTTGCCTTTACTGTTTCCCACAAGGGTGTTGTGATGAGTTAATCCCTAAGGTCCCATTGGACACAGATCATTCTGTGTTCTGTGATTCTGCGCAAGATCTCATGCACTAACCTGTTATTGCAGAAGAACAGAAGTTGGTTTAAAACTATCAAAGGGTTCTATTGCCTTGTTGTGTGAGTTGCATTCCATTGTTGACTTAAAAATGTAAATATTGTACTCAAAGCTTTTGCAAATGTGGAGGAATGTGTTGCTTGTAAACAACTTTCTAAGTAAGCTTTAGGCAGTCAAATATGGTTTTTGTAATTTCTATCTAAGGACACTAATTCTTCTCTCAATATTTTCAAGATACTATCTGAGGTTTCCATTGTCAAAGTATCATTTCACTGAATTAGTGGGAATACAACTGAATACATTTTGGCACAGTGTCTTTCCCACCTGTCTTTTGTGGAGCTTACAAATTTGGTGCTTAAAAGAGATAGTGGCTATGTTAAAATGTGTTCAGGTCACAAGAGGTTTTAAAATAGGTGCATAATGCTTGAAAAATAGAATAATAGATAAAACAAAGTATAACTGTGAATCAGTACAAGAATTATGTTGTAGGTGTTTATTCCAGAGACGATTCAAATAATAATTTTGCCATGTATTTTACTAAGCAAAGCTACAGTCACAATCTATCATAAATGTGTTTATTGTTCTCATATTTATCTTCATGAAGTATAAATTATATAGTTGAAATGACAGTATCTAGTAAGAAATTGAGATTAAAAACTAGGTGTCTTTGAATACAAACGTGTTTTTCAGGTCTCTTAGATGAAAAAGTATTTATGAAACATACAGAAAGTGTATTTGCATGATCACAACTCTATTGGCACAGCCCAATCTGAGCTGATATCTTTCTTTAATTACATTTTTGAAGAATGTAGCTTCAAAAAGTGCAGCAAAGAGAGAAATACTGTGCTGTGCTTAAGGATGGATTTTTATTTAATATGAACCCTGTACTTCAGATCTCCTGTGCTGGTTTGTGGAAATGCAACAGCTTTGCCATCTGTGCTTCCTCAAAGAGAACGGGGTCCGCTGCATGCCTTGGTCAGCTTTGCCAGGTGGCTCCTTCCCCTTGCAGATTCCCTGAATCTTGTATTGGGGATGATCTAAGACATTCTTCAGGCTCTTTGAGCTTTCCACTGGGAATGCTTTTCTGTGGAGATAATAATTCATTGAACAAACTTTTCTGCCCTCCATGCCAAAGTCTGTCATGTAACTGAGCAGTCTCATCCCACGGTGCTGAAAGGAACATTTTGGACTGTATCCAGAGCAATTGCTGATGCTGAGGATAAAATCTGGAAGCATGAGAGGAAGTAATCTAAGCCTTGTATTAGCTAGTGTTAGTATAAAGAGTGAACTTCCCTTAGCCCCTGCTTCCCCAAGGTTAGAAACCAGTAGCTTACCATTCAAGACATGGAGTCAGTATCTCCGAAGCTTCCTGTGTTGTCTGTACTGGATGATGACTGATAATGAGCACTTTCACTCATCTTAAAATTTTCTTGTCCTTCTGTAGATTTGGCATTGCTACCAACTGCCTAGTTGGGATGAAGGGAAAGATAGACTTTCAGTCAGTAAAATATAGACAGGCAACTAAGTCTTCAGGGATTCAGTGTGCTGGTCTCTGAGGCTCTAAAGTAAAAGGATAGTCAAATAATGTCTTCTAAGGTGATGTCGTAGGTTGGTAAAATGCATAAGTTTGCCCCCTTTTCAGTCTTCTCTATGTGATAATAACTCATATTCCTTATGAGGTTGATTTTGCTATGTGAACATAAAAAGCAACTGATGTGCTTTGTTGCTTGAGGATTAAAGTTTTGATTTGGGAATTTCAAGGTAATTACTTAAAAAAATAATTTGTAGTAGGATGTGGATACTGGATGGTAGATTGATAAGGTATTGTATGAGGTATCATGGTATAGGTGAATTTGAGCCTCACACGACTGCAGAAACTGTGATTTGTCATCATCTGTACACAGAAAAGACTTTTCAATCATCAGTGCTCTCTAACTTTTAGGAAAAACAGATATTTGATGGTATATTTGTACTAATGGTGGAATTTTCTCAAGGGCAGAGGTCTGGTCTTTCTTCACATCTCTAGTGCTTTTGTTTGGGATTTTTCAAAATGTTCTCTCTTGTGAAGAATTCTGCTTCTTGGCTGCATAAATACCTGTTGCTAGTCATTAGCATTAGAAAAAATAATGCACCTGAATTCAAATTAGACCAGTTTGTATTTGCATTTTGAAGGTACAGGCATAATACGAATGCTTTAAAGATTTTTGTGTGTGAACCAGGCACCTTCTCAGTGTCCCTTTGAAGTCACTTATGTGAGCATAAATTAGGGAACCAGTATTTTAAAGTTAAAAATGAAATTAGGTTTATAGAAAGCACTGTTTCAGGCTTTTAATAAGATGGTTTTTAGAAAGTAGAGCTTAAAAAATGTTGACAATTGGCCAGGTAGTTAATATTTTTGTCACTGCTAATGGAATGAATTGATTTTGAGTGTAATTTTGTTTTCCTATATAGGGAATAAAGAAAGTTGAGGATAGTTGTTGTCTATTCTTATACATATATAATAGCATACTATTTCAAGGGAGAAGAAGCACCTCACAACAAAGTAGTTAAATCTCCCTTGATACTTGATTCTTTACCAGTCCCCATCTCAACTCTGGTGCCGTTTTCTGGGTGAAGTTCAGGATAGTGGTCTGTTTAAAATCAAGTCACCTGATCTGTAATAGTTTGTAGCTATTTGTTCACTACATTTAGACTTTGAAAGCAAATTCAGTGTTGAACAGTAAACTACTGTTTAGTTATGGAAATCATAAATTGCAATAAATTGTATGCAAATTCTGATGGTACATCTTTAAAGTTGTGATTTAGTTGTATTTTGTAGAACAGCAAATTTTGTTTGTTAATGTGCAGAGTTGATTATATGACCAAACAAACTTAGTATTGTCTAAGAAGTTTATTTTAGGAGAATAGAATTTTAAATAATCTCAAAGATTTTATTTTATTAGTGTATAATTTACTTGGGTAGAATATAAGTGGGACAAATGCTAATTTATCCAGATCAGAGCTGAAATCCGTGTAGGCTTTATCAGCACTTAAAAGAGTTTTGTAATATTATTTTGATACTTTCTCTATTTTTAAATGTGTATGCCCTGCAGGCTCTCTTAAAACTGCAGGTAATTGTCTTCAGACTTACTTGGTTTCTTTTCTATTTACCTCAGGAAGCCCACTGAGCAAAAAGCATCAAGAATATTAAATTTCATTACAATAAGTACCTACCTGCTTTGCCTCCAAGGCTGTTCTTATATTCACATTTTGCAGGACATAACCTTTGCTGAGTAGTATTTGAATTATTGCTTCCTTTTTATAGGGCAAATAACTGAATGCCTTGTTTGGTACCAGTTTACTCTTACCAAGTGGGGATAGGACTAGCCAGAAAAATGTAAGCCTAGGACACTGCTGCTTACTTGCAGGTTATTTTAAACCCTTATGTAGTCCATAGTTCATTTGAGGAGAAAATTTCTTTTTGTGCAAATGGCATTTCAGGAAAGTCGTGTGAATATATTTATAAACGTGTATAATTCACCGGCAAAATATGAGAGAGAGTTGATGCAGAATTAACCTGCACAGTTAAAATGAGGTGTCTTTTTCAAAACATTGGTCAAATGTCTAAGCAATCAAAAATTGGGAAATTCTTCTTTCACCTTGCTGTATGGCACTGCTTTGTACCAAGAGAGGAAGTAGAAATTTGAGGGGAAAAATGTGAAAATACCTTCATGAACACTTCAGAACTACTGGTTCTATAGGAATAAACAATGTGCCTATTTTTAAGAATTCATTTTGCCAAAGTAATTACTGACTCTGAGTCCATAAGTCTAATAAATGCATAGTGTTATTATATTGTTTACAGCATATTGATAAAAAGCGCTTTCTCCCTACATAGCAGTGGATTATGGGGATTAGGATTAATGGTTGCAGAAGGCCTGTTGTCCAGTGGCACTCTAAAACCAAAAAAGTTACATTATAACCAGTGTTCTGCTTATTAGATTCTTTAAATAGAAAAGTGTAAATATAGCAAATATAATGTGGATTATGTATAATATATATTAGTATTGTTATTATATTTATATATAAAGCCAAACTGCTTCTCCTATGAGAAATAGCTGAGAGAACTCAGACTATTTAGTTTGGAGAAAAGAAGGTTCAGGGGAGGCCTTATTGGTCTCTACAACTTCCTGAAGGAGTTAGCTTGGTTGGGTGGGTCTCTTCTCCCAGGCAGCAAGTGGCAGGACAAGAGAACATGGCCTCAAGATTATATATCAGGAAGAATGTCTTCACTGGAAGAGTGAGCCTGTGTGACTGGCTGCCCAGGGGAGTGGTGGAAGAGCCATCCCTGGCAGTCTTAAAAATGTGTGGATGTGGCACACACAGGGACATGGCTTAGTAGTGAACTCTGTGCTGTTAATAGTTGTGCTCAATGACCTCAGAGGTCTTGTCCAACCTAAACCATTCTGTGATTCTATATAGTACGCTTATAATATATATTTGTCTGTGGTTTATGAAGAATTTGAGTTTTGCCCACAAAAAGGCACAGAAGTAATTGTGCAACCCTGCATCCAGTTAATTCACCACTATTAACTTTTGCCTAAAAGAAATCAATATGATTTTGTTTGTGAAAGAACTTCTGATCTTTACTGAACAAATGCTTCAAAATTTGAAAATAGTCCTTTCCCTTTGATTTCTCATGACATTTTCATAGTACTACTTAAATAATTAAGGACTTTTTTTCCTGAAGGCTGGCCTTGAAATTCTCCAATACTTTTGAGCTTTTTCATTTTAATGCAGGGAATGGGGTGTTAAGGCTTAAGCCAAGATGTCTTCTACCACAACTATTGATAAAAGTGTCCATTTGTTTTAACTGTTAGAGAAAACTTTAAATCATTCAGTAACTTATTTGATATAGTCTGTAATTATGTAATATTACTGGCTTTGTAATTGTGCTGGCATCAATAAATCCTCAGTTTCTGTGGCTGAGAATAAAACCCTCTTCCTGGATTTAGAAGTTAATTCACTGATTCTGTCTCTTCTGGGGACTGATGTAGGGGAAATGATGGGAAACCACTGACCCCTTCTGCTCCCAGGTTAGCATATGCCCCAAGAGGATGGCTCTTTTGTTTGTTGTCTGCACAGTCTCTTTTGGAAACATGGTGCAGTTTGGATTGCTAGACAAAAGTTCTTTGGGTCTGTTAAAGACTTTATCAGGTTCTGTTGACTGATAGAGCTGAGTATGTTGCCGTGGAATGCTGGTCAGAGTAACTGGAGTGTGGGTGTTGAGGGCAGTGTAGTGCTGGGAGTCAGGATTGTCCCTTGGTTTAAACGGGCACTGCCACGCTGCTTCAGCTTCTCAACCCCTTATGGCTAAAGAGGACTTGGCATCTTGGCAATGATTTTATGCAGGTGACAGAGGGGAATTACTTGTGATAAATTTAAGGAGGTTGAAATACAAAGGGCTTTATTGTTGCTATTGTTATTTTCCAAATAGGATAAGACTGGTTACCGTTTTGTATAACTTCAGTCAAACGAAGTGCACCTAAGTAACAGGGAAACTACTCTATGCTCATAAGCAGTGGTGAAAAAAAGAACACCTCTCTATTATATCTTGATGTTTAGGCCATAAAATAACTTGTACCAGATTTCCTGGAAGTTAGCATTGCAGTTAGCAATGTATTTATTAGACTTAATGCCAGTTTCTTCGTTTAGCAATCTTTTGATTGAATTTAAGCCAGTCAGCTGTTGAAATGTTTGGGGGTAGTTTGAGAAATAATGATTTAGCAATTCAGTGCTACTATGTCTTAAGTTAATTAAACACTAAGAACTGAAACAGGCATATCATCATAAAAGTCTAGATTCTTATAAAGTCAGCAGTTCTCCAGTACATAGTAATAAATGCAATTCCTGAAGGTCAACATTAATATGGTTCAAGAATTACATCTTCAAACTGTATTAGACACAGCCAATATTATTTTTTGTCCATAGTAACAAAATTAACTGGTTTAAATGCATTGCTTGCATCTAAATATTTCATGTTCGTCATGGACTGGAATTTAAAATGCTTATGGTGAATCATTATTTTGCTTTTTTTGTTAGTATAGAGGAAAAAGTAAATAACGAGTGAGTCTTATAAGCAATTTCACAGGTTTTCTGCTGACCTAGTATAGGAAAGTTGTTAAATTTCTCATCACCTCATGAAACCAGGTCATCTAGGTAGATGTGCTCATTTCACTTTTTCAAACAACAAATCTGTTTTTAATAAATGAGCTATGGGCTCCAAGGGTGAAGGGGAAAAAATCCAGCAATACTTCTCTGCAAAGACCTTCTTTGTTTTGAATATCTGAGTGAATTCTGAATTGCTTAGATTTCTTACGCTGTAAATCATTCTGCTCTTTAATGATGATACAGCATAACCTTCCTGTCTTTGATCATGCATGTGATGAAAGAACTTCCTCAATTTTATAATATGCAAAAATGTGAGATTTTTAGGATATAACTTAAGATATGGCATTTTTCCAGAAGAAATTGTATTCCTAATGAATGCTATCCCATTTCCATATCTGTCTGTAAAATACAAGAATGTACTGTTTTAGAAATGCTCCTGAATTACTGCTTTTGCAGTGGATGTATCTCAATTATGTCTCTTCAATTTTGGCCTCTGCTGGCTTTCTGCAAAGTTATTTGTTCTGTCAACTTCTATGTCTAATATTGCTGCTCCCATGAACAAATTGACTTGGATGAAAAAATGAACCTCTGTATGGTTTGTGTGATTGCATGTCTCAAAAAATCTGTTATTCTGGTTCATGTTTTGGAGCTGTGTAGTTATATCTCTAAAAGTCAGTGTGGTTGCTAGTACTTGATATACTTCTTAGAAATTATCCTAAAGCTGATTTTTTTCCAAGTTTAGACTAAAATCAGATATAATATGATTATTTATTTTTTTATGATCTTCTCTCCCATGTGCAATCAGATGCTTGGAAAACATCTGCTGCTTCTACTCAGGTTTTTGATCTCATAAATTTTCTTACTAATACTTTGGTGCAACAAATTCATCTTGTTTGTTCTTATTGCTGTCACTTTTTCATCTAAAAGTCATTACAATTTATGTTCATGCTGGTTCTCCATCTTTTCCCAAAGATCAATCTTCAATGCCAACAATGGTGGAAAAAATTACATTTGTTATACATATTGAGACTTCTGTGTATGTTTTACAAATGTACAAATCCTCTTCACCATCTTAAGGACTTTAAGGTTATAAAGTCAAGAAGTTTGTAATGAGAAGAAATAACTTTTAAGTTTGGATGGTGCTTGTAATAATGAATGTACTCTTTGTGCATGCATTATCCTAATTCTGTGTGAGATGCTGCTTTTATTTGCTAAAATGCTGTGCTCTTTTCTCACAGTATTTAGCTTGCAGGAAATAGCTTTCTGTGAATTTCACGCTGAGTCAGAAAAAGATAGAGCGAATGTTGGCACAAAATTGCTTTTTTGTGACCAGTTTGCCAGCTTGTAGGACTTTTGATACTTCTCTATCCCTTTCAATATCAGAGCAATCTCAATCTTGTTCATTCTCTGCAAACCATCTCACCTGAGAACTAATAAATATATGAAAGGTTCTTCAGACAAGCTCCTGAGATCTTCCTAGTGTCTTGTTAACTTGTGAATTGGATGATTTGAAGCAGGGGAGTGTAGCAACAACAAAAAAAATCTTGTCATGTAATGCATGCTTGGGAAAGGTGTTGAACTGAGGGAATTCACAGTGAACTGATTAACATTTCCTAAATTTTGGGATTTTGATTTGATAATATTTCTGTCTTTATATGCACAAATGTATATCTCTGCAGTGTATGCAAAAAGAAGGAGAAATATTAAAATTCTATGGAAGTTAGTAAGAATTAACTACTTAGTGAGATCAGGATTTGACTTTATAGTGTGTCCATAGACTCCCATCTTTTCTTCTAATACCACTTACTCAGGACTTAAAGCATCCTTCATATGAAGAAGTTTTTTGGAGGAAGGAAAGTGGTGATGTTTGTCAAAATGGAGTTTATTCCTTTTGTCATAATTTCTTCCTGAAATTACTGTTTCTGATGTCTGTTAAATAAAATGTAGGAAGGGTCCCCTTCACTACCCTATGCCTACCATGTGCACAGGTAAATTGTGGTGTGGTGTGTGCAACGTTACCCCTTCTGTCTCACCCAGCAGAGGGTGGCTGGAGAGACCCTGCCTGCTGCTGGGCTTTCTCTGAACAGAAAGGGTTCAGAGAGGGCTGTGCCATGGAGGGTGAACAGTAGAAAGAGGGTGGGTGTCTTTTGAAGCTAGAGAGACCAATGCCCAGGGAGAGGAAGTAATGAATAGTAGGAAAACTGCTCATGGAACTATTTTATTCCTTAATATCAAAATCTGTTCATGAATGTTTCCATATGCTTGTTCATTTTGGAACCTCTCTTATATTTTGATTTCATCTCCATGCTTTGTGCATGTGTGTGTGTTACACCACATTCCTGATGTTCTGAACTTCAAAATATACCTCTTCAGCTTTCCCTTGGTTTACTTTTCAAATGTGTAAATTTGCAACATCGTAGGTGATTTGGTATTCTGCTGGTGACATGTGATTGGTCAAATTAGGAAAGGCAGCTTTTCAACAGCAATTATGCCTAAAAATTGCTATAAGTCCATAAAATCTTTGGGAAAAGTTCTTGCCTATTAAAATTTTAATTTCTTTTCTATAACATCTTTTCCCACAGAGAGTACCCATCTTTAGAGAGGGAAAGGAAAATTACACCAGCAAGTATGGGTAGTAAAGTATAGTATATGTGTTCAGACACTACCCTGTTAGATGTCTATGTAGATAGTTGAGAGTTTTTACTAACCTCCTATCTCCAGTCTTACGATTTTGTGCAGTAAAAAGGGAAAGACCTAAAGACAAATGTTTTAGGGAAACGTTAATGAAAAACGGGGAAGAAGTCATTAAAATAATAAAATGTACAATACAAGTACCACATATGCAAGTGGAGGACATAGTAAAAGGAACTCTAGTTGATCCCAAGGTTTTTAAAGCTTAATAAACTTGTGCTCATGTTATTTCAGCTGGGAAGTCCTGAGATTCCTTCTGTCTAATCTGAGGATGTGGATTGAAGACTATCGCTTCGATGGATTCCGGTTTGACGGTGTTACGTCGATGTTGTATCACCACCACGGCATTGGTGAGCTATTTATCAGCTCTGATCTCAGCCCTCCTGCTGCAGCTCTGTTGCTGTGGAAATAGTGCTCTAAAGTCCACTGTTTCCAGGGGGAGAAAAAGGGGTTTAGCACAGGAGCTAGAGGGGGTTATTGGTAGAGCTTGAAGCTGGATGGGAAGGGGAAGGGGACAAAACCAGGCTTGCTAGTGATGAGCAATGGGATGGCACACCCAAAACTTGAGGACAGAAGCACTAGGAAGATCCCTCAATCTGCTCCACAAGGTGTCAGCTATAACAGACCACACTGGAAGTGTTTCTGTACCAACACACACATGAGGAACAAAAAAGAGGAGCTCAAAGCTTTAGCCCAGTCCTAGGGTTTTGACATGATTGGCATAAGCAAAACTGGTGGGATGAGTCCTGTGGCTGGAGTGCCCCAGTGGATGGCTGGACGGGAGCACAACACAGCTGGCACAGATTCAGAAGATGGCTAAAACACCTGGATGATGCAGGGTATGATGCTAGAGGATGGTCCTGTGCAAGGCCAGGAGCTGGACTCTGATCTTGATGGGTCTCTTCCAGCTCAGGATATTCTGTGAATGATCAAAAAAATCCAGATTTGCTAATTTTCTTGCTTTGTTGCAATGAGGATAGATGGAAAATTATTAATATGTTCTGTGCTTATAAAATGAAATATTGAGTGAAATACCTGTGTTTTCTAAATAAAACTTGACTGTGGTTTTTAAAACTTCTTGTCTTATTAGGCACAGGGTTCAGTGGAGATTACAATGAGTATTTTGGCCTACATGTGGATGAGGATGCTTTGTGTTACCTGATGCTGGCCAATCACATGATTAATACCTTGCACCCAGAATGCATAACCATAGCAGAGGTAAGATCATTTTGCCATCTTCAGTGACATTAATATTGATTAGTTTGCTTTAGGATGTGAATTTCCTGTTAATTATCAAGTCACGCTTTGGGTACTCAAGCAGTGACATGAGCTGAAAAATACTAATTAGTGGACAGACTTTGCCTGGTGGGAAAAAACAACCTGAATATGCACTCTGGGAATTTTCTCTGCATTAATAGATTATTAATTAATGTGGCAGTTTCTTTTTCTTTTGTTTTCCTTCATCACCTTGAACTTGTAATGATAATTGTTTTTATTAGTTTATTGCTTGTGCGTAATGGCCATTTGTCAGTAGTGCTCAGTGGCACTAAAGATTAACAGCCCTAATGATGTTTTGCATATTTTGAATTATATTGGTATATCTGACAATTACCCTTCAAATTAAATGCAATAAACTTATAGATGTTAAATATATAGGGTAATTTAAATTTATTGTTAAGTTTCTCCAGGTATCTAAAGGAGTAAATAGACTATATTACTTGAGTTGATTGAGATAAATTTTTTTGGCTGAAAAATGTTTCTGGCACATGGAGCTTCTAAGAGTATGAAACAGCAAAGCATTCAAAATTCTAATTTTCACTGATATTTTGTCTTTATCCAGAAGAAAAGTCTTTTAAACATGGAGGATTTTTTTTCTATTATCATGTTTAAATAATTCATTTTGTTTAAAAGAAAAAAATGGGATTTATCTGATACCATTAGGGACTATATGGATTTCTAATAAAAGGGTTTGTGATGCTTAAGAGTTCTCTGTCTTTAGGAAGCAAAATACTGCTTAAATTCATTTCTTATTTATGGTAAAGTCTTCTATCATAGACAACCACTGCTAAGAGCTCAATGAGAAGCTACCAAAGCAGCATCTGGGGAGCAATCAGTAGCAAACTGGAGGTGGTTTCATTGAGCTGTAGGCTTATTTGAAATTAAATCAGTTAATTTTCTAGGTAGTCCTAGATTATAAGCATTCCTACCAAAGAAATTCTGAGTTTAGTTGTCTTGTATTACCTGGCCTAAGTATTTTTTTTTTTTTAATAAGATGTGTCTTCGGTTTCTCATGCTTAAGTTGAGAGCTGCTTCTTTTTCAATACATAATTTTCTGCCTCGGGAAGTCGCCACATGAATCATAGAATTGATCAATGTGCTTCATGGTTAAAGGAGAATTTCAGAATGAGAAACTATTGACATAATTGAAAATTACAAAAGGCAGTGAAGAATGTCTGCTTGCCTATAGAATCAGTGCCGTGTGAGAAAAATGTTTTTCTCTGGCCATAACTAATTATAATATGTTCCCTAATTAATGTAATTAATTGATGATTTTACAGCTTTTTAATATTCTGTATATTCACTGTCTTAGTAATTGCTAATTTTTTAGGTGTTACTGAGTATTACGTTTGTTTTTCATTTTGGTCTTCTAAATAAAGCAGTGATTAAAGTTCTTTATAATGGGAAGAAAAAATGTTAAGTAAAATTATGTCGTGCCTGAAGTATTATAGACACAAATAGGCAAAGAAACAGTATGCTGAGGTTTCTAGTTTTATATGCAGCTCTTTTCAAACCTGGTCTGAACAAATGCTTTGAAATTAGCTGTTTAATCATAGCACAATAGAATGGCCTGGGTTGAAAGGGAACTTAAGATCATCAAGTTCCACCTCCCTGCCATGAACAGGGACACTTTCCACTAGCCCAGGTTGCTCAGAGCCCCATCCAGCCTGGCCTTGAACAGGGATGGGGCATCCACAGCTTCTCTGAGAAACCTGTGCCAGTGCCTCACCACCCCCAGAGTAAAGACTTTCTTCCTAATATTTAATCTAAACCTACTCTCTTCCTATTTGAAGCCATTCTCCCTTGTCCCATCAATACATATCCTATCAAAAAGTCCTCCCTGTCATTCTTGTGGGCTCCTTTCAGGTACTGGAAGGCCACAATTAGGTCACCACAAAAGCTTTTTTTCTCAGGCTGAACAATCCCAGTTCTCTCAGCCTTTTCTCATAGCAGAGGTGCTCTATCCCTGATCATCTTCGTGGCCCTCCTCTGGCCTGGCTCCAGCAGGTCCCTGTCCTTCCTGTGCTGGGAGCCCAGAGCTGGATGCAGCCCTGCAGGTGGGGTCTCAGCAGAGCGGGGCAGAGGGGAAGAATCCCCTCTCTCTCCTGCTGCCCACTTTGGACACAGCCCCGGACAGATTTGGATTTCTGGGCTGCAAGAGCACACTGACAAGTCATGTCCAGCCTCTCACCCACCAGCACCCTCAAGTCTTTCTCAGTGGCTGCTCTGGATCTGTTCACACCCAGCCTGGATTGATAATGGGGGCTGCCCCAACCCAGGTGCAGCCCCCTGGACTTGTATCTTGCTAAACCTCCTGAGACTCCCACGGGCACGCTGAAACTGCTTCCACTACAGACATCACTGAGAAATGTGATTGCTGTCTGAAGCCAGCATACCTGGCCATTCCACTGCCAAAATCCCCAACATTTTGGCAGTGACACCAGCCATTGAGCAATTGGTATTGAGTGTATTGGTATGAATACACTCAGTCCATCCATTATTTTCAATGTTGCTGCCTTCAACTACAGTTATAGAGGAGAAAAGGGCTTCTGCCTCAGCTTCCCTTACCAACTGTCTCAAGGCCCTGAAGTCCTTTTTAATTCCCCTTGGATCACGTGTTGTCACTTCATTTCCCCCTTCTGTGGAAGATCAGTAATGTGTTGTAGTCTGAGGGCTGTACCAGGCTAGGAAGTTTCCTGGTAGAAGTACATA
>VXBC01000188.1:254520-320304 GCA_013399945.1 Ploceus nigricollis | reverse complement strand
TTTTTTTTTTTTTTTTTGTATCCAGTTAAAATTTGTAGACATAGATATAAATACTGTTAAATTTGGAATTTTGCTTCCCAAAAATCTGGCTTTCAATATTGTGACTAAAGTAGACGGGAACTGCTTAATCTCAGACTTTGACCTCCTCTAGACAGGCATCATGGCATCACAGAAAAAGGCTTTTGTTTCATATCATCGTGTCCTGTATAACCTAGACACCAAGGGTCTGTGTCTGTCCTTTCTGACTGATTAAGGACAGTTATTGAAAGTTTTTATCACATCTAACAGTTTGTAAAGAATTTCTACTTCACTATTTGTTTTTTACAGCGTGTGGAATGTGGACACAGTTTTCTGTGTGATCCAATAGCGGCTGACTGAAGGGGGAATTATCCCTCCTTTGATCTGCTGGCTGTGCTGCTCACACAGCCTGGGATCTGCTGTCCATCCCTGCTGCCAGGCCCGGCTGCTGGCTTAAGCTCAGCTTGCTGCTGGCCCACAGCCCCAGGCCCTTGCTCCCCAGCAGAGCTGTTCCCCAGCCTGGCTAGCGTGGCCCCTATGGATGCAGGAGGTGGCCCATCCCAGGGTCGGGATTAACTTGGTGACATTCTGACATTCTGTGTGACATTTCTGCTGATTGATTCCTCCAGCCAAGCACTCTGGATGGCAGCCCTGCCTTCCACCCCTGGGATGCCGTCCAGGAGCTTCCTGGTGATCTGGTTGATCTCCTCCCTTATGTCAATGTCTGTGTATGCCTGTATATGTGTATGACTTGAAACATAAATATCTTTTTCACTATTCCAGTGCAGCAATTGGATTGAAAACTGGATTGAATCCAGCAAATCAGAATAAGCTTCCCAATTAAGCCCTGATTCTAGTGTCAGTATTAATTCCATGAATTCTCTTTTGTAGATGCAAGAGGTGTTTGTTAATCCATAACTGCTGTTAGTGAGAAGCCATTCCCCCACAAAAGTTAATAAAATTGAGTACTGATGGATATTTTGCAATTGTTGGAGACTTGCATTTTCTGTCCAGATAACTTTAGAAAAGAATGCTGCATGATAAAATTGCCTAACAACATGGTGAAATAAATATTTTGAGAACATGGAATTACAAATTTAAGAATAGTCAGTTTCCATCAATATGAAACTGGAAAATTATGCAGTAAGAGCATGTCAGTTTCCAGGACTCGCTGGATCAATAGGTTTGGTTTTGGGAAAAGAATAGAGATTGTATTTTTCTTCCTTAGTGTACTTTATATTTAACCTTTTTTTATGTAATTCCTTATGCAAAATATCAATAAACAAAATGAAGGTTTAATTTGTCTTTTGTTGACTACTTTGTACTTTCTATTGATTACTTGGAGCTCAAGAGAGCTAATTATTTCAAACTCTGCATCTACTGAGGTCTCTTCCCATTTAAATATCTACTCTATTAAAATATTCTGAGGTAGAGTATTTGATGAGAAAAGTCATAATGCTTTTCTCTGTAACTTCTGCATTCAAACAGCTCATCTGGGTGTAGTAATAGCTGATTTAAACTTATTCTTTTTTCCCTTTACCAGGTCAATCTTTGAAGGTGTTTGTAGAGTGTTTGTATATCAGTATTACTACATGGTGGGAAATATGCAGTGATACTTGCAGTGCTGTGGAAATGATGGTGTGGGGTGTTTTATCTGTTCCAGGATGTTTCTGGAATGCCAGCTCTCTGTCGACCTGTGGCAGAGGGAGGAGGAGGTTTTGATTATCGACTTGCCATGGCCATTCCAGATAAGTGGATACAGGTGAGAACTTCTTACAAGATACATTCTGCTCTTCAAAGTGGGATGTTTCTCTGTCAGTGCATGCACATAAACACTTCTGAATCCCACTGACAAGTTTTGCTTTCTCTTATGTTAATGTACTATTGAAATAAAATCTGGCAGGCTTGAGCACAGGTATTAGAGGCTGAAATGAGAGCTGTCAGATGTTATGTAGGTTTCAGGTGAGGAAGTTCAGGAGCTGGGATTCGCATTCCAGCTGATAATTGTTTTCTTAATACAATACACCTAAGCTCAATTTCTTTGAAATGACCTGTATCTTGCAACAGCTGTAGAATGTGTAATCTATATTGAATGTGAACAGGTAGATAAAAAGTTAACCATATGCATATAAATATTAAAGAAAAAAAAACAGCCAATAAAAAATCACTCCAAAAACATGCAATAAACCCTCCTGACACTGGGCATAGAAATTGGCATTGAATATAAATAGACATGAAAGTTTAAGTAAAGTAAACCTAGGTGAATTACACAAACACCTGCAACTGGTTCAGGGGGGTTATGAAACTGAATAATATAAATGTGTAAATATTAATAAATTCTGACTACAATAAGGATTTATATCACCTTTTCCTTAATATACAGAATCAAAAGAAAAGGCATAAAACACTAGATGATCTGAAAAGGCTTCTAGTGATGTTTTAGAGAATGTTTTTCAGTTAGATAGAATGTTGCACCCAAATCCTTTGGGATGTCATGATGATCTGAAAACAGTAAATGTTTTATATGACCATTAATGCTTCAATAAATATAGTGTGTAGCTAAGAATGATAATTTAAAAATTAGCTGACCTTTGGCATCTTTCAATTTTGTAACTAGGAGGTAGAGGGCCAATTGAAGAAGAGATTTCAAGCCTCTTTTCAGAAGACAAACTTGACAGCTTTTCCAACAGAGACACCAACATTAAAACTTGGAATGTGTAATTTAGGCAGTTAGGTCCTGGAATGCAGTAAGGGCTCATTTTTTTTAACAATAAATACCTAATTGTATTTATATGTACCCATGTTTTGTGGGTTTCTTGGAGTTTTGTTAGTTTATTTTTTGTTTTGTTCCTTAACACACTTTAGGGCAGGCAAGATGAGCAATTCCTAGGTAAGCAAGTGGCCAAGTTCATGTTACATGGGAAAAAAAACCAGACTGTAGAATTTTACAACTGCAAAAAATTTGCAATCTAATTTAGCAATCTCTGATATGGTTTCCTTCATTTAATTCACAGTACTTGGATAGGAAGCGTAACTGTGCTGCAGTAAATTCTGTTCTTTAACTGGAAAAAATGTAGGTGCAGCCCCCTTAAACATGTGCTTGACATGGGACATGTCAAGCATGGGACACTGATGGGATGTTGAATGCAAATCAGTTGTGATTGGCATTGTACAAGAACTTAGGGTGATGCAGGCAGGAAGCTTCTTGCCAAAGAAACTGCAAATAAGTGACCAGAGAAGAGATGTGGAGTTAGAGAAAGAGGCGATGCCAGAGTTTGTTACCACATTTCATGAAGGGAAAAATAAAGCTGAGGTGGTTGAAAGGGAGAAGTTGAGCTAAACAGTTTATCAGCTGTTATCAAACTCTCCTAGCCTCCTTACTCTCTCTCCAGTTTTTAAGTACATACCTGTTATAGGAAATTGTCTAGGCAGCTTGCTAAAGTTAATTTGAAAACTGAAGAATCTCCAAGAGATTCTATGAACTAATTCTGAGGAATCTGTAAAAGTAAGAAAGATAAACTGTTTGTCACAGCAGTGGTTGTACTAGTTCAGATTCAAGATAGATATAATACGATGTATATGCAATATGATGCTACATAGGGACCTCGATGTTTTCAGAGGACATGTCAAGGGACTTAAAAAAAAAAAAATCAACAAAGAAATGGGGGAAAAAAGACTGTTTAGGAGTATATGGGCAGTTACAATTATGATGTTAACTTTTACAATATTGGCCATCTTGGTGCTATTGCCTTTTTATCACTTCTATTTTTATGTCTATATATTTATGTATATGCATTTAAGTCGTAGTGATCAATGGAGGTCTACAAAGTGGTGTAGTAAAAGAAGAACAAACTAACACTGATACTGAGCTAGATTTAGCAGAGGAAGGAAATAATGTGATATGAGGCAGAAAATTCCTATTAATGGGATTCAATTTAAATTGCTAAAAATCAGGAGGTAGCACCACACTGCCCAAGCTTTATTTGGAAACTCCCATATGCCAAGATTACATTTCCTGATATTGTGAACCAGGCAGATCTGTGCCCACGTGTTTCTTCCTAGGTTTTGGTGCAGGGCTCTCTTGCAGGTCCTATCAATCACATTATCCACTGTATCAGAGGATTCACATAATAAATGGCAAAACCTGTTGTCTGTGCTTCCCCAGGGAGGTAGAGGAGAAACAAAGTATTCTAGGTATTATATTTATGTGGGAAAATTGAAAAGAAAAAAACAACTCTGCATTATCAGAGAATGCTCATCACTTCAAAAATTGGGAGTGTGAGAATACAGTTCACAATCCATTTGAAACTCCCGTGCCAAGATGATGTTACATGTTTTTAGTTAAAGCAGTTTTTCAGTGATCTTTCTTTTATTTCTGTAGATAATTAAGGAGCTGAAAGATGAAGACTGGAATATGGGCAATATTGTGCATACATTAACAAACAGACGGTGTGAAGAAAAATATATTGCTTATGCAGAGAGTCACGACCAGGTATTTTCAGCTGTTTGTTTGTTCACAATCAAGTAAAAGATCTTGTTTAGAAGTTTCATGTTTTGTTTGTTTTGTTTTTTAAATGAGAAAAGAGTTGAGGAGGATAGCAAGAATTTCAGAAACGGGTAGATTTGTACTAGTGCTCTTTTTTTTGTTTTGTTTAGGTCTTTTGGTGGGTTTTTTGGTTTGTTTGGTTTTTTTGTTTTTTTGTTTTTTTGCTTTTTTTTTTTGTTTGGCTGTGTTTTTATTTTAAATCCTTCATTTTAGTAAAAGAATCCTCCCAGGAGTGTGTGGGTAAAACTGGCTTTCAGTTTTCTTTTGTTTTTAAGAAATGAGTCGTAGCTTCTTGTTTTGCCTGCCATAGAACAGAGGAAGGTGTATAATCCATGCTTTTGAAAATCCTGTTTCCATTAAGTAAACTGGAACACTACTTATGATAAGCATAAACAGTATGCCAATTTAAGAAATTTGTTTGTGACTTCTTTTCCCTTCATGGAAGTCTTTCCTCTCTGGAAGGATTGAAAACATCCTCTTTTGAGATCTAAATGAAATATGCTGTAACAGTTTGGTTCAAAGCACAGCAATTATAATAGTTCTGTGTGTGGAAAAAAAGAAAAAGTAATGATAAGTGTGGATAACACTCATCTCCCACATTCTTCTTACCCCTTGTTTCTGAAGAGACAGAAAACACATAATTTAGGAATTGTACACTTAGCATCTTTAAACCTTTTATTAAAAAATTTATATTTTATTTAAGCAACCTATCTTTCCTTTATATAATAGAGGTTGATATTCCATTTCCTGTACTTTCTACAATAAATGTCAGCAGAAATGTCCAAAACAAGTTGTATATTTTAAGAAGAGCATTCCGAGTTTACCATTCATTATATCCATTTTGTATACCTATTTACACTCTAATCTCAGAGTCTGTTACAGTGTTCATTTAATGCATGATCTTGATAAAAAACTTCAGAAATTACTTGGAAATTATTATTCTGTGATAAGCTGCTTTCTTCAAAGCTGATTCTTCACCCTAAAGCACAACATATAGCATTACTGTTGCTGTTCTTTTATTTCATGGTGATTTTTAGCAATTGTGTTGTTTTCCATATCACTTTGCATTTCAGTTTAGAATGTCATACTCGGGGAAAAAATCTCATTATTTTTAATTAAAAGAAAACGATGATTCCAGACGTGCATCAGGCTGATATGGGAAAAGTAGGCTAGAGAAACCAAGTGTGAATAAAATTCAGTCTGAAGATGCCTGAAGTGGTGCATGTGAGGGTGCAATCCTGGTTTCTTATAAGTTGTAATGGGCTATGAGCTGACTGTTGCCAGTCAGAATACAAGGCCTTGTGGTTATAAGAAGAGTGTGAAAATAGCAACTCCAAATCTAATAGCTGTCAAAAAAGCAGATGCAGTCCTGGAATTATTATGAGTGGAATAGAGCAAAGAGCACAATCAGCATGCCACTGCAGTCTTTCCTGGTTTGTGTGCATCTTCAGTGTTGGAGACAGGTTTGGTCCTGTATCTTGAAGGATATACAGCATAACTGGAAAAAATGCTGTGGAGGGGAATAGCAAGTGTGGATTGATTTTCATAAGAAAAAAAACTAAACAGAATAAGATTCTTTGGGGTAGCAAAGAGATCATTGAAGGGAGAAATATATCCATTTATAAAATCACAGCTGCCACGGAAAACATGAATAAGGAAACACGTAACTGCTCTTCCAGTGGAAAGATTAGGGGATATTAAATGGCACATTCTGAGTCCAGAAAATAGTTGTTCATTGCAGTCTTCAGTCTTCTCATTGTCACATAGGATTTTTTTTTTCCTTTAAATAGAGTATGTTTTACTTAAGGGAATAATCTATATCTGCTTTTGTCAGCTGGAAAATGAAAGGATGATGGTGCTTTTCAGCTAGACCTGTTTACAATTCATCTGTATCTCTGGAATTTAGTAAGTTTTCACTCAAGAGTATAAAACAAGAATTGGGCTAATTGAACAAAAATCAGCTGTTTAAATATAAATGCTCCAAAATGTTTTCCACTACCTGCCTGCTATTATATTGAATAGCATTTTGTGGCCTTTCTCTACTAGCAGTGAGCATTAGCAAGTTAATAATTCAGTTTTTTTCTGTGAAATCACAGAAAACCAATCACATTCTTGAGTGGATATAAGTGAATGCTTCATACTCACTCTGCATGTCTGAATCAGAGTTTCGTTTATACCCATTTATTTTTACATTCCAGGAACTTTTACTTTAGGTGTTTGCTTCCTTATTTTCTGTGTTTCCTATAAAAATTCCCAAATGGTAGGTCAGTTGTGACTTACTGAGTTGATGCTGATATTTCACGTTTGATATCTGTAGGTGAAAAAGTTTTTAGAAGTAGCAATGCAATATGATTCCATTAGGTGAAATGTAGGAGCAGGGGTTAGACAGCTAGTAGTCTGTTACCCTATACACTCAATCCCATCAGCCCAGGAGCCCCAGTAACAATGGGGAGGTATGCAAGGGGAAAACAGACAACTGGGGCTGACATCCAGTCCAGGCTCAGCTCATGGACATCCCTGCCTCAGTTTTTGGCAGCAGACCAGTTCTATATTGCACATCACACAATGCACAGATGCAGTGATCAGAATGTGGGGTCAACATGACCTGATGATGGTTGGCAGTGGCAGGATGTTTTCTACAGGAACAGGGACTGGATCATGCACACTGAGCCAAGTCCTCGGCTCCTCAGTGATCTTGCAAGTCCTCCCCCTATGATACAGACCACCTGTTTAAAAAAAACCCAAAATTTAGAAACAGTTTTATTGCACCCAAGGGTTTTTCTTCAGTGTGTTTCTGAACTGTTCTAGGCACTGGTTGGCGATAAGACACTGGCCTTTCGCCTGATGGATGCAGAGATGTACACAAACATGAGTGTGCTCATGCCTCTGACGCCAGTTATTGATCGTGGGATACAGCTTCATAAAATGATTCGTCTCATTACTCATGCACTCGGAGGAGAGAGCTATCTGAACTTCATGGGTAAGTAATCTCAGGAAAAAGTCTCTCATTTTCTCATCTACAGAATGCGTGGCAGGGAAGTAAAATGATCTGACATCGTCTTATATCCACAGTATTTATCACAGTGCTGAAATTTGGAGCCTAAATGCTTTTATAGATTTATTACAAAAGGTAATATGCATTGTTTTTCTGTCTGGAAGATGTATGATAAGACAAAAAATAAAATCAAGATGGTTTCTAACTGTAAGAGAAATAACTTTTACAACTCAGATTAGTATTTTAATAGTTGTTCTGCAAGTTTGTCAGGTGGTGAGCTGTGGCTCACGCAGCTGAGTTGTATTTTGTCTCTGTTCTTTTCCTCTCTTAAATTTTTTAGAGTAACAATGAATTTACTAAAGATAGCTCTGTGCTTATTTCAGTTATTAATTGTCAGGAAGTAGTCTGGAATCAGTTGACCTATTTCATTGCTTCTTAGTGCTTAATGAGGTAGGCAAGGACAAATCAGAGACATAGGAGGTACATTCTGCTATCAAAGCACAGACATTGCAAGAGGTAGTGGTACTTTCTTCTGGTCCATCAACTGTAAAATAGAAATGTGTTACTTCCTAAGCACAGTTGCTACAAGAAAGTTCAATTGTCAGTCTAATTTAACCAGCAAGTTACTGTTTTATGTAGTCATCTTAAAAGTTGAATATTCTTAGCTTTATGGAAAATTCCAAAGCTATTTATGCTGTCTGTTCTTTGCCACATTCATTTGTTTAATTTCTTTGCAGAATAGTTCTTACTTTACAGTAGAAATTTTGTAATGTGGTTGGACAAATTCTGTATAGCATTTGTGATAGTCTCATGGGGAACAAAAGGGCTGAAAGCCTGTTACAAAATCACCATCTCAGTTTTCTGGTAATGCAACACTTGAAAATTATAGAAATTTTAGCTTAGTACTGTCTTCTACTTTTGTGGTTAAATGTTTTGTTATTTAAAGTTTAAGGGAACTGTTGGATATGTATTGCCCTTCTTCCATAATGGTGTATTTAACATCATATTTTCTGATTAAAAACCTGGAGAACATAAGACATATTCTCTTTCTTTGTATTAGGAGTAAACTCAGAAAATACTGCGTTGATTTTCTTAAAAAGAATTGAAGCAATTTTGGTACAGAACAAACTAATTCACCATATGCAATACTAGTAAAACTATTATTTCCAAGAAAATGCAGGTTGTTTGCTTCACTCTTGAGAAAAAAAAAAAAAGAGTTAATGAAATAAATATTTATGAAGTGTGCAATCAGGCTCCAAAATATTCAAGGTATGAGGTGCATACTTCTATTCAAACTAGTGATACTATAATAGTTAAGGGAACAGGTGTTTACTAAGTACTCCAGCTAAACTGCAGGTGTCTTTGGCCCAGATTGACTTAGTAAGATTAGAAATATAATCAGTAATGCAATGTGGCATGTTAAATCCAGTGTGTCAGTGCTGGCTGATTGAGCAATTAATATTGGGTATCTCTGAGTACTGCAAATGGTTCAGTAACTACATTATAGTTTGCTATATATAAAAGGTGGAAAGATTGTAATAACTGTTGGAGGAGAAAACATATAAATTCAGAATGCTGGCAGTCCTGTGGACTTAAAATGCATGTTACAACATGCTATCTAATTAAGCAAATACAGTGACAAATGAGTTCTTTAACTTGCAGGTTTGTGTGAATGCCAAAGGTAAGAAAGAGAAGCCTCCTGTAGGGTGAGGGAAGGAGTGGAGATCTTTCACAGCACCTGGAGAAGGCATTCCAGATGCTTCTGTGCTTCCCTAGGTCCTTCCATTAAGAGTCTTGTACTTTCCATCTCTGAAAACCCAGCAAAGAAACTTTCTGAAGGCTTTGCTCACCTTAAGGAAAAAGAAACCTCATCTAAAAAATGTTGTGTCAGGAGTGGAAATCTGTATTCTTAAATATATCCTGGAATTTCTCTCTGAATATCTGGAATAATATTTAATTACACACGCTTTGGAGCATTGTTTGGGCTCTGTACATGCAAGCAGATGCCTGCTGACTGAAGTTTGTTCATCAAACACTGATTGTGGCTTTCTCTCATTTTTCTCACTTTTCACACTGGATGGTTCTCTGTCCTTCTTACATCTGTCTCTAAGAAACCACTGCAAAAAATCCTGGAAGTTGTAATTCCTATTTTTCATGTTTTGGGATGTTTAATTTTCGCTGGAGGCTTTTATTTTTCTTCCCACTTATATCCCACTATTGGCAATGAGTGTTGTATGCAAACTTAAATGTGAATAGGAAAGTTCTGTTGTTTCAGTAAATTGGTTCTCTTTTAACAAAAACTTTTGGGAGCATTCTTCCTCCAGTCTGTGTTTTGGTTTTATGTGCAGCTTTCCAGGTGATCTCTCGGGCTTCGTGTGTGCATCTGGCATGGAAGACTTAACTTAGGAAAGGAGAAACTCCATATGCTTGGCTGAAAATGAGAATAAGAACGATAAATGTCCTGCAGCAATGAATGCATTCTCTGGAAGGCCAGTTTGTTTAATAGTCATAGCAAAAAAGTAGCAATTGTTTTGAAACTTTTGCTGTGTCTAAATTTTCTTCTGTCAGAGCAGGTAGAGAGCAACAATCCCAAGCAAGCTGTAGTTTGTGCAACCCAGCTCCTGTTTTAGGCAGATTTTAATACTGAGACAGGCTAGTTATGAGTCAGAAGTTGACACAGAATTTTAGGAAGTCACAAAAATGTCAAGTTCTTCTGCACAATGCTTTAGTTGAGATTATGTGTGCTTCTTAAGGAGTTTCTTTCTTTACTAATTTTCTATGAAGGCCTTGACACAGACAACGCACATTTGAATGTCTGAACTTTAATGACACTTATAGGCTCAAGCAGTTACAATGTGTGTCTATTAAATAGTGAAAGTAGTATTTTTAATTGTAAATAATAAGAAAAAACTCTCTCTTCCTACTCAAGTGTTTTTGTTTGTAATTACAGTGATATTGAAATACCATACACATCTAATTAACTTAAAACCAGAAAAGTATATGCAAAAATTTTAGGGCCATAGATCTCTGCCCTCCCTAATATCAGGATTTGAAAAAAAATCCAAAATAAAAAACTTGTATCTGACCAAAATTCTTAATTGTTAGTTTTAGTCCCCTACAAAATAACAAAAGGGTTTGAGATTGAGCATAATTCCTCAAGCACTAAACAAGGACTAATAGAAGTTGTTGTTACAGGAATCTTCTGATCTCAGCCTGAAAATAAAGCAGCCACTGTTTTTACCCAGCAATGTTTAACTTCAGTGTAAATAACGACTCACACAAATTTCTTGAAAATAATATTTGAACTTACCACTACAAAACTGTTGTCTCTACATCCTTGTGTTTTCTTTTTGCTTCATTTTTCATTCTGCCCCAAAGACAAGCTGTAGACAATGGTAATTGTTTTTCTTTAAATGTTCCTTTTGTATTTTTCTTGTTCATTGCATGTACGTTGCACTTAGGGAAAGCCTGCAGGACATGTAAAAAAGCTGTGTCAGCTCTTCAGTGGACTTGTTTCCATGGTCTCTCCTTATCTTGCAAGATACATCTGTGTGTCTAGATTTGGACAAGCAAGGGTAGTTGTTTTGTTGCCCCGAATCTACATACCCAAAGGGCCTTAAATAGCATTTTCGGTCCTTGAGATCCTTCATAGCACAAATACTAACTGTTTTATGCCTCTATAGGTTCTTGATTTTCATCTTGCTAACAATCATTTCCTTGGTTCTTTTTTTTTTTTTGTGTGTGTGTTTGTTTGAAATTGTCTTAAGCTCAAATCTATTGATTTAAATGCAGATTAGTTCCTACATGAACCTCTAGCACTATTTTTCATGACTCTCCCATAGTAAAACAACTCTTAATTAAGACTCCAGAGACCAAGTTTCACTCCCTGAAAAACAACTTTTGAGACTATATATATATACACATATATAGTTAGGAAGTTATTTGAAGTAACCAGAACATTTTTTGCTACCATGAGCATTGACTGATGGTGTTACTGTTTGGGTTGACATTCACCTGTTTCAGTACTATCTAATTTGTCTGTTAAGTTTCCTCTTTCCCACTTGTTAGTTCATTTTCACAGCAGTTTTATCCCACCTACTCCAGTCTTAGTGTTTTTTTGCATTCACCAAAAGAGTTTCTCATGATAAGACCTTGTTCTTTCTTTCCCTTAAAAGTAAAATGCTATGCATCATCTAGTCCTTGGAGTATTTTAGAGAGAGAAACTTAGATATTTTTTCAGAAATTTACTTTTAAACTAAGGAATTTCATAACAGCAGGCTCTTGAAAAACTATTGACAAACAAGAAAAGGAATGGTACAAAAACTGTATCAGTAGCACCAATATCAGTGTGAGAAAGCTGTGTACCATTTTCTTTAATAATATTAATTAGGAACCTGAAATAAAAATAGTGCAGCATAACTGACAATATAAATAGGAATGTTACTTTAAACAGAGTCTGAACTACTATTTTTATTGCTACCTATTCTAGATGAAAAAGAAATTGTATCAAGAACAGGATATTTAGCTTAAACCTAAGGGAGTTTGGTTCTCTTTGGCATGTTGCATTTTGACACTTTTTTCTGTTCACTTTCTTATGCATCTTACATCTCTTCACTGGTTACAGGGTGACTTGGTTGACCATCATCTAAAGAGTGGCCTTAGGAGAGCATATGCTCTTCCAGCTCACTCACTTCAGTCACCTCCTCTGGATAAGCAACCTTGAAGTGCTCACTTGGTACAGACTGCAGCTTTAGGAGAGGTAGTTTGATGTCATCCTTCTTAATATGCTTGCCTAGGATAGGTGACAAATGTGCTGCCAGTTCCAGCAGGTGCTTTAATTCCATGGCAGCCTGACAGAAAACAATTATGTTCACTATAAAGTAGAAAACAAGGGTGTAATCTGAAATCTCACCTACAGTTACTCAGAGACTTTGTAGTAGACCACCTCCAACTTTGTAGCATAATACCCTATATGCAACCCCACTCACAACTTGGGTCGGGCAGTGGCAGTGGGAAGAATCCTAGTTTATATGTTGGGCTTCATAAATCACTTTGACAGTCTCTTCTGCAAGGTCTAGAGGTGAAAACTTTTAATATTTATTCATTTAGAGTTGATTGAAGCAAGCTTCATTTCTACACTTGCTCAAAACACATTAGAGTGACTGGGAGAAAAACAATTAAAGAGAGAGACTGTCTCATAATTCAAAACTAAATAACACACAGACCTGTCTTATCCAACCTCTCTTCACAAATTAAGTATGTCCAAACATTAGGAATCTGTGGGGGTTGACTGTACATCCTCCTTGAAAGTGTAGGGAATAAAGCACTGTACGTGTGTGTGTTATTTAAATACATAAATAAAATTGTTGGAGGCAGCAATCTATATGTGGTGGTGCATCCCCATTCATACCATGACCTCTCAAGGCAGAAACCTTGAAACAGAAACCTTCACAGTCAGCAGCATCCTCAGAACTGCTTGAGAACCAACAGCTGCTGCAGCTGTGTTCACGGAGTGAAATCCAGGTAGGGTTTTCCAGGATTGTAGAGGGAATAGTCTTAATCGAGGTAGCTGGCACAAGTGGCACTTTGTTTTTCTCTCAGAGTAATGCTGATGTTTCCTTAGTTTGTACCCACATCTGCTGGGTATTGGCTATGGCTGCATTACCAGTGGAGAAGATTTATGGTATATACCAAGGCATTCTGACATTGTGCATCAGTTTCAAGGTGTTGGGTTTTTTTTAAGGATGGGACTACTATTTTTTTATTTTATTTATAATTGTGCTTAGTAGCATCATTTAACCATGGGATACTGTTGTTGAAACTTCTGCTAGTGTCTCAAACTTTGCTCCTAGGGCTCCATCTGTTGCCTTGCATATTGTATGATTTGTAAAGCTCACGGTTCAGACTTGTGACATCTCCACTATCAATGTGTGAGTGCATGCAGCCTTGTCTGCAAATATAATACTTTATGTGATGTGAGGGCTTGCTAAAGAATAATGAACAAAGTTGTAAAATAAATCTTTACGTTATTAGGGTTATAAAGAGTTCTGTTTCTGTTTGTATGGCAGCCTCCATTTTTCCTTTATTGTTTTATTTGTTGTTGTTTTGAGGAACACAGAAATAGGCCTCTCTATATTATAATTTTATATAACTCTACACTATATATTATAGCTGTACTATGTACTATAACTTTCAGCACAGGTTTTTAGAGGAATTTCTCTTTTCAGTTGTTCAAAACTGTTATTTATTACAGAAATTATGACAAACTCATATCATTTTGAAAAACTTTTTTCACACCTGGATTTCTGACTCTACAGGACATGGCTGTTATTCTCTCCTGTCATAGTTGTTTGTTATTTTTCTCTCCACAGCTACAAGATTCAGAATTTCTTTACAATAAATTATAATTAAACTATTTACACATGACATTGATTAGTTTTACTTAGCTGTCTTTTATGGAAAGAAAAAAATTAAAGATAGATCCAAAGACTAAAGTGTATTTTGTTTTCATTCTCTTCACCTTAAGTTCAAATAAGTTTTAAATCAACAGATTTATCTCAATTTTGGATTTTATTGCTTTCTTAATTCAGAATGTAAGTAAAAGCTCTGTCTTAAAAACATGTCTTAAATTTCTGAGAAGTTGTGCATATAAACATACAGTTTTGTACATAAGAATCTGTTTTGATTAAACATCAGACACTCTCCAAAATTAAGATTTGAGTAAAAGACAGAATATTTTTTGCCAGGTAGTATGAAATTATGCTATGTTTTTAAAATTTTATAATACATAGAAATATTTTTATATGTACATATGCAAATTTTTCTATCTACATGTGTGTAAACATTACTTTGCATATGATTCATTGTTTAAGCAATTAAACATAGCCATCTTACACTTCCTTTGCTGTGGTTAACTTTGATTCAAACAAAATGCCTTTAATATCTTCTGTTTATATACACTTCAAGTGCTTTAAACTGTTACATATTACAGTGACTTCAAAAATTTCATAGAGCTTGGTTCAATCTATGAACAGTTTGTTAATTGTTAGTGCTTCAGAAGAGCCTTCACATTGTAAGGTATGTAAAGTGCCTTTTTGAGGTGATTTTGCTCAGACTTCTGCTTCTAGTGCTCTGCGTCCCTGTTGAAAGACACAATGCAAAACTGAAAGAAAATTAAAATATTTTCAGATTTTCAAGTAGATATTAAGTTGATCTATAGATAAAAGTGAAGTCCAGCATTCAGGTCTGCATTATAATTTACCTTTTGTGAGAGAAAGTAGACTTTTTTGGGGGGGTTTCCTCTCTATTGTACCTTCTACAATAAGTTGATGTAATAAGACAGAGTTTTCATGCAGAACTTGGCCTCTGCCATGTCGCAGAACAGACAAGTAGAGTTGATTTCTGAGTTTATTAGTGTCACTAATGAAATGCTTACTGCAGGAGGTCATTCATTTCCTGAATGCCAGGTGTCTACAGAAGTGGTGTGCCTGTTAAAAACTAAATCTGTGCAAGAACTTTGTGTTCTAAGAGCAGGAAAAAAGGGTAAGCATAACCATTCAAGCAGGAGTAAATATGATGTGGATGTTAAAGATTTTGTCTTTTCTCCCTACTGCTCACTGTGTTATGTGCAATTTTGATGCTGATAATTTATCAGTGCTAGTTTTAAGTTATTTATTTCTGAAACCCCCCAATGCTGAAAAGAAGCAGCAGCAGCCTCTTACCACACCCAGCTGCGTTTTTCTTCTACTTTTTGCAGTCTGTCTGTACCCACTAGTCTGGAAAGGGCTGAGAGAAAAATAAAACTATTTTCTCCAAAGCCATCTACCAGAAAGCAAAAAATTTCTTCCTGATTATACTTCCTAGGTTGGCTTTTAAAGAGGTAGAGAAAGGTGATCCAAATCAAGTAATTTACCAACATCAGGCTCTAGTGAGCTGGTGTAGGAGCATGCAGAGGGGTCTGTTAATCTCAAGCCTGCTTTGGTGGCACATTGCTCTTTCTCAGACTGGTTGCTCTGGGCAATGCAGAGCCAAATAGAATTAAACCCTATGTGTTACTCAGTAAGGAGTTGTTGGTTTGAGACATGACTGCACAGGACACATTTTGTATTTGGAAAGTCTGTCATATTAGATCCTTAGGCATAGATTCCAATTTGGATTTAAATGAATGCAGGTAATTTGAAATTATTTCATCTCAGTAGTGTCATTAATTCCCCAAATCAATGTAGCTTAAGCTGAGATAACATTTTGTGATGACATTGGAATAAAAAAAAAGATGTCTTTATTTGTTCAAGAGCTTATTTTCACAAGATGTTATTAGCTTAGAATCTTCTCATTGTCCTAATTTTTTGAGGCCATCAATCCAACACACACAGAGGAATTTGCTAGAATAAGAATTTGAATAACATTGTAGTTAAATTTGCATTGATTTTCAAGAAACAAGGTATTTTCTATTTTTTCTGAAAAGTGGTAAAGTCTGCAGAGCAAAGCATATTAGCATGAGAACATCTTTGATAAATGTTGACTTGTTCTTTCTCGGGCGTATTTGACATCTTTAATTTGAAATTCCGTAGAATTGTAGAATGTTGTAGGTTGGAAGGGAAGCAACCAAAAGATCATCTTAAATGTCATCAATCCCAACAATCCTGCTGTGGGCTAGAACACTTTCCACTGGACTGGGTTGGGTCAGAGCCCCATCCAATGTGGCCTTGGACAATTCCAGGGATGGGGCATCCGCAACTTCTCCATTGTCTCACCACCCACATAGTAAAAAATGTCTTACTACTGTCTGATCTGAATACCGGTGGAATTTATGGTGGAGTAAATTAGAAAGGGAGTTTGTCAACACAATAAAATTACTTTTGGCTGAAAATAAAATGAATTTTGTTGGAGGGGGATTGTTTTTGGGGTTTTGTTAGATTTTTTTTTTCCTTTCCAAATAGAACAGGTACCTTTTGAGTTGAGATGCCTTGTTTAATATAAACCACTACTTCTTAACGTGCTACATAAAAGTGCAGGGCAGGAGGAGTAACAGGACAAGTGACTAATGTCTCAAGGAGAACAGGATTACTCACAAAGCCAAAAGTACTAGTGCAGTCTTTTTACAGCCAGAAGCTTAGAACTTTTACTCAGTTGGGATAAATATTCAGATCTTTTTGTGAAATTCAGGGCAAGTCCTGCAAGCAAGGTATTTTCATAGAATATCTTCTCAAGTGGCATTTCTAGAGAGATTATTTAAAAGCAATCTAGTAATCCACTCACTCTTGATTTAAGAGTCAATCTGTAGACTGTGAAACAGCTCCCTTAAGCCTCTCATATTTTTTTTAATCCAGCTAACTGTTAATACAAAATACTGCAGGAAAGCCTGGATCATCTGGGTGGTTGTATTATAGGTCAGCTCTTTTGCAGCTTAAGCTCACAACCTTTATCTTCATAATGGAGAAATGTATGGTCTTATTTCAAAATATTAATGGGGAAAAAAAGGATATCTGATGGAAAACTTTAACCTGTGTTAACATACACTGTTGGATTGGCAGCAAGCTTTTCCATGATTTATCTTGAGCTCCTAAAAACAAACAAAAAACTTGGCTCAAGCTGTTCTTGTTTGTTTTTTTTCATTGGTTATTTATTGTAGTTCCTTGTGGCTGCCACTATTTTAGCAAGTCATGAATTGTGCATAATATTGCTTGAAGGGAAAAGTGCAGAAATCTGAACATGGGTGGACTTCCATAACTCACATTTTTCTTTCATCTAAGCTAACATAGTCCAAGTATTAGTTATTTATAGATACCAAAATACTATGTGAATATATATTCTATTTTCCATAAGTCTTCACTTGTGTTACTATGTTTTTTTCTCATTGTGTACTATTTAGTTGTACTTACACAGATTTTATGTATTTCTTCTTGAATATGTAAATAGTTAATTCTTTAAAATTCTGTATTTTTCAATACATTTTGTTTAGCCTGGAGAAAAGGAGGCTCAGAGGTGACCTTATCACTCTCTATAACTACCTGAGAAGAGGTTGTAGCCATGTGGGGGTTGGTCTCTTCTGCCAGGTAAAAAATTATAGGATAAGAAGAAATGCTGTCAAGTTATGCCAGTGAAAATATGGATTGAGTGTTAAGAAATTTCTTTACTGAAGAGGTGGTCAGACACAGGAACAGGCTGTCCAGGGAAGTGGTGGAGTCACCATCCCTGGAGATGTTTATCAGATGTGGCTCTTGGGGATGTGGATTAGTGGGGGACTTTGCAGACAACCATAATGATTCTATGACTATTCAAAGCCCACAGGCTGATAAGCATGCCAGAGTAATGACATATTAATTTCAATAGAAGTAGATAAAACTTGCCTTGTTTGTGCAAATTTCATCAGTATGTGAAATTTATTGCTCTGTTTGGTGAGAGGGAAAAAAAAGAAAACAGACAGAAAAATCAATGTTGCACTAAGCTTGCTACAGTTCTGTCTGTGGCTGGCCTTAGAACCATAGTAAACTATTTATTAATATCCTGCTTTCCTACTTATGGGTTGGAAGGTATGTCCTAATTAAATATGAAGCAGGGAGTATCTTCATTTAAAATAGTTTTCATTTTGTGGAGTTCAGCCTAGACATAATTGAAGTTTTCAGAGAAATTGTCCAAATTCCTTTTTGTATTGGACAAAGCTGCTTTTATATTTGTAGGCCAGAAAGACTGGTTTTTAGTTTATTTCCTACATGGAAGACTATTTGGTTTGTACACTGCACATAAGAATACAGAACTAAATCCATTACTTGCTTCTGGAAACTGAAATACAGGAAGAGGCTTGTAGAAATGACTAAAATTTATCTTAGTAAAGGTGCTGTGTACACGTCATATTCTCTCAGTAAGTTTTTGATTTGTGGTTTTTTTATTTCCCAGTTCATAAAGGGATGATGTGATTCATGTCTGAGATACCATGAGGCTGGGCTCAGGGACATGAGAAGTTTTTAGCAGGCTCCTGTTAGGGCCCTGTCTCTTTTCTTCCCTCCTGCTGTTACCATGACGTAGCAGGTTTTCAAAGGATATGTTGTTTTCTGACAATAAAATATCCCCATTAAGATCTAAATAAGAAAACAAGTATTGAAATAAGCTACCACCATAATGTGGCCATGTAAAAGAGTGAAATGGAACAAAACAAAATGAGTAATGACATTGGCAAATATTTTTTTGCAGATAAAGGTGTAATTTTACTTGTTTCAGAGGATTCTTCTCCCTTTTTATAGGTGATCCATGTAAAGCATGTATCACTTGAGCAAGTTTATTTTTTTTTAAAGAAAAAACCCACAAAGGAATGAAAAATCATTACTGAGAAATTTCATATGTCCAATTCAAAATGTCTTTGTGCAAGTAATCTCTAATGGTTTCTTGTCTGTGTTTTGTGTTTTGCTTTTGTCATTTTGAATTTCCATACAGCATTGCTGGAGGGGGAGAGGAGAAATTATCTTAGTGTTTGTACATATTTGGCTTTCCTCAAACAGCTGTAACAACACTTTTCAGACATGGAAGCAGGTTGGGGTTTTTTTCTGAGATCAAAGCTTACTTTTTCCCTTGACAAAGAAGTTTTGTCTTAAAGGCAGAAAAAGCATTATGTGCAGTATATTTTCATCTTGGCCCCTAAAAAAGCTGTATCTCTTCTTTGTGTACCATGCAATGACAGCGTGAAATGTAGTACTTTAAATGCATTCGTATTTCAGCAAATTGAAACACTATTTTTGGAAATAATATTTTTAAAAAATGAATGTGTGCATACAGAATTAATTCCAGCAGTTATGTGAAACTTTGGGGTAGGGAGAGGAGCAATCCATATGAACATATGTTTTTAGTAAAATGTTGATCAAGGAAAAACTTAGAGGTGTCTACCTAAATGAAATTGCTTTTATTCCTTCATACACTAGTTCAGAGGTACTTATTTCAAAACTGAAAAACAAATTAAAATTTTATCATGATTTTAAGCAGCCATAATATAATCTGGGAATAATTTCTACTCCGATTCTCGTTTATCAGTCTAAATTTGTTTTCTGTCCATTAACTTGGTGTCACAAGAAAAATCTAAAATTATTAGCTAGTTTTGTCTTGAAAGGCTCACAGCTTTGTTATGCCTTCAGCTGATTCGGGTCTTGACGCTAATTTAAATATGTTTGAGCATGAGATGAATACTGTCATGTTTGCCTCTGTGTATATAGAAAATTGTTGAATTTCAAAGCCAGAAGGATTAGCTGTCCACTGCAAATAAAGAGGCATGAGATAATGGAATGAACAGAGGGGATGGTTCATGGTGAACCTCTTTTTCTTAGAAGTTAAATCTTAAAGGTTCACAGTTCTAGACCGTTCTTTTACAACTTCTTCTTTTACAACTATTTACTTGCTTCCTAACCTCTTTTGAGCAAAGTTATTTGAAAAAAAATCATGTGTGAAGTCAGATAACCAATCTGACTTCATGATCATCTCTTCCTCAGCTGCCACCAGAACACACCATGCAAAATTCAGCTTTTCCTCCCACCTGCACCGCGGGGACAGTCAGGAAGAGCACTGGATCACTTTCCAGTGATATGCCCCATACTAGAGTTCTTAAGCTTTGGGTTGATATGTGTCTGGAGTTACCTATAGAATGTGCCCATTGTCAGGAAATGAAGTGTGTTAGTGGGTCTTGGGTTTCCCAGTTATTTGAAAAATTTTCTGCACTAAACCCTGAAAATTGGAAGACCAAATAAAAAATTGGCAGAAGCTCTTCCTGATGATACTCTGAGTACTCCTTAATATCTCTTTGTCAAATGACCTGTTATTAGGGAGCAAACGTCCATAATCTTTTCTCTTGTCTTTTTGGCTGGTGAGAATGATTACCTGAAGGAAGGGGAGTGGAATCATGCCACTTAAATCAGGGCATATTGTGGCTCTTCTGATGTCTCTTAAAGCTGATTTTTAAGGCATGTCCTCTTCAGAAGTACAAGGGAAGGAGAATGTGAAGGAGTAACCAAACATGCAGAAAGGGCTTTTTTGGCCACAACTGCTTTTTGAAAGGCTGTGGTAACATTCAGTTACAGTCTATTTTTTGTCTGTATTATATTTTAAATTTCAACAAACAACTGTTCTCTCAATATTGTGAGTTTTATTTTTTCCTGTTTCCTTACATAACAAAAACAACAACAATGACAAAAAACAAACAACAAGAACAAAAGATTAACACCTTCCTGCATAACTGTGCTCAGTTCCTATAGATTTTGTTGGCTATTTTGTAATTCACCTGCTGCTTGCAGCAAAGTTGCCATTAGTACCAATTCCTTAAAGTCCCTTTTTTATCTGAGTGATGGTTTTGCTTTAGCTTTCAAAACTGTCACCTGCTATCTAATTTTTTTCATTTTTTACTTTTATTTTCTTTTCCTTTTTCCCTCTTCTCAATTGTGCTGACACTGGTTAATGTACAGGTGAGTCAAGGCTATCTTTACATTGTGAATCCAGCCCATTTTGCCATCAGGATACTTGTAAAAGTCTGCCCCAGCCTGTGCTGTAGTTGCAGTCTCCATGTGCCCACTCATACTGGAAGACCAGCAATTATTCTGGTATAACTAATTGTAGATTAGTATTGGAAGGTGATGCTCTTCAGAGGCTGGTTCTTAATTACAGCTTTTCTTTATCCTCTTCTGGGGTTGTAAACAGTTGTAAAAGAATTTTAATAACATACGAGCTTTATATTGCTGTGATATTTTAATTTTCCTTGTTTGTTCTTATACTCTGAGATGTGACTAAGGATGGTTCAAGGATCAGGTTTAAGATGCTTAAAAAACAAATGTTGTGACACTTCCTTTCATATAAGATGTGCATTCATAATGTCCACTTGAGGCAGTTGCAAATCTATGCTGCATTTTAAAATCTGGTGCAGTGAGCATTCCAAGGCTAAGTATTTTTCTGGAAGCAGCACATCTCAGTGATTCTAAATGAATTCTGAATTTTAGCATTCTTCAGGTGCAGTCTGATGGACGCATTGTATCTTGCAAAAAGTTCAGAATATCTCTTTGAAAACTGCATGAGATTTGGTCCCTAGTCTAGTAAGAGGGAGAGAGAAAACCAGGGCAATTACTGCTTTGAACAGGTCAGAATTACATTATCAGAGGTTTCTCTCATTAATACACCCCTTCTGTGCACCTTCATTAATAGATCTCATTTACAGACAAGGCATTTCAATTTAAACCATGCATTTTCTGTTCAAGAACAGAATATACTTTAATACTGTGTCCTTTAATATACAGACTTAGTCATAAGTACTTTAGTTGATTATCAGGCAAATGAGACTCTTCTTGAAACCTGCCCTTTTTGTAGCATGACAAAGTACCAGAGACCCTGACTTCTGATTCCTAACTGTTCTTTCTGAAAAAAAACCCTGACTTGAAAATTTCAGCACCCATTTCCACAAAGAAAAAAACCAAAACAACAACCAAACAAAAACCCCACCAACAATACAAATAATCTTGCCTTAGGTGTCCTCATTATGATTGACTCTAATGAGCAGAGATCTTGCAACAGATTATGCTGTCACCATAAGAATATTATGCTAGGATTTTTGAAATATGTTAAAACAAATAAACATGACTTAGAAAAATTGCTTTCAAATGTCTGGTTAGATGATAAACCATTTATCATCTTTCATTTTTTACGTAAGAGTATCTTTAAAAAAAATCCCCCACCCAACAAAAACAAACAAACAAACCCCCAAACTGTGAAGCTAACAATGAACAAGTTGAAGCGGGGGAGCAAAAGACTCTAAAACAATGAATGCAAAAAGTCAGTAAGTTGATGCAGGATGTTCTTCTGGCATACACATAAATTATGTTTATACCAACGTAAATATTTACCATCTGCTGAGGATACTGCTTTTGAAATGCACAGCAAAACAGCAGTTTTGTTCTTTGGAATATCAGTGTATTTCAAAGCTAATTTTCTTCCCAGATAAAGAGTCAAATTATTGTGAGAGGAAAAATCAGGAAATTATTTCCACTTCATAGAGTTTAAACTGGTTAAGGTACTTGATTAATCTGTTTATTAATAGTAAGCAAAAGGCAAATGAATCATAATGTAAATGTACTGTTTAATTTGGCATAGGCCTAATGAGAATTTGTAATTCTTGAGGCTTCCTCTTTTCTCATCAGGTTGCTCAAAATATTCACACTTTCACAAGGAGGTTTTTGGCAGACTTGTAATTTCCTAGCTTAAATAGTCAGTTAACTTTTACTCCAGGTAATGTCATTCTTCTCTAACCATTCTTCTTTAATCTGTCTGAACTCCTGTGAGATGTTTATTTGAGCAGCCCCATGTTTTCCCTTGAGTTATTAGCTAAAAATTCCTTCTGAAACCCAGCAATCATACTGTGTTGGTTTGAGTGGAAATGCCAAAAAGAAATGCATAATGCTGTGTTGTGCTGCGTTCCGTATGGGGGTTGGTGGTTTTGGTATGTCTTTAAATAGAGCTAGAAAACACCACACCAACATTTGTGTTGGCTACTAGACATAGCTATCACCACTCTTTCCCAAGGTAATACCTTAGGCAGAGTTACTCTTAGAGATCATGCTGTGTATTGATTCCACAAAAGGGTTTAGTATGAGCATTTGAAAGTAGCAGGGTAAGAAGATTGGCTTTACCTGTTGCCCACACTCAGAGTTCTTTCTCCACACGTTCAGTTCTTATCGTGAATCTCCTTATAACATTTACTTTAATAACTATAGAAAAATGGATTATTTAGCTGATATGTCTTCTCTCAGGACTATTTTAAACTATTAACAAGGTGACTCTCGAAATGTGGATTTTGTATTTTTATTTTCCCCAGCATGTTTGAGTTTACAGATGGCTCATATTTCATTCATCCCTCAGGAGTAGCCCTGAAGCCAAAGGAGTAGTTGGCCAATCTTTTCCAGTGTCAGCCCTTGGCATTTATTTTCATCTGTTGTGTAAAGAAACCCAAACCAACACCAAAAATCCCACACAAAACCAAACTGCAAACAAAAAAACCCAAAACCTTAACCTGATATGACCTTGACTCCTCAGTGCGTGATTATTTAGTATCAGTCTCATATATTATTTTGCTGCAAAGTAGAAGTACACTAAAAATTTTAGTATCTTCCTGCTAAGTAGTGAAATTGAAGTAATTGTAGAACAAAAATGCACTGGTGAACAGTAGAAGGCTGGATTTTGCCAGGGCTATGCTTTTCTATCAGCTCACTAAAGCGAGTCTGTTTCTTGAAACAAATTATTTGAGGACACTCTGTAAGAGAAACCTGACTTTAAAGTGCTTACAGCTCTTCTCATTTTGGAAGATGTTTTGTACTGTGAGACATTGCTAATACACAATTCTGCATCACAATATTTGCCTATCTCCTTAATGATGGATTTGGGTGTTCTGACCAAGCACTACACACATTACGCCGGGTGGTGTTGTAACTCTATAATAATTGAAAAATTGGAAAATACATCTGTATGCTCCCAGTCTTTATTTTCTGAACAGTATTTAATTGGAAGATACAATTATGGTCAAAAACTTCTTTCATACATGTTGCCATGATGTTTAATTGGTGAACTGGGGACCTGAAAGGATTTCAGTGTAACAAGTTTCTTATGTAACAAGAAGTGTGGCTAATTTCAGAATCGTTTTACTATTTTTTCACTTTTCAGTGCGGTGAAATTCTCTGCTAACATTTGAGATTTTCTGTGTGAGAATTCCATATGTTGATATCAAAATTTGTACTCCTTTCTTTCTATAAACTTTTATTTTGAGAGTAGGATATTGAATTTTACTCTTCATGATGGTTTCTGAATATTGGGGGTTTTTTGTCCAAGGACAACTAATTCTTAAGCAAAGATCCTTATATATCTAAAGTATGGCTTCAGTTAGGTGTTAGTTCCACCTAAGATTTCAGCTGTTGTGTAGAACTGTGTGTAGAAGCAAACACACCAATTGATTGCTTTTTTTAGTATTATGTTTATTTATATTTGTTATGTGCAGGTTCATAGCAGGAGACATTACAGTAACAAGTTTCTTTGAAACAGTGCTGAGTCCTGCAAACAAAACACAGACTGTACCTTCCAAATTCACAAATCACTTATGTAACATTCAGAAAACAAACAACTCCATTTCCTTATCTGAAATGAAGCATAACTGTTATGGCAACTTAGAAATACCATTGATTGGTTTTCTGCATCAGAGGAGCCTTAACATTGGCAGCCACAGCCTTGAGCCTGAGCACATCAAGGGCCTCTGCACTCTTTAAGAGCTGTGCAGCAGTGCCCAGGTACCACTTCAGGTGCTGTTTGGAGTTTTACATTTCTTTGAGGAAAAAAGTAGTGTAGCAGTATCATACTGTGCCTTTTCAAAGACTTTTGCAGTAATTACATAATTCTGTTTTTGGAAATACCTTAACAAGTGCCCAGGTTCACTGGAAACAATGGCAGACAAGATGTTTAAAACTGTGAGGATCTTGAGAAGGTTCTTTCTAAAACAAATGTTTTTAGGAAGTTTATAAATACATTCTCAGCATGGCAGGGTTGAACCAGCCTCAGGTGGAGGGCAGGAGGCAGCTGGCAGAAAGAAGCTTTAATTTCAAAGTAGTGATATGTGAGTCTAGGAAGAATATTGAGAATGTACTCCTTGGAGGACATTAGGTAAGAAGAGGTTTAGAGGTGCAGCCAGAAGTATACTCTGGCTGATTTGTACTGTTTCAAGAAAACCAGGGCTTCTCACAATGCACCTTCTGTTTTCATTGCTGACATCTATTTTAGAATGCCTTTTTCTACCCTGCTTTGTTTAAAGTTTATTCCAAATTTTAATTTCAAATTTTCTCATTTTGTGCTGTTAACAAATGCATAGTTATTTAAGTAATTAGATTTGTTCCTGTAAGAAGAACAGTATAATACTGAACTTTCATTTTTTATTTACTTTAACTTTCCTATGCACCAAACATTATGGAAGTGGTCTTTTTCTTCTGTATACATTTTTTTTCTTAATTCTTCAAATGCTCTTTGAAAATTAGACAATTAAATTTTTATTGATACCAGGAAGTAAACTGCTATTTGTTGGATATCCCAGGGCAAATGGACTGACACCTTTCTTGGACCTCTTTCTGTTCTGACCTTGTCCTGCATTCACTTTTTAAGCCCATTAACCTGTCAGTTGTGGTACCAGTTATTAATTGGCAGTGCACCAAACTGAAAGATCTAGCTAGAACTTCTCTGACTGCATCTTCTGTTAAAAAAGTTTCTTGATACAGATTTGTACTTTTTTGTTATATTTGAGGGGTTTTTATCTGTTTTGTTGTGGGTTTTTTTTAACCTTTGCAATGTGTTCTGCAATATTTATGTTATTAAATATTTTAGTGAGCTCTTGGAAGTGGTTGACTAAATAATGTATACTGTGCCATGTTCATGTAGAGCCTGGTAGAAATGTCACAGTATCAAAATCAGTCTCTTGTTTTTTACCAGGATGCAGCTAATAGGAAACAGCAAAATGGGAACTGTTTCAGTGTAAAAGCACCACAAAGAATTTAATTGCTACTTTGTTGTTTTAAATACTGTATGAGGACGTTGAGTAAATTGTAAGTCAGAAATATATTATTCTACACTGGGAAAGGAGGGCTGAAATGTAAACTTTCAGGCCTAAAAGTTTCTACGAGTAGATCAATAAAATAATTATCCTCTCAAGGTGCCTCCTAGCCTAGGTAACTTCTCATGGTACTCTTTTTTTTTTTGTTGTTGTCTGTTAGTGTGAACTGCAGAAACTCTTGCTCTGCTCAGTAAACATTCAAGGAAAACTTTCATCTGCCCTTAGGAACTGAACACTGTTGTCAGTGAGGCCACTGGTATTTTATTGAATACTCCTTTGATAGTACACTACAAATAAGTAAATGGAAGAATAATTTATTCCAAATAAATGGGAATTTTTTTCTGTGAAACTAGAGTTCTGCTAAATACCAGCATGTGGACATAACCATCATATGATCTACTTCTGTTGAAAAATAATGTAAATCATAGTAAGCAGTGCTATGGCCTGTTTAATATGCCTGTGCCTGGTTGTTCCTCTGTGTAAGAAATCTTCTCAGCCATCCAGCCCTTCCTAATAGAGTTGCAGAATTGGTGCTTCTTAGGAGAATTCTTTATTTCTTGTTATTTGGTTCGGGTTTTTTCCTGTAATTTATCTGGCAAAAGAGAGATCTGAGTTTGAAACATGAGAACTGAACAGTGCCATTTAGTATGGTTGGGATTTTTGTTGGAACAATTGGAATATTATCTCCTTTAAGAACCTGGACCTGTTTTATCAGTGTTTATAAAATTGTGTGGAACAATAGCTCCCAGCTTTTAAACATCAGTAGGAAATGAGAGAAGACAAAGCAACCCTTGATGGGAAGTGGGAATGGGAGAGAAACAACAGGAACTGTATCCCTGTACAGAGTACTGTGTCCCTGTGTGGTTTAGGGCAAGCATTTTAAGGACTCAATCCTTTCCCATGTCTTGGATACATTGGAGGCATCCTTGTGTTTCCTTGTGAATGTATCATCCCAAAGGATATGCATTCTTTGATCCTTTAATACAGGGAATGTTAAACTGTCCCTCCCTTCTCCCCTAGGAGACATGGAAGATCCAAGCTGCAAAACAAATATGGTGTTTATCCTGATTTTTATCTTTTGTAACATGGGAGGAGACAATATCTGGTATTTTCAGAAAATGGGAGAAAAATACATTTTTTCCCAGAACTGTCTTTCCCAGTTGCCCTCTCTACCATTACCTCATGCTAGAGATTTCCCCTAGCCTGTGTTTTATGCAGAAGTTAAAATGTAATTGTTTGCCTGAATTGATTTTGTTAGTCTTTTCTGACCCAATATGTCATTAAATACCAATGCTAGAGGATTAAAAAAAAGTGAATGTCTTCATGTCATCTAACCCAGGTGTTTCAGACCCTATTTGGAATTTCTCTTAATTTTATTTTTGCATGGATTTCAGGACTATAGGAATGCTTGCAGTGAGGCTCATTCTCTCCTCTTTCAGAGACAGGGTACTGTTTATTGTTTGGGTTTGGTTGTAATGAATGTTAAGAAGAAGATTTGGTACAAATATGGGTAAATACAGAGTATCAGAATTACTTAACAGCCTAAAGCTTTACAACTAGAGAAAATGAAGAAACACTCCGTTGTTTGAAGTGTTTATTGTTTCAAATAATGATAAATATCATATGCTATCTAGATCTGATTTACATTGATTCTATTTATAGCCTGCAGATTGTTGCACTGTCATCATTGTTCACAAAGGTAGTGAAGTTAAATTCAAAGCAGTTGCAACTCCTGGATGACTTTATTATCTGGCTTCTGTAAATTGGCGTAACTCCACATACTTTGATAGATGTACTCTAAGGTGGAACTATTGGAATTTTGTCCCAATGTGTCCAATCTCCAGCTCATCAGATTAAAGTAGGATCTTTTTGTAGTGTTTTAGATCATTTAAAACCTTGTTTAGCCTTATACACCTAATTAAATTTCTTATCTTTATAAAATAGTAGTAGTATAAAATAAACTACTTGTTTTAACTGCTTTTAAAGTATTTAGTGTCATACTTAATTCAAAATGCAAACAACTCCTAATAACATCTCTTGAAACTGCCTGCTCCATCTTTTAAATATCCCTTCAGTTCTGCTTAGGCTTATTCTTTGAGAGAGAATTGCTACTAAAGATGTCTGAAGAAGAGAGATCAAGAAAACTTTAATGACCTGTGCAGCTCAACTTTGAAAGAACTCGCAGCAGCCTAACTTCTTTGTGGTGTTAATGCATTTCTATCCTCATAAACAAGGGTGACATAAATTTTAATTATAGTAGTAGAAAGTAATTTATTTGTTGGAATTGTGATCTTGAAATCCTGTACATAATAAAGTTGTCCAGAGTGCGCAATATACAGGAAACAGCAAACTTCAATTAATTCCTAGATAAAATTAGCATGCATTGCACTTCAAGGATTTGTCTTTGTTTTGTTTCTCTAATCAAAATTTCAGTTAATTTCAGCTTTGTTCTCTGCCTCCCCCACATTAGTTCCATTGTCTTGATTTGCATCATTTGTGGCAGCTGGCTTCTTATCAATCTGTAGTTTAGACTTTTTACACCGAACAGTAAATTAATTAGAGGAAAAGAAATCCCAGTTATACTTCTTGATAATTGTGGAAGCCTCTAAGCATAGAAGCGAATGTTGCTGATTCTTGTCAGAGATGAGAAGTGTAACATGGGGAAGGAGGCAGATCGTGCTTCACATTCAGGGAACCAATAGTTATCTCTAGCAGGAAGTGTTGATCACCTGTGCCTTTTCTTTCCTAGTCCCTCCTGTCATTTGTCATGAAGATAAACTAGGAAAAAATAGCAATTAAAAAGTAGCATTTAGATGTGGGGTTTTTTATAGGATGCATGGCCTTAATGCATCACAAGATGCACATGCGTCCTAAATGTTACTTATTTTTCCCTATACCACAGTTTAAAAACATAACCAAAACTGCTTGAATTCATTCTGTTACTATTTATGAACAGTTTTTCTTCCTTTAAAGCAAGTGACCCTTTTACAGTCAAGCAACTAGTGTAAAAGGCTCAGGAGCATATTCTCCAGAAGATTATCATAGACACAGACAGTCAAAGCACATGCAGAATTTAGACCTCAGGTTGTGTTTTTGGGAACAGAAAGTATCTTAGTGTTTTGTCAAATTGCTGCACTGTACTAAATTCCCTTTCTTTCTTAATAGCCATTAGTAATAATTAGGAAATTAAGACTGTTTTTAGTATTTTGCTGCACTTATATTGTTCATTTTAAAAAGCCAAGACAGAACAGCATTGGAAACACACTAGTTACTGTGCTGGGGAAATAGGCAAAGCAAGTGGAGGGGAGGGAGTTGTTACACATTATAAACCTGAAGGAAGTCTGCTCTACTTACAGTGAAATAATCTATGGAAATGATGGGCTAGTTCAGTCTAATTTATTTGCTATCTTCTATTGCTTATTTCCCCCACTGTTGTTTCTTTCTTGAGCAAATAGGTATGATTTCCTTGCCTATCAATTCAAGATATGTGTCATCTCTGTCTTTTCTGATGTTTTTTGCTATCTTTAGCTGAGCTATCTCATGTAGTTCATCTTTTCAATAGTGTGCAGATCACGAAAAAAGGTAATACCTTGCCTAGCTCTTCAGAGAATATTGAATTTGGTTAGATACAGTGTCTGTTTTGTAGCAATATCTTTCTTCATTTTCCAAACCGTATTGTTAGCACAGTTTAAGAGCTCAGTCCAGCATTATTTCAAGGTCATTTTGAAAGTCCTGCTGTGATTCTGATTCTTTTATATTTGCCAGTTTTGAGCTGAATATGAAATTTAGTGGTTTAGCTTTTGAATAGGAAATTTAATTTACAACTTGTCAGTTAGTTTACAAAGTGGATACCACTCTGAAGGACTCTCCTAAATATATATGAGGCTTTTCTCTTTTGTCCTCTGTTCATTTCTTTGTTCCCATGAAACATGGAATTACAGAAATAATTTCACAAATCAAAGTTCATACTTGTTTCTGCTGCCTGTATCATCCAGGCCCTCTAGGCATTGCGGGCTGGGTGGGACAGCAGATGGGTGGTGGATGCACATGCAGGGTATCCAGCCAGGAATCTCTGACCTTCCCTTGGCATCCCTGCCCTTTGTCAGCCCACAAAGCTCCTGTTCATTGGCAAAACTTGGGTAACAGTTTGTGGAAATGTGAAGATCCTTTTACTATTATTTTTTTTGTTTGTTTGTTTTAGTACAAAAGCTCTTAAATTTCATTATGTTACTTTCCATACATATTTCCAGGTACATGTTTTTGTCTCTGTTTTATGGTGAGTGGGTGTTGTGTAATCTCTGAAACGTTTGTCATGAATCAACTGTCATGGGCTTTGAAACCAGTGTTTAACTTGCAAGGTACTTGATACCCTTTAATCCTGTGTCAAATGAATTGTCCAAAATGTCAGAGAGTCTGCAGGACAATAGGTTATATCATGAGTTAGAATTATTAACTGCATTTGGAGTAGTCTCAATCTGTAATAATGACAATACATAAACCAAGAAAATTTTGGATACGTCAAAGTCATTCAAAATGTAGAGTCCCAAATGACGTCTTGCTTTGAATCTTTAGCTTTGACAGCTGAGATTTGCTTTGGACATTCTACATGAGAGAAGCTAAGCTTTTTCTTGATTAAATGTCAACCTGTTTCCTTCTTTTTGAATGTGATCCAAGTTTGAATAAACCTATTCTTTGTCTTCAAGAGAAGTCTGGTCAGTAGTATTTTGGGCTAGATAATCTGGGTGAGACTGGCAGGCTTGTGAAGCTACTGCCATAGAAAACCAAATTCAGATATAATGGCACTTACACGCACACAAAAATTTTTGGGAAATTTTTAAGCATGGCATGGTAACATGGAGTTCATAATTCATTTATGAATTTATACTTTATACTTCCTCTGGACTTCATGGATATTTTGCTCATGCAGTTTTAATGGCCAAACAACCCTGCTAACACAAATGCAAGTTCTGAGAGGCGTATTAAAAAATGAGAGACATAATAATAAAATGGCTGGTTTATGTATGGAAGCGGATTCTTTGGCATTTAAAACTTATAGAAAGGCAATACACATTTATATATTTTGCTTTTGCAGGCTTAGTGTATTCTTAGCATGTGATTTCATGGATCCTTTATATTTTTAAACGCAGGTAATGAATTTGGACATCCAGAATGGCTTGACTTCCCCAGAATAGGGAATAATGAGAGCTACCACTATGCCAGAAGACAGTTTAACCTTACTGAGGATGATCTTCTTCGCTATAAATTCCTAAATGCCTTTGATAGAGATATGAATAAATTGGAGGAACGATATGGCTGGCTTGCATCTCCCCAGGTAAGCTGTATATACAAAATGATAAGTTTTAGTCACCAGTTGGGTACATGTGTAGAGTAACAATGTTTCCAAATTTGCATGCTGAAATTTCAAACAGCGCTTTATTATGCGCTGTGTAATGCCTCACCAAGTTGTCAAAATATGGCACTGAAATATCTTCCACAGATAACAGAAACCTGAAACAGTCTCCTTTTAGCTTCATAACAAGGTATTTTCCTATTATTTTCCCTATTTTTATTTAGTAACTGTGGATTGCATAAAGCAGACTATAAAATTGTCCATAATCCAATCCAAGGATTGCTTTGCAAAAGTATAAGTTGTTCTGACATTACACTTTATAAAAATAATTGCTTCATTTCTGAGGAAGAACTTTCAGCAAAGTCTAGTGTAAGTTATAGTCTCTTAGTCATCAACCTGCTGCTTCTGTATTTGCATTTTTACACTAGTATCACACTGTAATTTTTATGAAAGAAGATCAATTGTTATAATTTCTCAATGTTTAATTATTTAATTCTAGTCCACTTTAAAGAATAATCCACTTTAAAGAATTTTTTAAATTGATGTCTAGTTATTTATTAATGGCTTTATCAACTAAAACAAAGGTGGTATGTGCAGCCATTTATTGTGGCTTATCAAAGCTGTTTCTCACACAGATTGCTAAAAAGCAAACAAAAAACCATATTGAATGCTTCATTTTCTGAAGTAATAATACTGTATGTGATGCAGATTCCCATAACAAATAGGCTGAATATTTCATTTGACAAAAGGAATCCATTTTTTACAAAAGGAAAGTGTGATGAAAAGACCGTGTTACCAATCTTTGAGCAAGAATTTTTCAAGTGCTCTATGCTGAACAAGCTTCTACCTCTGTAATTTTATGTTGCCTTGTAAAAAGTAAGCTCCAGTTTAGTAATCAAAAACTTTATATGACATTTCATAGATAAACTATTTCAGTTTGCATGTTAATGCCTTTAGCTCTGTTCCTTGAATATTTGCCTGTATTACTTGAAATGAGCTACAGAAGCAGTGGGGTTTTTCTGGGTTTTTTTAATTCATTAGAAATTAAATATTTTTTAAAGTGTTGATTTTTTTCTTTTCCCCCTAGGCCTATGTGAGTGAAAAGCATGAAGCCAATAAGGTCATAGCATTTGAGAGAGCAGGTCTTATTTTTATTTTCAACTTCCATCCATACCAAAGTTATGTGGACTACAGAGTGGGTATTGAAACTCCAGGAAAATATCCTTTTCTTTACTGTTCTATTTGTGAGGAAAAGTTTTAGAAATTGAAAGCTGATTTTATGTCTTTTTTTTTCCTAATATGAATTCAACCTGTAGTTAAAAGGTAAGAAATCACTTATTTGTCAGCAATATAATATTGTTTTAATTCTTTGTGTACAGCAAAAAATAATCTATAAATTAATCTTCTTCATAAGAAATAATTTTGTAGGAAGCAAAAGTAAAAAAAATGCAATTTAAAGACTTGTGAAGCTGTTTTTTGGAATTCTGTTGAGGAATGAAAAAGCAAGTAACTCCCACTTCTTAAATACATGACAGAAAGCCACCACAGTGGGATGGTGCTGCATGGAGTCACACAGGAAAGTGCATTAGTGCAAACCTTCATCAGGAAGTTTCTATTTGTACTTTAAAATTGGGTGAACTGAGAGTGTGCTCTTAGATCAGCTGAGCAGTAAATGGTGACTCGAGTAATTGACTGGTTTTGTATTTGTGTCCAAATTCTTAGCAGCTCCAAAAATTAATGCTGATTTTCTGGGGGAGTTTTAGTTGCCCAAATTCAGTTTCTTTTGAGTCCTTTGACAGACACAGCCTAGTGTGTGACTCTTGCTGTGTCAGTTTAAAGCACTGCAGTTCCAATTTTAGCCTACTCTTATTTATTAGCCATTCAGGATAATTCCATGTTTCAGTTGCTTTAGTTCAATCATGGAATTTCCTGTCCTGAGGATCCCAGAGCTGCACACAGTACTCTGTGGGAGGGGGAGCTCACCAGAGAAGAGTAAGGAGCTATTTAATATGCAGAGGAATTTCTTTATCTATTTTCTTTAAATACTTTGGGGTGTTTTAATGTTGACTAAGGTTTCTTCCTAACTCTTCTCCTGCAATTAGAACCATGACTTTTATGTACAGTTTTTTAATGGCACCTTTTAACCTAAGGCTTCAGTAAAGGATGTTCTATTATTAGGACATATGGTGACGTGATATTAAATCCTCAGAACAATTTGTCCACTTGAAAAGGAATTTTTTTTGTATATAAATATGATCCCTTTGAAATTTAGATGTGAAGAGGAAGTACCTAAAAGCAGAAGTTTATTGTTAGTCTGTTTGTTTCTTTTAATAAATTAGTGGATTTTTAATTTGATACCCTTTGCTGTTATAAACTGGAAGAGACAAATTGCAATAATATATTGATCAAATAGGTTTTAATTAAACATTTTTCTGAATTATATTGGGAATTGTGGGAAATGGGATGATCCTTTCAATATTTAGGTTTAAGTTTGTTTTGTGCATTGACCTAGATGAATGAGTGCATCTAGCACGTGTCATTGAATTTGCCTTTATTAAATGGATGGCTTTGGTCTATCCGTGTATTGTACTCTTATTATTTTCTAAGCTGATTTTATACACAGCTTCTCAGATATGTTACCAGGTATGTTGAAAGGTACAGAGTTTCCTGCCTGGCCTACATTTTTGTAGGCAGTTCTTCATTCTGAACTCACTGAAAATGTCATTCTTCTTTCAACTGTTCTGTATGTAGGCTGTTGGCATAACAACCCCAATTCTACTTTTATAAGAGAAGTTGTAGTCAGTAGACATTACAGTCCTGCTGTTCCCACCAGGTTTGGAAAGTCTTTCTGTGGGCATTCAGCTAGTCAATGTCTGTATGAAAAGTCACAGTCAGTTTGTGGTCAGTTTTTCCTTCCTCCTTATACTTCAGTCTTCTCTCTTGGCTTATTTTTCTTGACATTGGATTGTTCTGTTCTATGATATGTTCTTGTAAGATACTGTACTTTGGTGTGAGGTATTCAAGGAGTGAGACCTTAATTTTATATGTGAGCATGGGAGTCTGTGAATGTTGAGCAGTATGAGTTGCTGCTAGCTTATCTGTATTTTGACATTTCATGTTGTCCTATACCGCTCAAGCAGGAAAAAAATGTCATGGGAAAGAGTGCTTTCTTTTGTTTTACATATTGCTATTTCTGCATAGCATGTATCAAAGCATTGTAGTCCCAGAGTGATTGAATGCCAGAGTGGCATGAATTTAGGGTTCATAGGGATATTCAGGTACTCATCTTTTCTCTCTGGTGACCGGTGACAGGACCTGAGGGGATGGTATGAAGCTGTGTCAGGTCTAGGTTGGATATTAGGAAAAGGTTCTTTACCCAGAGGGCAGTTGGCACTGGAACAGGCTCCCCAAGGCAGTGGTCACAGCACCAAATGTGACAGGGATCAGGAGCATTTGGACAGTGCTTTCAGGCACATATGATTCTTGGGGCTGTCCTGTGCTGGCCCAGAAGTTGGGCTTGGATCCTAAAGTCTCTCTTCCAGCTCAGGATGTTCTATGATTTGAAGCCAGAGTCGTCCATAAGCAAATAGCTAGATTTGCCCTGAGGAATCACAAATATTGTCATCAAAATGCTGCAAAAATATACTTTAAAAAAAAATCCCCACATTAATTCAGACTCTCTGACATTTACAATGTGCATCTAGAGCTTCTAATGAGCAAGTAAGGTTGTTTAAATGAGTCACTGGCATGCGATTGCTGAAGGCAAAGACGCCCCTTTGAAGTGTGGTTGTGTAACTGTCCCTGCCTGGTAGAATTCTGGCAGGCTGAGACAAAGGACTTAATTTAGGATCAGTCAAATGCTAAATTCCATCAAGGTAGTTGATACTTAAGGTTAATAGGTGTGAATAAGAAATACAGCATACTAATGTGGGAATGCCTCTTTGATCTGCATGGGAGAAGGAGGTTTGCAGCGCTGTGAGTCCGTGTAAGTATCAGAGTGGCATATCCCATTGCCTAGTTTCTGAGTCATTATGTGAAGGAAAAAGAAAAACATTTCTGTGCTTATACTGGAATTTTACTTCATAAATTATTCTCTTTCAGAAGTCTTTTCATGAGAAAGGCAACTTGAACTAACAAATTATTTCTGCCTAATTTGCTTCAGTTTGGAGGTAGATGAACAATCAACATCTAGGTCAGCTGTCTCTAGTTTTCTGATTGTAGATAAAACTTTGAATGTTAATGGGGAAACCATTCATAAGGTTCCAATTTTATGTTTTTAGTACTGCCTAGGCCTTTCTGCGAGATAGTGCTTGGATTCCAAGGCCAGTCTGCAGTGAAAATTCGATATGGAAACCTTCTTTCCTCTATAAAAAAGGAACATGGCTGAAAGGATGGAGAAAGAACATCAAAGGGGCTTAAAGATTTCAGAAATGACTCGTTTTTCCTCCTTGAGATTCCACACTGGATTTTGTTAAATATTTTTTCCCCTGTGTTGGAATTCTCATTAAAATTAAGCTATATGTGTGTATATTTCCCCCTTTTTTAACAAGTTTTGTTATCTTGGCTCAAAAGTGAATCTGCATTTTATATTTATAATCATCAACCAATATGGATTGACATATCTGTAAATTTGCGTGTGGTTTAAACAAAAATCATATTTGGCAGAAATAAAAAGGGATAGTACCCCCCTCCCTATCAGTACTTGTGTATGTGTTGAGTGCTTAAATGGCTTCACCTGTCATTGAAATATCCTGAGCTGAATTTTATCAGGCCAAGGTGTTTAGCTTCATTACAAAATTTAGCCAAATACTCTCCATATGCTTTTTGTCACTCATAGGTTGAATCCTTAGTCTTCAAAATCAGCAGTGTGTGGAGAGGAGCAAAAGTGGTACCCTTCATCTTGAAATTATGCTAGTTTTTTTCAGTGAAATTCAAGAATTATGAAAAGCAAAATGGCCTAACCACTTAAGATTCTATCACCCCCACAAGCACTACTTGGTTCCTTTCATCAGCAGTAAGTGTTGGAACAAAATACAAATTATCCTATTTTATGATTTGCATTTACTTTGCAAATGTGTCACTAAACATGCAGAAGATTAAATTTAAAAATTGTGTTAAAATATGTATTTCAAAACATTATAAAAGCATAATGATTTAGTAATTAATATGGTAGATAATATGTCAGTTTTTTCCATTTTCAGCTCTATCTATACAAGATACATATTTATTCATTGCTTTTGCTGCTCTCCTGCCTTACTGTGGGTGTGAAATTTAGCTGGACCACCAAACAACTAGAATCAGGCTTTTTTTTTTTTTTTTCCCAGTGAGAGTATGGGCTAGTATTCCCAACACTGTCACAGAAACAAAACAGACCTCACTGCATAAAAAAACATTATTATGTACTTAAATAATATGCACATCTGTTGTTTAATGTTTTTGTGAAAGTAATCTTCAGAAAACTAGATGCTTGCAAAATTCTGAAATGTGAAAACTGACGTTTTTTGTGAGGCTTTAAGTTGGAAGGTAAACGCACATGTTTACCAAACTAGTTATTTTTCCCTGGCAAATACCTGATCTGTGAAGGTCTTAAAATTCTTTTGTGACCCCATTATCTAGTTAACAGTATTTACACAAAATATACTGTTTATGTGTGAAGATATGGTGATATTAACTGCAGCAGTACTCTCTGGCAATACAGACATAATTTTATGAATTGTTTTTAAAACAGCATAGCCATAACAATGGCATTGGCTGTAAATAGTTTCAAGGAAATCATTAAACATGTCAGGGCTTTCAACAACGTTGATAACTTATTAAATTTAATGTATAGTGCAGATCACTAAAGCAAGGTGTGAAATGCTTGATGGAGGCATTCTCCTGCCATGTTAATAAAATAGGTAGTGGAATAATAGCAGACATTGCTGCTGCTGAAAGGACACTGAAGGGAGTGACTGGATCTTGTAGTTTGTGGCTTTGCATGTTGTACATGACAGCAAATGAATGGTAATTAGATCATGTTTATAAAAGAAAGGAGGGGAGAGGTGTGTGTGGTGTGCACATGAAAACCTTTGAGGACTAAAGCTGGCAAAGTATAATTTTCCAAACGCTTTTTTTTTTTTTTTTTTTTGGAAGATAACAAAACAGGAAGGTTTTCCTGTAGAATGTTGTGATCTTTGGGCACCTACCCTGTAGAACTCAACAACTACCTTGGCAGTTTTCGACCATTCTCTCATTTTGCTGCAAACACTTGTGGGCAAGGGATTAGTTACCATTTGTGATTTGGGAGCTAATTGACAGTTGTCTTGTTTTCCTTATGTACATCTACTTTTCTTCATTACAATCTTCTAGACTGAAGTGTCTGAGAGTAAATTTGTGGTTAGTTCTGTGTGATGTCATGCTTCAGCCTTCCTTGTCACCAGAGATTTCAGTCAGTAAGGCAGGTGGTTGGGGAATTTCCCACCTCATCTGATGGAGTTGTGTAAAGAGACTTGAAAACAATTCTGTTTATACCACAATCCTTCAGGTTTTGAGCAGGCCTGTTTTCAAAAGGTTGACCAAACACAGAAGCCTAAGAACAGTTTAAGAGCCACTGAATTTTTTGAAAGAGTGTTGCTTCACTCATCCCTAATCCTATTGAATACAAGCTCTAGGAAAGTAAGATTCTTCCATGGCTTAGAATAGAGGAAGCAGGTTATGGATTATAGAGCACTTTTATTTCCCTCTCTCTTTTGAGTGTTGGGGAGTGGAGATTGCTTTCTGTTGTAACTTCAGGAGGGAAAAAGATGCATTAATGATGTCCAATCAAGAAAATTCAAGGTGCTGAAATAAAAAAAAAGTTATTTTATTTGTGGTTATCCCAAATAAGAAGAAATTGACTTTGAATATGAGTTAGCTCTTTATTTCCCCACTTATTTCCTTATTTTTTCTGCTTTATTGTTTCAACTTTATTTTGTCTTCTATTTTTCGCTAAATCTGTTTGAATTCTTTTAAGTATCTATAGGTATTCCAACTCATTGCTACACTTTGTTAAATAATTCAGCCCATTTTAACAACTGCAGTCAGAATATTTGTCTCTTAAAAAGCCTTCTCTTAGAATATATTCTTTCTTTTGTTCCTCTGTGCTATAATAATTCCAGCTCTTTTCCAGAAGACTCTCAGAGGAGTTGTGGGGTTTTCTTCTGTAAAATTACATGCTTTTCTGATTGACACTTGATCAGATTCTGACAGACTGGAAAATATTGCTAAATACTGATTGATTTTGATGGTCACAATTATGTTACTTCTTAAATGCAATTCAAATGCATTGTTTTGTTTAGTGGTACATTTTTAGTCTAGTTGATCACCTGAAGTGCTGGGCATATCTGCTGTAATGCTATAAACTTATCATTCATGGCAAATTGCAGAAGAGACTGGGAGGTACTTGCTTTAAGAGGAGTCACTGTGCTAAAATTAAATTTTCAGGACAAAACTTCATATGAATTCTATATGTTCTGTATGTTTTTCTACTCTTTTCTTAGATTTTGTTACGATTTTTGCTTTATGCGAATATATCAGCATGCTTCCATTACTTCATAACTTCCATTACTAATTCTTCTAGATTTTTGCTTTGATTTCTTTTCTGTTTGAGGTGTAATTGGCATAGTTCCTTAACAGTTGCCTTCAAGTATAAAATCCTTCTGGATTCTGATGCTGGAGAATATGGAGGGCATCAAAGGCTGGACCACAATACAGAGTACTTCTCTGAGGAATATCCTCACAATTATCGACCTCATTCAATTATGGTAAGTATATTGTTTAGGGGTTTGTTTATTTGTTTTAATTTTACTTTCATCTGTGTAAGTTTTGCAATTCTTTGGACAAATATGGAGTCTCTTCTAGTATTTGGAGGAAGAGGATATTTTAAATTTATTTTCTGAAATTAACCTTTGTCTAAATACAGTATAGATAACATTATGATTTGATTATAACCAATAATATTAACTAATTTTTCTCTTTCAACCTTACTTTTATATTTCCATGCACTTTTGCAGTGTCTGGCACACAGTGTTCCTTGCCAACATGCATGAAAACCTACTAATATGCTTTTGAGCTGCTATCCTTAATATTAAAATTTGCTTTATTTTCACGTCGAGAAACTCCATCTTCATGCTTGCTTTGTTTAAAGCCCTGCAGAAACTGAATCTTCTTTTGCTGTCTTAAAATCATGTGCTTCACTATACCAACAAAAATTAGAGTCAATCATGTGTTTGCCAACTGGCTTTTTCCTCCTCAGTTTACAGAAAAACTTTGCAAAATGGAACAGGATTTCTCTGTTCACATCAAGAATTTCAAGGATTTCCAGTCCTAAAGTGGTATGAATAATTGATAAAGAGTTTCCCACAAATCACCTGAGATGAACTAAGATCATTGCATACAATTTCTGTTAGCTGAGGTGGTCACTAATAAATCTCTACCTTTCTTAAGTGCTCTTGAAATCAGAATCATCACAATTAGCAATTTTAAAATGTTATTTTTTCCTATTCTTTATGCATGTATATGTGCATATGTGCACATATTTCCCGTTCTTTCTATATGCATTCACATATGTGTATATGCTCATAAGCACAAGAAAATAAGATTCAGAAAGGCTGGGAAATAAGAGTTCACTGAAAAAATTCTGAAATCACTTATATTGCTGAGTAGATTTTTATACCTAAAACATTTATGTGGGTGAAAGGTGTGTTTCTCTATGCACAGGTATATTAACACGTGAACACCTGCAAATAAATTACATTTGTAAACTTAAGAGCCTGCAAAAATGGAGCATCTGCACTGATTTTTGTGGGCCACTCCCATTCCATGGCTGAACAGAACATGAATTTCTAGTGTCACATCTTAAGTTTTCTCATGATATCTAAACTCCTGAGAATTATTGTCACTTCTAACCTCTGTCTCTCTTTCATCGTATCCAGAGTACTGGCATTTCTTTCATTTGCATGATTTAAAATATTTTCATTACATGAAAGAATTTTTGTGCTTTCGTTGTGCTTGGTGTAAAGGATCTTAGGAATGGGTTTTGGTTTAAGTATCTGCATGTGACAGTGCCTTCATAGTGTGGGTAAGTATTTGTGCTAATTTGAAATGAAAGGTCTAAGGTTTCATTCCTGAAGGTTATGTAGCAAATTATTGCTTCCAGAGTTCTTGCTTCGTTTGCCCAATTCAAATACATTGCCTGAGTGATTGGAGAGCATCTTAATTATCTATCACTAACTTAACTTTTGCAAGCCAATTAACTGTGATTGGGAATGTATATTTCACATTTAGTCCATTAGATGGTGAGTGCAAGCCTTCCAAGCCAGAAACAAACGTGGCAGAACGTGAAGCTGCGGTTTGCTAGGAGTATGTGGAAGATAAGGCATGTGGCAAACACAGCAGCAAATGCATTTTTGCACCATAAGCTGTGGCATGGCAATGGCACCTCTAGGTCAGAAAGAAACCCAGGTAAACTTTCTCTTGTGTCCTTCTGCCACTGAATTCACAGAGCAGCTCCAGCCAACCCCCCAGAGGATGCCACTTGCACCAAATAAAGGTAAAGTACCAGTGAAAGGACACCAACTAAAAGTGATCGAGGAAAAAAGTCTGGAAAACCTAAATTCAGCAAGTTGGTCTTCATGTAAGAACAAAAAAAGTTACAATAAATGCCTCCAGCTGCTATTTTGCAGTAGAACAATGATGTTTTATTTCAAATAGCAATTTATATCCAGGTTATTGGGTAATTTGTCCTGCTTAGTTTTTTTAGTCTTAATTGCAGTTTCTAAAATCCAACTCAAACGTCTTCCCATCAAATTTCTTTTCAAATAGCATATGATGCTACCTCAATAAAATAATGAAAGTTATTTTCCTGTTGTTTAATAATTATTCCTGTTGTTTAATAATAATTCATAATGCATGAGACTTGAGTTTCTTGTTTCAAAAATTTTAGTTTCTCCTTCACTACAAACTTGGGAGAAGTAATTTTTTAATGAGAGATGCACCTCCTTTAAGGTGTGTGGGTAAACATTGTCAGCAAAACATGCCCAGAGGGTTGTGACAAAATGAAATCACATGCAATAATTCTGCTTCTCAAGTCAAGCTTAAATAGCACACAAAATGTGTTACAAAAATAGAAGATTAAATGTGACGTGATTCATTCTAAAAAATCACCTAATAAAATAAATATTCAAGGTGGCATATCAAAATGAGAAGGGAGATATGAAACTCCTGGAGCAAAGAATCCTGGAAGAAGATGAAGCTTTGTAAGCACCGCTGAGCATTTCACTGTACAATTTTCAGGCTTGTTTAGTAGAGCTCTTAGAGGGCCAGAATTCAAAATCATCAGACACACCTTGAAAACTCCATAAAAAAATGCACAGAAATGCCCTTCGTAATATGACTTATTTAAATAACTGTACTAATTTTTCCATTTCACTGCTTTTTCTATAATGTATTGTTAACAAATACATGAAATGTACATAACATTCCATGTAATCAACTTTCTAATATCAAGCTGTGAACCATTTTGTCACTGTAAGAATAGACTCTTTTTACCACAGCTTCATTTCTGTTTGCAACTCCACTCTGGTATTCTCATACTAGTTTTTTTTGGAGGTATGTTTTTTAAAAGGTCTTTACTTTTCTGGATGCCTTTACAAACCTTTAGTCTTGCTTATGTCTCATCATCTCTTTGCAAGATGTAAGTTAAGTGCTGCACCCGCATTTCAACCCCTGCCAGATCTTAGTGCCCCTTTATGGATTAATTCATTTGTTGGTACCAAACTTGGCTTTTGTGGTTGGATGTGAAACTTAGATTTGGGGCAGGGGGAAGAAAAAGTATAATTTTTTAATAGTGCATCCATCACTCAAAATATCTTGTTGGTCTTTTCTAAGGCATCCAACTTGATTGAATTTTGATGTAGGAAAGAACTAGCTATCAATAAGTGTCCTAGTAAATTTTTTGTACCATGACAAAAGTTTGGATTTATATGAAAATGGAGGGGTTATACTTTCCTACTTCATGCACCAACAGAAACTGAGTAATAAGCAGGCTAAGTGGAATATTGCAGAGGATGTTGTGTCACTGGACAAGTAGTATGTGATTTATTGTGAACTATAATTGCTTAACATATTTCAACTTTTAAATATTTACTTTTTCTGTAGTTCATTCCAATTAGTTAAAAAATAAATAGATGTCAGAGTATTCCTTTTCCCCTGTCCCCAGTGCTGTCTTTTTTTCTATTTCTCTATTTTTGGCATTCAGTGATAAAATCTTTTCACATTAAATTAAAGTGAAATTATATAGTTTATTTTAAGAATATCCTTATTATAGGCTTGAGTTTTTAACCTTGACCTTAATGTATATTATTCAGTGTCATAATAAGTGTCAAAGTGCAACTTCCTGCTTCCTTAAGTCTGTGGACAAATTAAAATACTCCCATAGATGGAAGTGATCTAAAAGCTTTTAGTGACCTTAGCTTTGAAAATACTCATTTAAATAACTTTCATGATAAGGATTTATGTATTGAATTTTAAGGGACTGATGTAATCTTTAACTGTTTTCTCCCCTGACATGCACAGATACACAGATTAAATGAAAGAATGTTTGTAGTTAGAAACTTAACTGCTCAAACTAGGTGAATCAGTCAGAATTTAATGCCACAAAGGTCTTTTTGATTTTTACCTCTTGATGATTAAGACTTCTAAATTAATTTGTTCATCTTCATTGATTGTTTGACTTCTTAAAACCACCAGTGAATGTAATGTAAAGTTACTCTGTTAGTAATTTTGTTTCATCCTATCTTTGTCTTCAGTGTACTTGTTTTTCAGGGGTTTTTGCTGTCATTTTTAAAGTACTTTTTCTCAACCTGAAAAAAGAGTGCAGAAGATAATAGAGGAGAAATTTTGAGACACACCCTGTGCAGTATATGGACTTCTTTTGCATAAATGAAGCAAGACAGGCTAAGAAATTATTTTCTGCATATTCATGCTGTATAGCTGTAAATTGAAAAACAAATTGGAAGGCAGAACTTCACATTATTTTAAGCACACCTACTTTGTCATGTGCAAAATCTACCAAAATGAAAACCAAAATGTGTGAGGTTTTGTATAATAAATTATAGTCTGAAAGAAAGAGCTATCATCTATTTTATTCTTTGATGGTTAATTATATTCTCAGAATAGTGTCCGGGTGTGACAACGAGTGGTGATACAGGGACAGGAGATTGTCTAAAGCCCTCATTTTAATTAAAAGTTTGGGATAATGTTGGCACAGGCTCTTGTGACATTGCCTTCTGCATCTACCAGCTGCAATATGTGCTGCTGAGTATTTTTCTGCGGTGCCTGATCTAGCTCTGAGTTCTAGTAATTCTCCCATCTGTTACAAAATGACCTTGAAATTATTTTTGGGGCTTGTCGTTTTCCAGTCCTGAAAGTCAGAGGAAGAGTAGTTCATTGCAGTTCCAGCCAATTTTGGTTGTGCTTGCACCTGGTACTGAATTAGTCTGACAGATCTGAAAGTAGCAGTTGTCATTTGTAGAACCTCTTGCTTGTGGGTTTTTAGATACATTTGGAGATTGCTGTGTATTTTAGTCCTCTCCTGAAATATGTAACATGATATTTCTGCCTATAGCTGCTGCTGTTCACAGGTGCTTCCTACATGTGGTATTTCTGTATTCTTCTTACTCTTTAAATCTCTTTTTTTCCTGGAAGTTTTCTGGATATTCATAGAAAAAAAAAAGTATAAGGAGTAAGAATTTGGCTGAAAACATCTTACATTCCTGGCCAGTAGTAGTACCAGTTGTCTTAGTCCTGTTTGTGAGATAGCCAGCATGAATAGACTATGATCTAGATAGATAGTTCGCGGGAAAGAGGTTGATTATAAAAAAATCTCTTTTATTTTTTCTTGTCTCTTTACTTAGAGATACTGTTTTAGTGGCAGAAGCCTTGATCTGTGTGGGACTTGCCTAGTTTCAGACAGTGTAGCTGCCTCACACAGACATGCAGTATAAAAAGGTCAAAAATGCCAACAAAATCCCATTTTGTATTTGACTTATGAACAAGATTCCCCACCATCCTCTCTGCTAGCACATCTGCCGGTGAAGTAACAGCAGTTACTCCATTCCTGCCAAACTGAGAACAAAAAGACTTTCAGTGATATTTTACGGGTAAACATTTGAAAGTTAACTTTGTCAAAAACTGTCTTTGCAGCTGAATCATCCTGTCTCAAACAGATTGGATGTTTTCCAATCCCCATGTTACACTCCCCTGTCAGAAGAGGCCTCATGAACCTTCCTGTGTGTGTTTTAGATGTCTTATTGGCTTCCTAAAATAGTGGAGTTTGTGTGAACTTTAGAGGGCTCAAGGTTGTAAGCTAACAATTGGTATAGAGAGCAGAGGGACAATTCACTGAGATGCTGAGTAACCTTCTCTGACCTCAGACCTGCTTTCAGCAGGGAGTTTGGGTCTCCTGAGGCCCTTCCCAACATGGGTGAGCCTGGAGGGGAGGAAGTGGCTGGAAAGGGTGTTCAGGATGAGCAGAAAGCTTGGAACAGAAGAGAGACTCTGAGGGGGATTTTCTTGATGATAGTCAAGATATGGGTTAGCTATGAATGAATTCTCTTTAGTGTTCTTTGGGTTTTCACTTCTGTCCACGTTCATCAAGTGAGCCTTGGGAATTGGTGCAGGAAACATGAATGGGATAAAACTTGTGATCAGAAAAAGCATGTTAAAAGAACAGAGATCAGTAGGACTGAAGCCGAAAGTGTATAATTCAGCAACAGGATAGGAAAGAATAAACTTCTGAGACACTCTTCCTAGGGTATGGAAAAAGTAAAAAATTACATATCTCTGGTAGTGTTTTTTGCTGATGAATACCTAGGTTTCCTGTAATGGTTTTAATCAGGAAGCCTCTATGTACTTTTAGTATACTTGTCTATTTATAGATAGATATCTATCATCGGCTGTATACTATATATATATATAATGAAGGGCAAGAAGGTGATTCTGCAAATCTGCTGATAAGAAAAAAAAAAAAAGGCAAGTCCCTTGACAAAGGGAAGACTCAAAACTTTGAAGGATAATATGGACAATACAGGAGTATTCAGTGCCTTTTTTTTTTTTTTTTTTTTTGCTCAGACTCCAAGGGCAAAGTCTGCTTTCAAACCCTTTTTGTGTGGCGGTGGACCTCTGAAAATAAAGAAGTAGAGCAGTAGGTTAAGGAGGCTGTATATAAGTGGGGTACACCCAGAGGCTTGGATGATTTCAGTGATGTGATTGGTAATTATTGTCTGAGAAAAATCATAGTGGTCAGGGGAAATTTCTGACAGCTGAACCAAGGCTGAAAAAGAAGGCTGAGAGGTCTGTAGGGCAATTCCAGAAGACAAGAACCACCTCCTCTTGCAATTTGCATCCAAGCAAGTGGGTTACATGGGATGGGTCAGTCAGAAAGCCAGCCTGGATTTAGCAAAGTCGGAGCATGCATGGTCAGCCTGATTGCTTTCTTGATGAAATGACTCAAGCTGTGTGCCAAGGTTGCTCCAGTCAGTTCAGTAAAACTTTCAGCCTTTTCTCCTGCAGCATTCCTGCCTAGGAGCTGAGGAGCTACAGGGCTGGATAAGGTTGTTAGGTGGGTTAAAAACTGGCTTGGCCTCTGCCTTTTCAGCAATCAGAAGCTCTGTGTGCAGCTCTTGACTGGTATCAAGGAGAGAGTCTTAGGAATTGTGAGGGAGCTGATCCTGTTTGGAGTCTGGAGCAGTGACCAGCATGATGGGGCAGAGCACTGTTGTAGATGACACTGGAGTGACTCATTGATCAATTGAATGTTCAAGGTCCAATCCAGATACATCTAGAGCTAAGGATTATCCATACATTTATATCTTTGAAAGTGTCTGGACTCAAACATACAACAAAATGCATGCATTTCAGGTTATCCTGTAGCAATGGATTCCTGACTTTTTTAATAAGTCTCCCTTAATGGCAGATTGAAGCATATGCTTGGAACACAGTTGACTTGGTGCAATGGCTTGAAACAGTCAGTACACTCAGGAAAAATATAGAGAAAATAAATTTAAGTTAAGGGGGATGTGTTACTACAAGAGTGGTAATTCAGGTGAGAGGTGCTGAAAGAAAAGGAATAATACTGGAGTGAAAAGGCTGAGGAAGTTTTTTGGTTCAGGCTGTCATAAGGAGGGGTGGAGGTGAGAAATCTGGGCTGAAAACCCCACTGGGATCCTGGGCAGATAATCTTCTAGTTTTCACCTTATCTCAGGAAAGACAAGTGATCTTTCCAACCTCACTGGTCACATTTCTCTTCCTCAGTCCATCACACAATGTTCTGAGTTCTGTCTATTTAAACAAGTAATAAAGCCAGAGCACACAGAATGCAGTATTTCTGGAGATATTGTTGGGCTTGGGGAAAGGAATAATACCTATATATTTGTAATGAGTAGTATCTAATAGTTTTGTAGTATTTTTTCTTTTTAAAAAATTGTACACCAGTGGAATGAATAATTAGTTGTCTTATTTGTAATTATTAATATGTTGAATCAATAATTGATATTTTTGCATTGTTCATGCCTTAATTGTTGCTTTTTCTAGCAAATAGCCTCAGAGGTGGTTACATGACCAATGAAATAAGATTAGGAGATAGAGCTATATGTGGCTTTTCTATGATTTAGCAAGTAGCCCACCAAGATAAAAAACTCTAAAAAGCATGTTTAAATTCCTGAGGTAAGGAAAAAGCAAGTGACTAAAGTAATAAGCTGGCAGATACAGCTCTTCATGGCAAATGGAAAACATCTCTGCCATTAGTTTAAATACAATCGTCTGTGCAAGTTCTGAAATTCTGTTTAAACCAGTTTTAAAATTCTGGTTGTCAATGAAGTGGTTGGAGTTGGATGAGCCACACTGCTCTCAGATTCTCAGCTGATGTAAATTGACTTTAAAGGAATTGGGCTAATTTACTCCTCCTGGGATCTGACACATTATTGACCAAAATATAATTGAGAATTGCTGTGTCCTGCATTAACATTAATTTTTTTCTTCCCCATAACTGAAGTAACATTTTCCAAATTCTTTCTTAGAAAACTTATTTCTGTTTGTTCCTTCTCCCTTCTCACTTCATCATCCAAACCCAGAGTGCTGAATTTCTCAGTACACAACTTCAAAATCTCTCCTTTATCTATATGTTTTGAGGTAGTTGACTTCATTAAGTATTTCCTCTCCTGCACTGGTTTATAGAAGCTATTTATCACTGAAACCTTAGGGGAAATCATTATGTTCGCTGCCTTTCAAGAAGCATTGGACACTGCTCTGTCTGATTCAATGAAGATCAGCTGTTCTTTTCCTTTTTTCTCCTTTTCCTAAAGCTCTTTGCTTTATTGCTTTATTCTGTTGTGAAAACAATGAAAGCCTTTCATGCCATCAGGCTCTCGTTAGCAGATAACGCAGTTGAAATTGCAGAATATTAGACATTCCACAGGGATGAAGGATAGTCTAAAAGAGGACGTTGTCAGAATGAAACCAATAATCTTCAATCTTGTGTTACCTTTTATAATTGCATTTTTATTGACTTGTTCAGAAAACACATGCATAGACCTGACAATTGATGGAGTACTGTGTATCAAGGTAATTGGTAGATACCACATATCAGTCTTGTTTTCTGATTGTGACTCTGCTCAGCTTGGAAGGAATGTCATGTAAAATATATTGCCATGAGTTCTTTTGTGATCTGTGAGAAGTCTTTTGATTATATGTGTTTGGGTATTTTTGTGGTATTCGGGGGGAAAAAAGGGAAGAAAAATGCAATCATTTAAATGGTTAATTTTGATTCTGTCCACTTTTGAGAGTGAGTTTTATTGCTCAGCCACTGACATTCCATAGGTGCCAAGAGTGTGAAGAATATGCTTCTGTGTCATATTGCTGGTATTTACCTGTATGAAATGACATCACAGGCCTTGGAACAACTTTAATTCACAGCAAAAGAGGGTTGCAAAACTTTGTCATTTATCACTAGGTCTGTTGACCTAGATGTTCTCAGATTTTTGAAACTGGTCATTGTAAGTCATATGAGGCCCTCTCCTGGTAGCCACCTAAAATATATCATGATAAGCTATTAAAAGAAAAATAGAAGAGATTGTAATCAGGCTACCTTTAAATTTTTTATCTTGTATAATTCCAATGCTATGGACTAAGCAGTCAATAATAATTCTTTAAATGCGATATTTATACCCACAACAGTGCCCAAATGAGAGATTTTTAACAGTTAAAACGTGGGATTTTTTCCACGTGCTGTTATTTAGAAGTTGTGTCCTGTAAGTTTTCTGGGTTTTTCAGCTGTTCTTGTTCTTGTCATGTTTTTCCTAGGTGTACATTCCAAGCAGAGTTGCTCTTGTGCTTCACACCACAGACATCCCAAAGTGAAGTTCTCTGTAACCACCACCGAAGAAGCAAGTCACAAAGAAGTGCTGAGACACTGTACTAGTACTAAGTATAACAAAACTTGCTCTAAGGAGGCTTTCTGAGGCTGAGTATAGTAATATTAGGTGTTTAAAATGTAAGGTTAATATTCACATGTAATTGCAGAGCTCTTGACTTGCTAGACCCTCTTTTGAGGAAGCTTTACAAAGAGGCAGAAAGGAAAATGTTGGGTTTGTAGTTTTAGTAGTACAAAATTACACTTAAGGCGTTGCAAAGCAGCAGGTATTCTCAATTAAATTGGTGTTTACAGAATTTTATCAGGAATGATAAGAGTGATCCTGCTCCAAAGGTTGTAATTTCTTATATTGAATTCAAATATTCGTTATTTATTAATGCTTCTTACTAAAAGTAAGTAGTTTGCTTAAATAAAACAGAAGGTTTTGGCTAAAAGGCAGCCTTAACAGTTTGTGGGACCTAATTTGAGTCTCCTCTTCTTCAATGAAGTCTAACATGGAATTAGAAATGCTTATCCAAATGGATGAGAAGGTCCTCTGAGAGTCTTGTACTTTGCCATGTTTTATTTAATTACAAATGTACAAAAATGCTGGGCAGCAAAACGAGCAGGCTGATTGAGTGGGGGCCTGCTGATGCTATTGTGTGTGCTGGTTATCTGCTCCCACCCAAATCACTTAGTCTGAGCATCTCACTTGCTACAGATGAACAAAAATGACACAACTATTTTATTTAGATCACTAAATGTTCAGTGAGAAGCATGTTTTGGTCTTAATGCAACAATACCACACTGGAAGAGGTACTTAAAGGGTAGTTCTTCCCACTGCATTTATTTCACTAACATCAGGACCTTGCAATACGGATTTCACTACTTCCAGAAGCTGCCTTTCAGCTTGGAACATGATGATGTTCTTGCACTTTTATAACTTTTGAAACATTGCTTCTCGTGAAGAAGCAGTCTCAAGATTCAGTGATCAAACTAAGGTGGGTTTTTTGATTAAAATTAAGGTAGTTAATTATTGGAGTGCTACTAAGATAATTCAAGTGAGTTCCTTCACAAGCTACTTTTTTGTAAAGAGTAAGATTTTGTATATTTGAAAATGTATTGCAGAGTATTCTGGAAAATTAATACCAAATTAATGAGACATGCTTTATTTTGTTCCATTTATTTAAAAACATATTTGAATTGGTTCTGAAATGAATGTCTTTTGTACCAATCTGAATTTTCTAACTTTTAAAGTAGCCAAAGAGAAAGATGTCCGTGACCATTTCCAAGTCATAATTTTACCCAGTTTCCTTTGTGAACCATTGTGTAAACTACTGAATAGTTGGTGCCAACACTGACAATCTATTCACAGTTCTTGGAATGCTTACTTGTGGCTTACTTCTTAAGCAAAATAAGGGATGGAATAATGCAGCATGATGGAGAACAGTCCTTTGCAGAGTTCACACTGAAAGGGCTTTGTGAACATCCCCAGTCTGATATGTTCTGTGTGGCAGAGAATGTTACATTGCAGTTGAGTACCATAGGATCATGCTTCATTTTCCTCCACAGCAGTTTGATCATTGTTTGGTTGTGGGCTAATAAAAGCATTCCTGTTATGCTATGACTTTAAATAAAATATACTGAACTGTTTTAGCAACTGGAACTGATTATCTTTTTTTTTTCCCCCAGATTGTTTTCCTTTTAATAAAATAACAAGCAACTTCTGGTACATGTTATATTTACACTGTATTGATCTAATATGTTTTATAGGGTGGTTTGTTTTTTTGGGTTTTATTTTTTTTTTTTTTACTGGCACCAGTTCCAGGTTTCAAAATGTAATGGCAAGCGTCTGTGTCAAACCTTTTTTTAAGAGAAGGAATAAATGTATGATGTGAAGTATAAACTGTAAAATCACATGCAAAATAAACTCTGAGGAGGAGAAAACAAATGCATATATGGTTTCATTCCTTGCATTGTAAAATGATTTTACAGCAGTCTTAGCACTGAAAGTTTAGATTTTGCTCCATCCTAAAATCAGGGACTTGTCTTGGTCAGAAGCATTCATAATTAGATTGATAGGATATTTGACCTATGCATATTTTCTTTAACATAATGATAGATTAATAAAAGTGAATGACAGATTTTGCAAGACGAACATGTAAGCACAGAAGGCATAATAATCAGGGCTTTTTGGAGCCCACCTCTGCATTTTAATGGTGAGTATGCTACTGCCTGTCTTGCAAGACTGGGAAATTTTCCCTTTCAACACCCATGGAAAGCCAATTTTTTCCTCCTGCTCTTTGAATATTGATGAATTATGAAGAGAAATTCAGCTTTCACCTTCCTTCTGGTGACACTCTGCAAGCAAGGCCCCTCTTTAGAGTCAGGTCTGAGGTTGTCACCCTGGCTGGTTGAAGCCTGGCACATTCTGAGAAGCAGATGAGCTCCAGAGCTTTTTTGCTTGGCCACACCTCAAATCAGCACTCCTCAGCTCCGTCAGAGAAGTAAACAAAGTGGTCTGTGGTGATATATCCCAGATATATCCCAGGGCACAAAGCTCTCCACAGATATTCAGACACAGTGAAGGATAAACTCTTTAAAGATGACCTCTTAGTGTACAGGACTGGTAAGGATTTCTGTTTCAAGGTTTGGAAACGCAGAGTTCCCCGTCACCTGGGAATTCTTGCTATCCCTGGCCCCAGAAGTTGTTGCTCTGTGGTTTCTCTTAACACATCATGAAAACTCAAGCTCACCTTCACCTGCCAGTTTATCTAAAGAGTCGGGCTGACCTTCCCTCTGTCTTGCACTGTGTGTGTGAAGGGTTCTTTGCACTTAATAATTCAAGTTGCTCTCCAGACCAGGTGGTTATTGTGATAACAGGCAGGCATCCACTACACTGATGTGTTCTATGAGCAATGAGTTCTAATTTCCCCACTGTTTTCTCCTCCTCCCACAACTCAAGCTTTACTGTCCTGAGGTTTTTTTTGAAGATGAAGGTTGGAGTCATTATTTAAAATTGGTGAGTACTTCTGGAAAACAAATTTAATTGGAAAAAACTCTTTGAGCTTTCTGGCATTTTTTTCCTATGAAGTTTTTCTTGCTCATTCTATTCAATTTAGTGAAGACTTTTCTAACCATGTGCTCTGAAAGACAGGAATGTGGTGCTGGTAATACTCTGCCAAAAGGAGAACAACTGTGTGAACAGTAAGATACCAGATAAGCAATTGTCTGGTACTTGCAGATACTGCAAGGTGATATTTTTGTGTATTGATCTGTCAGTCACAATTCTGCTTTCTTATGATGTTTTAAGCACCTTGAAGTGGTTTTAGTTTCCCCATTTTTTTCTTGACTCTAGGTTCTTAACAGCCTTTTAATGGTTAAAGAAAGAACTTCCTGTCTATTTAAGTCTCATTTCTCAGAGTTTAAAAGTAGCTCAATAGTTAAGTAGTAAAGAGTGAAGGTTAACTGAATGAATAGCAGAAATTGTTTCCTTTACCTTAAATACATGTGGACATTCTCTTCAGGATACGTTGAGGTGTATGGTTTGCCGGTCTTCTGCTTCATAATTTAATTTTCTAGGAATTTAAGTATTCTGCATTTAGGTATTTTGTCAGTGACTGATGTTTCCAAACTGGGCATGTTGACCTTGTTGAACTACCACCACAGAGATGAAGCCATGTTTTACATATTTTCATATATCTTACCTTAGCTGGGATCCCAGTTTCCTAAGAATCAGCCTGTAAGTGGTATCTTTGTAACAATTAATTGGAAGGGCTTTGCCAAGGAAGACTCTGCACATAAACCTCAGTTTATGGTGCAAGTGTTTTGAAAGGGTTGAGAGTGTAATTTGCTGTGATGGAGAGCTGTTGCTTATGCCAGTCTTTCCTTTTAATTCTGTTTGGTTTTCCAGATTGTCTAGAGCTGGTTTCAAATTCTAGAGGAGAAAAGCAGCGTCTTTCTGAAAGTTTCATGAGTATTTAAGAAAAAAAAGGAAATCCAAAAGTTTTGGTCATGTTTGCCTTTATATAGAGAGAAAAGGTTTTTTGGGTTTTTTTCTTCATGGAATTTCCTTTAAGTAGGCTTTTTCAGTTTTTGATTTATGTGAAAATAAGCTGCAGTAGTAGTGATGGGCTGACATGTAACTGCTCTTCTTGAAAATAATTATATAAGTTGTTGGGTAAAAATAACTCCAGTTTAATACATTAAAAATATTCTGCTTATGGAAAGGTAGAAACAAAAGCTAATGATGACTCATTAGATGAGACAAATTATATTTTTCATGCCTGTGAGTACAATATGTACCCTGTAAATATAAATAATCTTGGCTATTCATGGTAAATTAAAGCCTAAAATACATTAGGATAAAATGTAAGAATTTGTAGGTATTGAAGAAATCAGTCTGAGCTTAGCTGATGGTTTTGCATATTTACAAAGCTGTTTTGAACACTGAAAAAAAAATCTAAGTGTTTAATTGAACTAGGTCTGAAAACTGTCTTAGAAAGTTAAGACAAAGACAATAATTTCTCAATATTAGGAGGGTATTAAAATTGATGCAGCACTAATCATCCATGCCATTTGACTCCACGTCAAATTAACTTCAAATCTTCCGTATCGTTAAAAGCTAGGAGCAAACTTTCTCAGCTTGCTTGTTTCTTCTGACTGTGCCTCACAGATGACAATTTAAATGTATGGAACAAGGACAGTCTGTTATTGAATATTCAATGCATTAAATTCACATTGTTCTGTCTTTGCTGGTGGTAGGAGGTTCATGACAGAACAGATAGAGTGCATTTAGGAAGAGAGGCGTGTCTGCAAACACTGAAGAAACCAAGCTGCCAGTGCTGTAATGGGTGTCGTGGTTCAATCCCAGGCAGCAGCCAAGCCTGAGGCAGCCACTTGCCCACTGCCCACCAGAGGGATCAGGGAGAGAATCAGAAGGGTAAAAGCTGGGAAACTCATAGGTTGAGATATAGGCAGCCTAATAGGAAAAGCAAAAGCTGTGCACACAAGCAGAGCAAAACAGGGCACACATTCCCTGCTTCCCATGGTTGGGCAGATGTTCAGCCATCTCCCGGAGATCAGGGCCCCATCAGACATAGCAGTGACATGGGAAGGCAAATGGCATCACTCCAAACATCCCCCCTTCTTCCCTCTACCTTATACAGTGAGCAGGATGTCATGTGCTCTGGAACATCCCTGGGGGCAGTTTGGGTCACCTGTCCTGGCTGTGTCTCCTCCCAACCTCCCAGGCACCCCCAGCTCCCTCACCAGTGTGGCAGTACGAGAAACAGAAAAAGCCTTGGCCTTTTCTAAGCCCTGCTCAGCAATAACAAAAACCATTATCAGCCCTGTGCTCAGCACAAATCCAAAACACAGCCCCTGTGAAGAAACCTAACTCTACCCCAGCCAAACCCAGCACAGCAGGACTTGGGGGCAGGCACCCAGCTCTCCTGGGGTGCTGGGTCTGGTGGGGCAGGTTCATCCTAAAATAGTGTTGATAAATCAGGGTTTTGGCTGTTGCTGAATGGTGCTTGTGCAGTGTGAAGGCCTTCTATTTCCTACCCTGTCCTCACTCACATCTTGCTAGGGAGTGCCTGGGCATCTTCCTGCTCATGGAAAGTTGTGAATGAATTCCTGTTTCTGCTTTGCTTGCACATGCACCTTTTGCTCTCCCTGTTGGAGTATTCTCACCTTCCTTCTATTCCCTCACCATCCTGGAGGAGAGGGGGCTAAGCAAGCACCTTGGAAGGGTGTTTGGCTGTTTGCTGGGATCAACCCACCACCTCCAGCAAAAACTTTGTGAGCTGGCTACCTCAGAAGGAAATTGGCTGGCAGGAGGAAAGCAGGTGAAGTCACTTGAAGTAATTTGAAAGTAATTTCAAATAAAAGGGAGGAGATAAATCCCAACTCTCCTTAGCTGCCTTTCACAAAACACTGAGTGTGTGTCCTCTGTTTACTTGGGTAGAGTGAGACAACTGGAGTAGGTTAATTATCCTGCTGTTTGGGTATCACCTGTATGAGGGAACAGTCTATATATTCACTCCATTTCATGCTAGAAGTTCTTGGACCTGTTCTTTTGCAGTAGTAGCGTGTGATTATCCCTGTAGAAAAGTGTAAAAATATTTTTCTACTTCAAAATGGAAGTAAGTTCTAATGTAAAATCTTTCATAAAAGTTTATTCATTATTAAAGGGGAGGATGGGATAGGAGCTACTAGCAGAAGACTACCTTCTGGTTCAGTGAAGATATGGAAAATTAACTGAAACATTAAATGAAAACCTGACCTTTAAAATGCATGGAATTTTAACCATTACTTTTGCACAAAGCTCCTTTCAGCTGCTGACTGCTGCTCCTGGGTTTTTGTTGTTTTCTTTGTTCATAACAGTGGTTTTAGACCAAAGGCAACACTCTGAGTCTTTGTGTTCTGTAACCTGTGTCACTGCTACTTATGAATGTTTGAGGCAATCCCAGTTTTCAGTCATCAGTCAGAAGGTGGGGTTAGCCTTGCTTTTCGAGTTTCTAGGGTGGGGGATAAGAGGAGAGACTGAAGATGTTTCCTGGTATTGTTAAATACCACTTAAATTCCTGCCTTTGCAATGCCACTAATAACTTTAAATCTTTGACTGTGGCATGTCTTTATCAGAAAACAGCCAGCCCTATGCAGCACCAAAAAAAGCATGTCTTTAGACTGGCATGAGAAAGCAAATTATGCAAGCACATCATGTCCAAAACTGAAATGAATTTTTCTGTCCAGGTTTGTTTATCTGAAGGGACATAGTGTTGATCACTTCATGAAATGGAGCAGACGAGCTGTATGGCATAGAGAACAGGTTTTTGTGCAAAAAAAACCCCTATTTTCCCAAGGCAAAAAATATTCCAGTATTTGAAATACAGTTTTTTTTTTTTTCATGAAAAATATTGGATTATGACAAGCGAGCATTTTCATAGGAAGAGATTTGTCAAAAACCCTTCCTGAACAATTCTATAAAAATACCATTCAAAATCAATGCTTCCATTATGTGCAAAGCATGGACACTCACAGCTTTAACTCAGTTAGTGTATGCAGCTGCTTAAAGGGGATTTTCATTAAATTCATTCTGTAATTGAATTACTGTGCCGTTTTTATGGAAAAAAAAAAGATTTTTAATAATCATGTAAAGTGATAGGGCTATTGAGTTGGCTTTTCATAGGCCTCCTTGGACTTCTAAAATTCCAGTCACCTGTGTAGTTTCTGTCTGGTGCCTTTTGGGGAGCTTGGCAGGCAGTGGTTTGGCCAAGCTGCTGCCCTCAGCATCTTTTTTCCCAGGTGGGCCAGGCTGTCCTGTTTGTGGTCCTTGCACAAATGCTGGTGATGCCAAGTGATGAACTGGACTGGGAAACTGATTTTGTGGAAATACAACTCTGGAATGGCATAAGCTGCTGAGATCTTTAGCTCTAGCTGGAAAACTGACTCTTTACAATTGATAGACATCTCAGTCTCCCTGCAACCTGTCAGTGGGGATGAGTGCTGCATTCAATACTTATGTTTAGTTTAGTTGTGTTATTACACAGAACTAACTCTTCCTTCTATTTTTCAATAACCTTCTGGATCTACCAGCCCCTGGTCCTCAAGCCTATCAGAGAAGTGCAATTCCTCATACTCATGGATTAACACAGCAGACAGTTCTTTATGACAATTAACTCTATTTTAAAAATACCCAAGGAATTCTGTAATGTGACTAAGTATTTAGAAACAAGCTGAATATGATTTGCCCAACTGGGTAGAGCTGGTACAAAACATGAAAGGAGCAAATGTCCTGGAGTTATGCATCTGCTGCTGCTATAGAAGCTCTCACCAGGAAACACTTGCCTTGCACTGCCTGCTTGTTACAGTGGCTGATTGTAATAGTCCCATTTGAGCTTGAGTGGTGATACACACCTTGTTATGTAAAACATTGTGCGAGGTTGTTTAAACATGAAAGATAATTGCTGATTTCTCGCTGGCTGTAGCTCACAGGTAGACATTCCTGTGACTGATTATATACCCTGGCCTTTGGTATTAACAGCCTTGATGGGTTTCAGCCTTGATCTTCTGAGCAGCCCTTGTGTCCCTATCCCTTCCTATTTTTCTGTCTCCCACCTCCCAGGGAGGTGGAGATCTTGATGTGCAGGTATTTGCAAGGATTTGGGCCCATCAAAAGATTTATTAAAGACAAATCTCTCAGGAGCTTGGAGACACAGGGAACTGCAGCACAAACAAATGTGTTGGCCCATGTTTCACTTCATCCTTAAAGGTCCAGTTTCTACCTCTTAACTTCCCCAGATTTTACAGATTCTGTCACTCTGGTCTGGGGGCCCTTTCTCAGGGCTGTTCCTGACCTGAAAGGATCAGTAGCAGTGTTTCAACTGTTGCCTTCACAGCAATGGAACAGCACAGATGTAAGATGCAATCAGAGATGTGCAAATAAACCACCTTCAGCTTCTTAAATTTATTCCTTCATGTCATCTGCTGAGCAATGCTTGTATGTTGTAGTTTGGGAATTTTCCCCATGATGAGAAATGGTAAGTCTGAGCGTGTCTTTGCATATATCTCAAAGTTGTTTTTGTGTCCCACACATCTTCACTTTGCAAAGCTGATATGTGGCAGATGACTTGCCCAGAATTTGAGAGAATCACTCCAAAACTACCAGGTACAGATTATTGCACTGGGGGAAGCAAGCAAAGTATGGAGATATGAAGGGTTTGTGATGACACATGACCTGCTGAGGTTGCTCTCATGCCCAGTGTATGAGTGAGAGTGAGTTGACGTGAATCCTCCTGCAACTGCTGGATTGGTACAATCAAATTCACCCTCTTCCCATCTCTTTTAGGGGAGCCAGTCATGTCCATACCAGTGTGCAGATACTGCCTGTGCTCCAGGGATTAACAGGTGCAATGTCATGAACTCAGGTGACAGAATGACCAAGGTAAACAAGGATATGAAACCTCGAGTGCACCACGCATACACACAGAGTTTAGTGTTTCTAACTCCCAGTTCTTACTGGAATTGATCAGCTGCTCACCTCATCTTTCACAGTGGCTGCTGCTGGCAAAAGACACAAGGAGCCACCAGCAGGTACCTGTCTGATAATCCTCTTTCTGGAGAAGGCAGGTTTGTTTGGGGATGGAGGGCACATGACAGAGGAATCAATGTGGAGCACAGATATCCAGATATCTCTGGTAAGTGTCTGTAGTGAAGCTGTGTCTCCTGCTTTGAAATCTTCTGTTAATGTATCTCTCTGTCACAGGAACATGAGTAATTTGGCCTTATTTTTTAAGTACACATTCTGTAGTATTTTGTACCCACTTCTTTTCTGCATCTCTAAGTCGCATCATTAGCAACAGCAACCTACTGTTGCACAATATTTCCGCAAATTATGCTGCTTAATTAACCAAGTGATGTGTAATAATGCTGTGTGACATTTTTCTAGAAGTGTTACCTAAAAGGCCTGAACCTCTTAAAGTGATAACAGGAAAGTGGTAGTTGAGTTCAGAAAGATAAATGTGCTGAAAATTGTTTGGTAGCCCTGCAAGTCTGTGTCTACAGCAGTGGTTCAGATCAGAGCAGTAATGTGCAGTTTTGAAGTGAGTCCCTGGATGGTCTCCACTTACCACGTGCTAACTCAGTTACCAGAGCTATTTTGGGACAGAAACATGTAGATTCTTTAGAGGTGGAAATAAACAATAGCCTCTTCTCCAAAAGCACTCTGGATGTCCCTTGGTGTGTTTTGCTTAGGCCTCCAATATTTCCCTGCACGGCCTCTGTCCACTGCAAGGACTTCCCGTGTGCATCTAATAAATCTTCCTGCCAGGAAGCTTTAGCTTCCTTCCTTACAGGAGGTAAGACTGTCTCTAATCCAGAGCATACTGCCCAAACCACATGGAACAGCAGTGTGAGGAGCCCAGCAGCCACTTTGATCTCTTCCTAAAATATTTACTAACACAGATGTAGCGTAATAGGCCAGCAAGACTTTACTATTGTCAATCCCTATTCCTTGGCTTAAACCCTGTTCTTTATGTAACACTGCAAACCAAATTAAAGTTATAGAAATGTTTCTGGAACTGTTTACACAGAGCTGATGTTGTGAATCTACAATTATTTTTGCAGTTATCTTAATGTAGCTGTTACAGCATAATAACAGCCTTTAGTCATTGTTTTTCTGCCTGCTATGGCAAATAATGTGCTTGTCTAATGCAACAGAAACTGCAGTCAGTAGCAAAATCTTTAATATCTAATTTACTAGACCTTATTTTGCACTTTTTCATCTGAAATGCAGATTTATAAATTGAAGCAGTGCCTGTAACATTTCAGGGAATGAAATCATTACCAACAGGATGTTTAGATGGCAACTGCAATTTGGCTTGGGAGGGTTTTTTAGCTGGGACTAATTTGTCTTTGTGTGCCAGAAGATTTTTAAAAGCTAACGAGTTTTATGTCGTTTTTTTTTTATATTTTTTTAATGTGAGGAGGGTTTTAATTTATGTAGCAACACATAGTGGAACCCTTGGCTCCCCTCACTCCCTGGTTCATTCTTAGGCTGCTTCACCTAAGGGTTGCCATTCCCATTGGTACAGCCATAAAATCAGGAGTTGGTTCTCAGTCTTTGAGTTTGGTGCTTCCTCGTGCCACAAACAACACCTGAAGGGAGCCCACAAGAAAGATGGAGAGGGACTATTAACACAAGCACGTAGTGACAGGACAAGGGGGAATGGCTTCAGAATGAAAGCAGGTTTAGATTAGATATCAGGAAAAAAATTCTATACTGTGAGAGTGGTGAGGCGCTGGGAGGTGTTGCCCAGGGAGATTGTGGCACAGGACAGAAGTGTCCAAGGCCAGGTTTGATGGGGCTCTGAGCAACCTGGGATAGTGGAAGGTGTCCCCCGTTCATGGCAGGGGGATTGGAATGAGTTGGGTTGGAAATTCCAACTCAAACCATTCTATGATTTCATTATTATATTCACATAAGGAATTGTGGGGGATGATTTTCATCTTCAACAGAAGCTTAGAAGTAAAAGTGATCCAGGCCCACTTGACAGATCTGTCACAAAGAGGATGAATTTCAGAATGTTCATTCACTGCTTTCAGAGCTTGCAATGCATTTCCCTTACTAAATTATTCCTTAATTGCAGTAATGAAAAAAGCCCACCTATGAGCTGCTTGGGATGAACACTGCCCTTGATGCCCTTCACATATTTGATTTTGCTCATTTTCTGCTGCATTTTGTCATTGTGCTGTAATGTTGCATTCTGCAGCAAATTCTGGAGCAAATTGTGGAGGGTGTCATGTTGTATGATAAAGGTGCATCAAAGGTATGAAAAGGTATAAATGGCAAGAGTTCTATTTCTGGAGTAGGTAAAGGAGACTTCCAGGTGCTGCTTCCTTGGTCACCAGAGACAGGCATTGCTCAGGCATCTTGTGGTGACAACAAAAAAAATACTGACTTCAAATAGATTTGTTGCTTGTAGAATAATCCCTGTTTATGTTTTCATTTGATATCACAGAAAGCAAGAATTATTTTTAAATACAGTTTAGCTTCCACTAAATATTAAAAAAAATATATAAGCTTTTAAGAGGGCTAAACAAAAGTATGGAAGCTGTTGCTCTCATTCCAGTCCTCCAGAAAAATTCATTCCTCAGTTTCCATAAAAATCCAGCAATAACTTTAAATTAGTTTCTCCTCCTAAGCAGATGTCAGTGTCTTTCTGGGTGAATAATTGGTTTTTGGTTTTTCCAGCACACTGATAATATACAAATATTTAAGAATCATATAAACAGTCCTTATTTTTTGCTGCCAAGGTAAAACAATGTTCTGTAATGCTTGAAACACTTACTTTGGCCCAATCATAATTTTTGGACGTCTTGGTCTTAATGTGCCTGGGGAACTGATCAAGGTGGACCTGGACTCCTTGGTCCTGAATAGGGGAAAAGCCAGACCAGACCTTTGCCATGACCTTAAGTGGAAATGGTACTGAAACACTACTTTTTGCTTTTAGGAATACCTGGCCCACTGTGACTGTTCTGTCTCTCCTTTTTAAGGCTGTTTGGTCTCCATAGAAAGGACATGTGTACATTTCTGGATGTGTGTGTGCCCTGTGCATGTGCACACAAAATATATTCCTTATTATTCTCTTTGAGTGCAAGATAGCATCAATACTTATCAGATTCCATCTGTTTTAGGGTCAGGAACAGCTCCTGTTTGTATGCATGAACAAACCTAACACAAAAGTTCTGATTTAATTAGGAAATTCCTAGACGTATATGCATAACCAATAAACAATGAAAACTTTCTTAACATCATCAGATTGTTCATTTACAGACATACTGATTTTTTAAATTTTTTTTTAAATTTTTTTAGGAACAGGATAAAAAGACTGATCTTCCTCTTGTGGAATTCTGCTAATGGGCCTTTTTTTATAGGCTCTACATTCATTAAGGAAAATATACAGACAAGCAAATATATTTGTATATTTCTTTCACATTAAGTGTATTTATTTAAATATTAAGTGAAACTGTTGCCCTGACAACTTGCTAAAGCAGCCACAGAGTCTGTGTAATCCTGAATGCTCTTGCTAAAGTGGTTTCAGTGCTATTTGTTTGTTCAGTAGATTCAATTGAATCTTTCATTGAACTGGGTTCCCTTAAGGAAGTCAGTCGGGAAAGTTCTGGGATCTAAAATTCTAAGTTGGTGGGAGCTATTATATTTCCTCCTTAAAGCTGTGGTTTTGTCTTTGTGACACAGAGATGTAATTACCAGGACTCTGATACCTTAGCATCAGAATTACATGAAGTGGAAAGCAGGATTCAAGGCTCAGTATACTGAATTTGAAGAAGTGTTTTAATATTGTAAATTTGCCCAAAAATTCTGCCTACCTTTCAGACTGCCTATGAATTATGAAATGGAATTTGGGTTCCTGCAGTTTCTGAGATGTAGATAGAGGTATCTCAGCCAAATAATAATCATATATTAAGAGCTGATAATGACTGGCAAACTATTTCATCTTTTTTATTACTTTGCCTTCACCATCAGTACTTTTGCTGCATCCCCAGTCTGCTCTGCTGTGATTTACCTTGTTATTTTATTGCAAGCCCTCTCAGTGAGTTCCCAGAATCCCTGAAATTGTTGTGCCAGTTATCTCACAATGTTTGATAACCTCTGCAGCCGACTCCCCAGGGTCAGAATTTGTCGCTCAGGTCTTGCTTTCAGGATTAGCAGTGCCCTTGTATGTTCCTTCAGCACCATGGAGGTGCTAAGGACCCTTTGGTGCTTTCTCATCTGGTAATTACTCCATGAGAGAATAGGGATGCAGGAATAAGGATTGTGCAGAAGTGAATAAGAAGAATGAACAAGTCTGCACATGGTATAAGCCACTGCAAAGGGATTCATGTGGTACACCTGTGTCAGGGAGGGGCTGCCATGCCCCACCCCTTCTCTCTGGCCACTCTAGACAGGAATTTAAGAGCTTGCTTAATTGAGGGATGCCAGTGAGATAAAAGCCTTAAAGAGGAATATGTATCTTATGCTTTTTATTTTGTGTCCCTTTTACCTTCAGGACTGGGGAGCTCAGTACCATGTAGAAATGGCGTACAGATATGCAAGGAATCACTCTGCCTGACTGATATCAAACCACACTAGACCTCCTACACCTTGTATTTTAAAAAAAATCCCTGGAATTACTCTGTAGGAAATGCTGCAAAAGCTCATTTAAGGTCAATGAAAGCAGTAATAGTACAGTCAGAGTTGCCAAATCCTACCCAGGACATTTATTTTCTGGCTCCCTTTTGCTTACCGTTTGCCAATTATAAATGCGTTTTCCCCTTAATTATTGAAAAGTGCAAACGCTTTTATGCTCTCCTGATTTATATATATTTTTAAATTAAATTTTGAAGGACTGCGGTGCTTATGATGAGAGTTAAACATATTTCATATCTTAATAAGCCTATTTTTATATTATGCTGCTTGAACTACAATCATGCTAAGGAATGGAGTGGGGGGAATAAAATTAATGGGTTACTTCTGAAGTAGAAAAAATTATTCATTTTTGATAAAAGATCTTTTTGATAATTTACTCTTGACTTCACTACTTGATTTATCTCATCTTCTCACATTAATTTGTTTTTAATTTTTTTCTCTTATGAGGTTTTTTAGCTCCAGTAGCAACTCTGAGATGGTTGGATTGATGGACTACAAAATTTAACATTTTTGAACTAAAAAAGAAATGGGCTTAAACACTTGAGCTAACAAGCAATATAACTTTAATGTGATAAACTAGAAATTCAGCTTTCCAGTGCCTTGATTTAAGATGCTGAAATTTGATTATTTAGTTCTCCTACTCCATCTAGAGTAGATATGAACTAAAGCTGCTTGGCCTCTTCCTTGTTTTCCCTCAGCTGTGTCGTTTTTTTCCTCAAATGTTCCCAGCACATCTCCCTGAATCCTCGTTAAGATGTTAGCCTGTGTAACATTATCAGTGTTATTACATCTCAGCATTCTCAGCACACAGGTTTTTATCTCATTTGCAGCCTGTTGGTGTGCTCTCAGAATGAACTAGGCTGGTCAGAATTTAGCAGTCCTTGTAGGGCAGCTATGTTATTTAATAGAGATTCCAGATATTACTTTCACTGCTGCAGTGATTTTAAGGACCTAAGCTACTACTTAGAGAAAATACAGAGAGTAGAGTGAAAGGAAAAACAAAAAGGCAAATGAAATGAGAAAAAACTAGAGTAATTGGAAACATTGAAGTTAACCAAGACAACAAGAATTTTGATGAAACTATGGACTGTACTTAGGACTGTGAGTGAATCTGAAGAAGAAAAGGAGGACACTTTCTGAATTGGTTGACTGAAGTTGACAGGTCATTAATTGAACCTACCTAAATCAAATGGTAAAAATATTCTATCATATCCTTTGTCAAAATTTAAAAAACAACCAAAAANGAGATTAGCCTTAATGGGCTTTGGATCAAGCCTGAAAACACAAAACACCTGAAATACTCTGTGAAGGATCTGAAAAGTATCAACATATAGATTTCACTGTTGCATCATGAATTTTGTTCAAAATATCTCAAATTTATTGCTTTGCCCAAAAAAAAAAAAAAAAAACCAAATACCAAAAAACCAACCAACCAAAAAAAAGACCTAAAAAAAAAAGAAAATAAGAAAAAAACCACAAAATCGAAACACCAAACCCAAAAACAAAGCACCTGAAGACAGGGAGGAGAGTTAAATTGACTTTGGCAGATCAGCTGGAGTTATGAAAGAGGGAAAATCATAGCTCTGTACGCTGAAGAACTTCCTGCTACTTTCCCCCAGTGCCTGTTTTGTTCTTCCTTCTGTTGTTTTCATCCACCTTATTCCCTGACTGTGCCCCAAAACAACACAAGGTGATTCCCAAACAGCACCTGAGAGGCATCAGAACACCTGCCCAGGCACCAAACTGCCCAGACTGGCCAGGTGATGGTCTAGACCAGATGGCTGCAAGGAGCAGTTTTAGCTGAGATGCACAGTCTGTGCCTTCATGGATGATGGATCACATTTGATCCAGTTATAAATAAAATAAGCATTTTCCCCCTTTACTAATCTCCTGTGTTTGTCTGTGTTGGCAGCAACGCAGCACAAATCAATTGAGATTCAATAGGAACACTGTTTCTTTCTTCTTTACTAAGAAATATTACTTGATGTACAACAGTAGTGAATATCCCCTCTCTAGAAACATAAATCTGATCGTTTTTAGTAAATTTATATTGTGCAAGCGTTGAATGTAAAAGTCACATTGTCATACTATAATTTTTTTTTAGTGTATTCCAGTTCTTTTTCACTTGTTATCTTTGAACCGGTAAGTTATCAAACTGTGTATCAAAAGGTGTTCAAGCTGTAATATTTAAAAGATTCTTATTTTCATCAACTTACAAGTTCTTGGTCAACAGCTCACATATATGGCACATGTATCTGTAACATTTTCTTCTTTGAGTACCATAGATGGTGAATTTGGTTTTTGAATGGCTAATGTTTAACATAAAGCCCAACCTAAATTTAAGTTCTTTTGAAGAAACTGGTACTTAACTCTGTAGTATTTACATACAAATATTTTTTAAAGCTTTGCTACTCAAAAAGAGCAATTTTGTTACTATTTAGTAATTATACCTAATTTGTGTGACTTTCATTCTTATTTAAGGTTGTCTAAGAAAGTATAACTTTTTACCCTCCCCAGGTGCTTGCAGCCCTCAAATATTGTGCATTCCATTAACACACACATACTTTCTTTTCCACTCCTACCTTTTAGTCAATTCTTGGCCAAATAGCACATTTGCAGTGATTTTTTTGTCCTTCATTGTTAATTAGTAACTGAGCAATCACTGATGATATTCCAATTTTCTGAGATATTTAGTGGATTGGAGTTACGTATGACATTTAAAGCACCTGCCTGAGATTCTAGGCTCTTCTAGTATATTCTGTGACTGGAATAATGAATACAAATGTGAAGGAGGGAAAAAAAGAAAGCAGGCTGTTCCATACCTTAGCTTTTTTAGTCTCAGTTTTTGCCTTTTAAGTCTTTCCATGAAGGAAAGAGATGAGCTTTGCAGCTTACTCTGGAAGGTCAATGGCCCAAGGCTGCTCTGAGGAATGAGGGGAATGAGCCCAGCACTGTGCCTGCCTGCATGGCAAACCCTGGTCACTGCTGTTCCTGTGCCTCTGGCCACAGCTGGAGTTGAGAGGGGTTTTCAGACCACAACAAATGTCTCAGGTAGGATATCTTTCCCTGGAAACCTCCAGCCAGTGTATACATCTCCTGAAGACTGGTAGTGTTTTCACAGAAAAGCAAAAAGGGGGGGAA
>VXBC01000188.1:174787-251368 GCA_013399945.1 Ploceus nigricollis | reverse complement strand
GAGCAGGGATCCTGTAGAAGGGTGGAGTTTTCCTCTGAAGGTCCAGTGGAAAAACCCAGCTGTTCCTCTGGGAATCCAGTGCAAAGGCTGAGTCTGGTTCCCAAAATCTCAGATTAAATCCAGGTAGGAATGCTTGGCTCCTCCCTCTGGGCGGAGCATCTCCCAGTGGGATGCTGTAACTTTTATCAGCCATGCAGGGACATTCAATGGCCCATTAACAGCAGATGTCTCCCCGGGGGGAGGATTGGTTTGTGGAAGAGATAAAGAAAACTGCCCAATTAACAGCAGATAACTGCCCCACCTCTAACAGATGGCAATAGAAATACATCTTGCCTTGCAATCTAGGACAAGTTCTCAGAAAACTGCAACAGAAGTGGGAAATACTTGTCTCCACTTCAATGCAAATGCCAAACTGAGGGTGACATGGCTTGTCCAGTCTCCTAATGTTTAACTGGTACAGCTGAGAAGAAAACAGAGCTGTCCTGTTCTGACCCCAAGCCTGCTCCATGCCACATTATTGGGACCAGAAGATTGTTCCTCTGTGCCTTTCATATTCCTTGAAAAGAAAAAATACCCGGAATACCAACAAAGCCTGGCTCAAAGACAGCATGTGAGTTAAGTACAGAGAGAAAGAATGATTTATCGTGTGAACTATGTTGTAGACTCAGAAAACCTCATAAATTGTTTCCCAATGTGTATGTGCAAGACTCAATTAAATGCAGGTAATTAAAAGCTCTTTCACAGAACTGACAAAACAACTTCCCTACCTGTGGAGACATTCCTTCTGAAAAGAAATTACCAGTTCCCAAACATGCTTGGGATTAAAACAGAAACTTGCTAAGCATTTTCATGTCTTTAAAAAGGACACTCTTGATTTACTTGTGACAGGTATGCTATTTTACAATCCTTTTATTTAAGCTAAGAAAAAAATTCTGACATGTTCCACAGAAAATAACAGAGAACAGAGAGAAGAAATGCAAAATATTGTTTGTTTTATGGATAATTTAAAGTTTTGCCCCCTACCACAGCTGTCTGAATAAGTGCAATAAGTTGAACTCAACCTACAATAGACCACATGATAGTAGAGAAAATAATTTGCAATTAAATTAGGTGGCCCATGCAGTCTAATATATTCATCCTTGGAAAAAATATATGGATGCTACCACTTGAGTCAGAATTTAAATCTGAGAGTTGTGCTATTAATAATCAAATTCATTAAGAAAGGTATCTGCAGTATATCTAATTAATTGACTGTTGCAGAATGCTAGTCTTTTCCTTTTGAAGCTTTTGAAGTCAGCCAGTATTTATAGTAAAAAAGTGCTGCTAGGGACTTTTAAGTTGTAATTAATAATTGTTATGTCCCATCATTTAAAAGGCTTGTCCCATCAATATGTTTCTTCTGTTTATTGCTTAGGAGTCTGGTAATAATTAAAAGTAAAATGGTGGAAAGTAAATTAAATTCTACATTATAGAGATATTAATGGGAAAAAAATACACCTTGTACAATTAACAACAAAGGAGTCAAGTGTTCCTTTAAAAAATAAGAGCCATGCTTCTACTGAAATATGTGAAAGACATAAAATAGGGAGTTTTAAATAAAAATTGAATTTATCAGGTTTAGTTGTGACAGATTGCAGGTTAAAATAGTTTTCAGGTGCTGCACAGGTGGAAAGGCAAAGGAGCAGAGCAAGGAAGTGACGTTTTCAGGGTCAGGGCTGGTGGCAGTGCTGCAAATGCGTGACTGAAATCAGGTAGTTTGAACAAAAAAAAGCTGTTTTGCTCTCTCTCATGCACTGATGCTGACTTCTGCTTCTTCCCTTGTTAAACACATGTGAGCCCGACTGCTTCTCAAAACTTTACGTCTGGGCACAGCTTCTGCTAGTTCAAAAAGTAAATATTTGAGAAGAACACCTTTCCTGAGATAACTTCAGAACACTCAGTTAAGCTGCGCTGATGTCTTTTTCCACCAGCTGTTACTTGGGCCCTAAAGCTGTGCACTGAGTGGAAGGTACTTTTCCTGCTCTGAGGCAGAAGCCCAGGCTGTGGGTTCTGCTGATGGCCTTCCTCCATACTTGTGTTCTCCTGTTCAGCTGCACCTCAGCCTGCAGATGGACAGTCCTTTCTTTATTGTTTTTGTATTAAAAAATGCTCTCCAGTTATTTTAATCTAAATTATCTTTATGCTGTTACTGCTGGGGGAAAACCAGCTTGTTTCAGAGGGTAGAAAAAGCTTCACTGTTCCTGTGTGGTAGCTTCTTCTGGTGAGATGGTATTTCCTCAGTGATAGAGAACAGTTGTTTGCTAATTTTGTTTTACCTTTGTCCTTCTCAGCCTTACCTTATGTGAGTACTGATATTCTAGATGCTAATCTTTCTTCACAAGCTTCTTAATGTTAATTTCATTTGCTGTACCACTGAAGCTGTCGGTCCCCCAGGCACAGACAAGAAAAAAGCCAACCCAAAGCTCTTTGAGAGAGTTTGCAAGGTTCACCTTGCACTAGCCCTCTGGATGCCAGAGTACCTGCTCATCAAAGATGAGCTACCAGCTGAGCCATTTTGTTGCCCACAATATTTTTTCCTGTAACATGTTTGAATGTTTTTCAAAATTTAATTTAATTTCTCTAACCTTGGGGAAGTAACAGTGAGGTTTCAGAGCCCTTTGACAAGCAGCCTGAGAAACCAACACCCAGTCCATTTGCTGTTTTTTTCCATTATTTTGCTCACTTCAGAGCATGACACGGAGTCCACCATCTTCTGGCAAACATTGCTAGAAACATTTATTGATAATTCATCTCCACACTTCTTTTCACTCCATCCCCTGGGTTTCTACATGAGCATGGATAGCTTGCATGGTTTGGCTGAAAAAGTTACTGCCCTCAGCTGCAGAGTGTAAATCAGCAACTATTTCCATTTACACTGAAGTTCTGCACTGTAAACTATGTGGTTCAAGGTCTGCTTGCTGATCATCTAAAACATCTTCGCTGCGGTGGCAGTGAGAAAAAATTAACTGTGAACTGTCTCAAAATAAAGCATCTTGTTTGTAATTAAAGCCCCCTTTTTATATTCTTTGCTGAGTAAATCTAGATGGCTTTTCTCTCCTTAGTGACACATTCATTACAGAATTACTGTGGTGATTTGAGGAGCAGCAGCTGAGATTATTATGAGTTCTTCTGGAATTGGTGGGACACAGGCAGAATACAGCACGAGTTCTCTGTCCAGCAACATTTAGTGTCTGGAGGAGGCAGATTGATGCTTCTTGCTGTTGCTGGCTGTCTCATTCTGTATGTGTCTGGCACCTTAGGGCAATTGCTTTGGATTAGAGATGGCACTGAGCACGCAAAGGAAAAATGGCACTTTGTGTACGGTGAGAGAGCGCCTCACAACAGCCCTTTGAACCAGCTCATTTGTTCTAGTCGCTGGCTGGGAGTCCTGTGACTTTATCTGGCACATGCAGGCATGAAAAAGGGAAAAAAAAAAAAAAAAAAGAAGAAAGAGCCTACTTATGCTCAAGGTTGTGCAGGTTTGGTCTGTGGGCCAGTTTTTCAAGGTGTGAGCTGTGTTATGAACATTTGTTTATCCAGGCAGTTATCTGTTCACCTGTGTGCTCCTTCTGGTAACCAGGAATAATGGGCACTCTCTGTCAGAGCCCAGAGGAAAAAATGCACAATTGTTTTATTCTTCTGCAGCCTGCTTTATTTTTGTTTTGTTTCTCCAAGTGGCCTACTGCACACTGAGTAGCTTAAGCTGCCATTATCTGTGACTAGCAGCAGTTATTTAGATAAATGAAATCATTGTATTTGCCTTATTGGCAGCGTAGTGGGTGGAAAATCTAATGGCCTCGTTTGCTGGAGCATTTTGGCATTCACTTTTAGCTTCATGGGGCCTCTCTCATCCATTAGCTTTACTAGTTAATACTCTCAATATTTACTCTGGTTCTTAAATAACTGTTTTACATAAGAATATAAGATAAAGCCAACAGGAGCATTTGAATGTTCTGATTATGTTATTATTTAGGGGAAGAAAAAACAACCTGATGGCTGAATTTTGCACCTTGCAACTTGTGATTAATTAGCAAAATCCCCTCAGCTGGTGTTTTGGGCTGATGGCAAAAAAAGTTGGATGGATTGTTAAAGGGTGAGAAGGATGGTTTGTTCCTACAGAAGAGACAAAAATTACCTATGTATGGTGCACCTAATTTTCTTTCTTGAATAAATAGCAGAGGACATAACTATGATTATCCATTTTCCTATACAGATGAACATTTTAACACTAGGAAGGAAGCTTTTTTCCCACTTAAGGAATATTTAGACATGTTTCTCCTCTGTATTGACAAAACAACTCAGATATAACAGTTTTCTTATGTGACTTTACCTTTTATCTCTGAACCACTAATAATGAAATAGAAAACTTAACATGAAATGTGGATGTCATTCATTTTGCAGTTAAAAAAAAAGCCTTTCCCATCTTTTTAATTCCTCTTCTCTTTGTGCTGTGTTTACCTGAAGATGTTTGCATGAATCTATAACCTCTCCCTTGCAATCCTCTTTGTTACAGGTGTGCTCACTGGTAGCTCTGTCAGGAAGGACTGGATAAGAGGTAACAAGCACTAAGTTAGTCTGATATTCCCCCAAAAGTTAAGTCTGATATTCTCCAGACTGTTACAGGGGGGAAAAAAATGATGGATAAAATTTTTCCATTTTCATTTTCAAGAATTTTTCCATTTTAAGTGCATATTTAAAAATCTCTCTTAGTGATGTCTTTGCTTTTGAAATACTCATATTGCACTGGTGCAGAATGCCTCTGTTTAGGCCTGTGTTTCATTAGCTTTTCTCATGTCAATTTTCCACAGCTCCTTCAGCCAGATCCTTTTTGGGTTGCTGTGTTCCATGGTTGGCTTCAGATCAGAAATTGTGTTTTAGAGGGTAAAGAAGATTTAGTTAGCTTTGGATTCCTCCATATATTTTGAATCAGGAGAGCTGTAAATATGCAATTTAATGGATGATGCAATAATTGGATTTTAGATCTTTAGAAAAAGCAAGGCGGATTTGAACCCAGAATATTTTGTAGGTTTGCATTCTGAAGACATTTAATTTTTACTTGTTCTCTGTAATTAATGGAAATCTGATGTCATTTTTCATATTGTGGGATGGATCAGCAAATGGGCTGGAGAAGTATTTCTCTCACTGGATTTTTAGACCTCTAGTCTCACTTAGACCTCTACATTCAGCTCAGATCAGGCACACTCTGAACAAACCTCCACTTCTGTGCTGTTATAAAAGCCTGTTTGACCATCTGTCACATACCCTGTACATTATAGATGTATATTTGGTAGGCAGGCAGGTGAATCCTGAGCTGACTTCAGGGAAGCACTGAAACTTCCTTTGCCTTGCTTTGTCAGTGCTCATGAAGAGAAAACTTTGAATTTTAAATCGTTTTTAGAAAACTCTTCAGGGAACACTAATGGCATATATATATACACATGCATGTATGTGTGTGTGACTATATATATATCTCAAAAAATATATAACAGAAGTGTGGATCTAGATTGTTTTTAAGCAAAAATTTGAGTTAGGAGGACTTTTTTTTTGGTTACTTTATATATGATTACTGTGAAAAAACCAGTCCATTTTTACATGCACATTCTGGTTTTGTTGAATATATATGGATTTGTGGTTGTTCCTTCTGTGGCCAGATTGGTTTAAAAGTTTGATTAAGTGAAATGGGTCTCAATTTTCAGAAATCAGCCACAAAGTAATCAGGAAATGAAAAGTGTACCTGATTTTACCTTTGATTAGATATTTTACTGCTGTGTAGGCAGAGGGAAGAAGCTCCCTGCGATAGAATAGCAGAGAGAATCAGGTACTTTCAATATTATTAAGTCCCTTGGTACTAATCCTTTAAGCACCCTCCAGCAGATTGGGAAGTTGATCTAACCTTTGCTGTCAGTACCTATCAACCAACCTTGCACTCAGTAAATGAATGAGCTGAGCAGGGACAGTGTTGCAAAGTTACTGTTTATTTGATGTTCTTGCAGTAAGTGGTGTCTCATTTCAGATTCACAGTTGTATGTTGTTGTTGTTGCTGTTGCAGAATCTTGCATAAGGTATGTTTTGGAGGGGTTTTTTTTTGTTTTTTGTTTGTTTGTTTGTTTGTTGTTAAATTCCACAGTCTTTTTTTTTTAACTTTCCTTTCTTTTTTAGGAAAAAAAAAAAACCCTCAAAATTATGCATGGTTTCTTTCACTGTTTCAAAAGTTCTTAAAGCTTTTTATTTCAAGTGTTTGAACTTTTTGCATGACTTGGAGTTGCCAGTACTAAAGGAAATCTGCTGTTAAAATTTAAAGATCTCTTGCATCATGATCCAATAAATTATTTTGCATCGTACCTAAGCTGCTCTAAAATTGGAGGACAGAAAGACTGAAATACAGCAATGAGAGTTTTGGTAATTGTCCTTGACCTTTTCTGCACAGCCAAAACAAGTGCTCTTTAACCTTTCTGTGATAGAAGAGGCTGCTGCCTTTTTTCACACCCCAGAGTGTGTGCTAGAGGTTATCAGGAGTTTTGTAGCTCCTCCAACTCTGATGATCTTTTGAGACATATACTGTAAAAAAATAAACCAGGTAAAATGAGGCACAAGTACAGGAGTGTACTTTTTTTTTTTTCAATAGTGTAGCTAAGATTTCTATCTTTATGAACAAATTTTTATTTCTCCAGGCTTGATTTAGCTTCCATCACATGATAAAGGTATCTGGAGGAAGAGTAAGCACTGAGAAGGTTCCCCAGACCTGATATATATCCCTGTATTATGATGTGAAGGTCGAGGTCTTAATTGATTCTCTGCCTGAGGAAGGCAGACCCTTGCTTGTCCTTTCCCATGAAAGTCTCCTAATTGTGAAGCTGGAGGCTAGGTTGGCCAGCCTTTGAAAAAAAAGTGAAGGATTGTCTCCACAGCCCCGTGATAAGGGCACTCCCCGGGCAAAGAGAGGACTGAAGATTGATCCATGCTTCCTGTATCAAGTGCAAAACCCAGTGCAATCCTAATTACTGCACTGCTATGACACATTTATCATCACTCTTCCCTATCCACCATCTCTGCTGAGTGTTTCACAAGACAAGAAGCAAGCTGAGAATGCCAGCCCTGTCACCGCATGCCTGGTCTAGAGAGGGACAAAGGCATGGTGATGCTTATTTATTTTGTCCATGAATGAAATGCTCTGCTGTTAGGTTGTTATGAAAGAAAAAATAGCAGCACAACTTCCACTTCTATTTCTAGTGGTTTTTTAAAAGCAAAGTGTAAGTTGCCTGCATGTGTTAAAAAGGTTCCCAAGTCCTGCAGGGCTGTGGATCCTGGCTGAATAAAAATAGCTAACACAGATCACACAGAGACGCCTGAGAAAGATGAAATTTTAAGCACTTTTCTCTTCCACATTTCCTTCTAGCTAGTTTAGATGATCTTTGAATTATATAGGAACTCAGAGCTTAAAACAGGGCTTCTGTAAATTTTGTGGAGGAATGTGGGTGTCGAAAAGCCAAGCATCACCATGTTTTAGTCCTGTGTAGTGTTGGACTGCAGTGACAATTCTGGCATTCTCAGCTTGCTTTTCTGTCTTGTGAATTATTTTAGTAGAGCCAGTGGATAAGAATGAGTAATTATGGAGGTGTCATAGCAGCACCATAATTAGGATTGCATTGAGCTTTGCAGTTAAATTTTACGCCTAATGCTCCCCTGCTGTTCCCCATCAGTGCACCACATTTGAAGTACAGCTACAATTAAACCATCATAAAACAGAGTACACAACTAGACAAAATGATTAAAAGGAACCTGAACCTATGTGTTCTTAGTCTGGAATGACTTTCCTATGACATTGGGTGTTCTTGCTGTAGGTTGTAGATTTCTAAGCACCTCAGTTTGGTAATTTCTCACTCTGCCCCTCTATTAATATTATAGTATGTCACCTTGGGCCCTATTATTTGTCCAATTGCAACATCCACTATGACAGAATAGAACTATAAATATTCTTGGCTCTGTTTATGCTTGAATAGTTCAACATGCCTCAGATGCCTAGGCACAGTTTGTGAGCGCAGCTATATAATAATCCATAGGATATAAAGCCAGTTCTCCCTTTGAAATATACATTGGGGTTTGTTTTCTTTAGCTTGGATATTCACATCAGTGTTGTTTTCCAGGAAGCAGGCAGAACATGAATGAGAAAGTCTCACTGTGCTGTTGAAGCCCAGAACACCTGCAAAAAACTGCTGGAGTTTGAAATAACCCCGGGGTATTTTTGGCTTGTTCTTCTTTTATACAGCATTTGTTCACTTCTTTCTTTTCCTGTGGTATTCTGCATAAGGCACGAGGTAGCATCCATGTGGTAGAATACAGACAAGAGGGAATACATGGCTTAATTTGAGGGTTTAAAAACTAAATTAAACACCTATGTACTCATTGACTCAAACAAACTAATGATTCAGATGTAGGGGTTAGGTTTTCAAGTCTGCTTCAAACATCTACATTCTTTAGCAAAGCATGTAGGGTTGGAGACATGCCCCAGGTTGTTATCAGGTAGCTCTGTGTGGGTCAGGAATTCAGAAATCCCTTTGTTTGGGTCCAGTGGTCATGTGCTGAATTGGCAAGGAAGAGTCCCAGTCCATACATGTGTGTGTTTATGTGTTGTGTGTGCACTGATGGTGGAGATTGCCACCTTATTTGATGGCAGTGACAGTCAGAATCTCTCTGACTTGCCCTTTTCCAGACACATTGCCTCACTGCTGGGATCTGCTTCTGCAAAGTTATTGGGCTCCATGGAGCAGTAACAGGGAGCCTGAGTTACACAGGAATTTGTATTTGCTCATCTAATGAGACTGACATTTGTGGGCCTACTACAAATTAATGCAGCATTCTGATGTAAGGCTAAGCAGGGGTCCTAGCAGCAGGTTTTCCTTTTGTTTACAAGTTGTTCTGCTTGTAAAACCATTCAGAGAATCCCTACCAGAGAAACTTATTCAAACTCAGTGAAGTTCTCATTTTTAAAGACCTTACTTCAGGAGGAAGATGGGTTGCTATAATCCTTGCAGGCATGTGTCCTCTTCCAGAAAAGATTTAATTGCTTGAAAATACTTTTACTTTTCTTTTCTCTAAAGCCTGCAATGCACTTCAGACAGAGAAATATATTTTACTCTGGGAACTTTCGCAACAAACGAAATGTTATTTATTCTATTTTTGTTACACTTTGCACTACAAAAGCATGAATATCTTTTAATAACTCATTAAACTGACAGTCATTACAGTAGATTAATTTAAAAACATTAGTGAAAACACTGTAAACTGCACTGAGGCCAAAATGTGTGTAATCACCAAAGTTTGCTAAAGAATGCCATCTAGAGGGCTTTGACGGTGCAGAAAGAAGACTTTAATGTTTTCAGAGAAGCATCACTGTAGCATCTCTGTAGGTATTTTGTCTCAGCTTTATGTAACCTTAGTCAAAATTCAGCTTTCTGCATGAAACCATGGGCAAACACGCATGTTTTGACTGGCGACAGGGAATAAGCTGAGGTTAGTTTCATCATTTTTCTGATTTGAAAAAGCAATTTAAAACAGAGTTTACAGGTTAGAGTTTTTATCTCCTGTGTATGCAGCAAGACTTTCAGTTTTCATTCACTTCATCTTTTTGATGTAGAACATAAAAAAGACTTTTCAAATGGTACTGCATAATAAATATTTGCATCATCCTTACAGGAGAGAATAATAGGTAAACGTCCTCTTGTGAATATAGGTGAGTGAAACTGTTGAAAACTTGAGGAATAATTTTCCTTTCTACTGCTGTCTGTGTCTTAACAGGCAGTGAAACAAAGCTTTATTATTCTGAAAGCAAAGAAATTTTGCTTGAAAATAAAAAAAATTAAAAAAAAAAAAAAAGTGGCAATAATAGTGTCCATGAGGTTCATTCAATAGAAAGGAAGTCTGTAACAATCCTAAAAGGTAACAAAAAGCATATTCACATCCATTTTTTTTTCCTTTCCATCAATTGTTCATCAGTTAAGTATGTGGGTTTCTTGTCAGGATGGCAATTGGCATTTCATTTATGTGCCAGGGCTGTAGTCATGTCACTCCTTTAGAACCTGGGCAAATGGGCTTTGGAATGCATTTTGCATGAGTAGATACAAGCAGGAGTGCCAAGTAAACATTAATTTTTGAATTTGAATTGAGTTATGTTGGTGATCCAGGGCTTTCTTATTAAAAAGATGATCCTGACCCTCTTGGTAAGATGGAGGAGGTTAATACTGTAGTACATATCCTACTCTGTCTCCCATAAATACCTGCTGGGTTACCTTTCAGATTGCAGATTTGTCATCTTAATATTCTGAGCAAGACTTGACTTTGTACCCTGTAGCTCCTGGTGGTTCATTTCTGAGGGCAAAAGGAGGAGAGAGACTGGGAAATGGAAGCAAGTGGCCTCTGGTCTGATTTTGAATGGGCTGAGAACTTAAAATGGCACAAAAGTGTGTGTGTGTCAATTTCCTTTTAATGTTTAAAAGACAGGAAGGTACCAATTTGGTCCACTTTCAACTTTATTTCTAGAGTAAAATGAAAGCAAGTAGTCCCAGCAGGAATCTCCCCATGTGAATACAGGGAGGTTATACAGGGACATGTAGAGAGATCTGTCTTGGGCAAATCTGAGCTTTGATTTAAGTTTTAGATGTGCCTAATTGTGAACTGGTTTTACCTTTTCCTGACGAAAAAAGTGGAGTGAAGATTGCCCATGAAAGGATTTTCTTCATTTCCTCTTTTCTTTCTCACTTTGGCTTCACTATAAATGATGTAGTTGAGTGCACCCATTATGGAGAAAGGACCAAATATTACATTCTGATAATAAATGTATAGTCGAGTCTGTGATGGAAATCCTTGCTGATATAAAGGAAGATTTCTCAGTGTGTCTTTGGAGAGGGAAAAAAAAAAAAAAAAAAAAGAAAAAGCTTTTCCACTTTCTGGAGACTCAGGCAGAAGGGAATAAATTGTGCTGCTTATTTAAGTCCAGATTTTTGTCAGGAGAAAAATCAGTCTGAGACGGTAAAGAATAAGGCAGAGAGAAGCTCAGGTCTTCAGCAGACTCTGTGCTTTCACAGCATGGAAATTGGATTTGGTCCTCCCCAACCAGAGAAAGAAGCCAGTCTGTTTTATTTGTATTTTAATGCAGCATAAGATTAGATGAGATTCCTTGTGTGTACAGGCTTTCTTTTTTATGGATGATTCTTTAATATCTCCCTTCAATTATTACTTCAGCAGATCAGTATTGCAAAAGCTGCTGGTCAGAGGCTCCTGAAAGCAGCTGGCACAGAGGTAATTTCAGAGAGACAGGGAGTGATGTTCAGCCTTGGGTGGAATTGTGCTTGTGGATGTGCACATAAAGAGGCTGGGAGGGAGCAGAGCTGCTATCAGCTCCACAACCTAGATAGCAATATTAACAAGTAATTAAAACTCCATTCCCTCCTCCATCTTCCCCTGCACTGTTCCTCACCTACCTTTAAAAATAACCTAAAAACTGGTTATGAATATTAACCTTTCTGGTGCTACAGAGAGACACAACGTGTGGTGGTGGATTAATAATTAAAATCGGGAAACTAAGAGCACAAGCACTCGAGGGAGTCAGCAGCAATAACGTTATTGAAACAGCCAATTTAAGAGTCAGAATTTCTCAAATAATTTAAATGTTAACTTTTAAGATGACCTATAAAAGATCAAACAACATATAAATCATCAGCAACTACACCAACTTTTTGCATAATCGGAAGTTTGTAATTGTCCTGTTTCTCTGTTTCTCTGTGTTAGGAGAAACAGCAAAGCTCAGAGACTTTTTTAGAGGGGATATACACAAACAAATGAGATTTGAGCACCTCAAGTAATATAAACACGGCAGCCAGAGGAGAAGAGGTGAGGAAGAAAAAGATAAATTATTAGATGCTGAGTTCTGTGCAGCCAACATTAGGTTTTTGCCTATAATCAGGCCTGCCCTAGTACAAAGGTGATCTGAATGTCTCTGTATTATGATACAGCCACTGGTATGCTTGAATGAAAACCAAACCTGTGCTGCAGGTTTTGTAAGGACTCCTGGGAATTGCTATCCTTCTTCTAAAGCTGTGGCTTGTTTATTTTTTAACCCAGGCAATGGTTTTTTTTTTTTGGTCACATTTCTTGTTTTGCTTGGATTTTCTTTCTGCCTCTTATTTGTTGAGGAGAATATCTTAGTCTGATCTGCTGGCATTCTCCCAAAACAATTTTTTCTCCAAGTCCTTCCTGGCTTTGCCTTTGGATCAGGCACCCAAAGCCCTTTAGACCTTGGGAAAAATCTCCTGTGAGACAGGTATGTGTCACAGTGGGTTCTAAACAAAGCAAATTAGTCCATACAAAAAGGTTGGTTTAACCTTCCTGCATGGCCCTGACTTGTACAAAGTAAACGTGAAAATCTGAGCCAAGATTTTCCTCTCTTCTAAGTCTGGGGCTGCATCCATGACATTTCCTGGTAACAGCTCATAGAGCTGTTGTTTGGTTTCTACTTCTTCCTCTTTTCTTTTTTTTAAATTTAGGAATGGAGGTCATTGTCAAAATAACATTTTTTTTTCTCTCTTTAGTTTTCCAGCTGCTGCCTCTTTGAATACCTATTTGCACTGAAGGGCCTCTAGATGTGCTTCAGAGGAAGCCTGCCAAAATTTCAGAACCCTGCTGTTTTTCAGTGAGGACAGACCACCCTCTCAGATACTGATCTCAATAAAAGAGAGTTCTTGCCATTAATAGTGACTAACAATGGGAAAAGCATTAAATCTCAGAGATCTAAAATGAAATAGATGAGGAGTAAAAAGCTTTCACGCAGTGAAATTTATTCCGTGGATGTTAAACAAGGAATTATTGTATCTTCTGCATTATTCTTCTGAATTATTATATCCTTCTGATTGCATAAAGAAACAAGAAAACAGGGGAGCAAGGGTTTCACAGCAAAGATCTGAAATCTTCATGAATGTTAAAAAAAAATGTGGTAATGTTTGCCTCCACTATAAGTGCTGAATATTGCTCATTTTTCAGTTGAAAGTTATCTCTTCTGTCTTTTCCCCTGTCCAGATAGTCTTGCTGTTGTCGCACTGATTGAAAGTAAGTTACCTTTTTCTTACCTGGGGTAAGTTCCTGTTGTCTGAGAAATGAGGGGCAGCACTGTGCAGCATTTTGTCTGGAGCCTTTCTAATTGGGACTCTGCCTGTGTGCTACAGGTCCTTTTGATTTTCAGCACTCCAGGAGGAAAACTTGATTTAAATCATAACACTGGAAGTAAAATATGTATGTGTGTGGGGAAAGTAGTTTTTTAAGTAGTTTGGGTTATGTAAGTATTTATAATAGAAAATAAAACCTTGAAAGTCTGCATTTCCTTTTCCCTCTTCATCATTTGTGTGCCTAGTCCATTGGTAAAAGTATTAAGGGTCCAATTTCTAGTTTTTCTAATTTGAAGCATGTTGCCTTTCCCACAGCCACACCATGCTTGTTAATTCTACATGTTGCATCCAGAAGCCAATATTATCATGTAAACCTTGTAATTCACTTTGCTGTATAGTGAAACAGGAAGATACAGTTTTTCCATTCCCTGAAGCCCCTGTCCTTCCCTATCTTTTGGAAGTAACTTTTAGAATATTAACTATTCAGCTATGTGTATATATCACCTCTCATCCACCCATCTCCTCCTTGACCAACCATCATTGACTGTTTGAGCTCTACGGCTACGAGAGCAAAGATCAGGTTTGAGGAAATGCTTAAATGAATAAAACAGTACAATGTGAGAAGGAGATTGAAATGTGAATTTTTAAAACTTCATTATTGGTAATTTAAGGGAGGCTTGAATACTCTCCACTACCTCCATCCTACTTCTAGGTGCCTCTGATTGCCCTGCCTTCATCTCTCTCTCTACCTTCTTTTTCTGCACTGTATATTTTCTTCTCCCCCTGTTAGTCTGTTATATCCTCATTTGTATACGGTGTGGTTTCCTTCCTTTTCCAGGAGTAGGCCTATTTCTTCCCCTTGAACACTCTCATTTCTCTCTCCATTGCTCCCCCCCCTTGCCTGAGATTTTCAATCATCACTTCGTGGCAGTGGTCTCTGAACCTCCCTGTGCTCACATTGCCGTACCTGCCGCGGAGAGAAAAACACATTACCTGATTCATTTTAGAAATGATTTTACAGAACGTCAAGATAAAAGGGCTTGGGGATATAAACAAGCTCAAAAATATTTTGAGATCAGGTAGATGTAATTAGAACACAGGCTGTTGATTAGATTGCTTTATTTTGCAACAATGCGAGTTTAATCATGTTGGAAATTGGTTACGGGATTTCTTGTGGTGATTAGATATTTCTATCATGTTTTAGTCTCCTTTAATTACACAAATAAATACTGGTTGTTTACTTTTTCAGTTTATTTTTTTTCTGTCAGTGTGCAGACAGTATCTAGGCCTGCTGCTCAGCAGCCACGCTGAGTGTGAGCAGATTCCTCACAGCACCTGCTGGGAGAGGAGACGAGAGATCAATGCTCTTCCTCCATGAGAGGATCGCTCACTAACTGCTTCCCAATTCATCCCTCTCCCTGCTCAAAGCTCTGTCTCCCTCTGTCCAAAACTGAAGACTCCAAAGTACTTGTGACCATGTCCAGTTCAGGCTACACAGAAATGCTCTTCTTGAGCAAAACCACAAAAATCAAAATAGCACCTTGATGCCTGAATTGCTGTGGGTAAGTGCAGGGCCCTGTTGCTATGTGATGCACTGAGCAGGATCAGAACTCTGCCTAGATGTCTGGGATAGCCTTCCAGAGCCATGTGGTGGGCTGTAGGGATGGTCAGGGTGGTATTGCTATGGCAATGTGGTGGCAGTGTTGAGGAACGCATTGGGTGCAGGGAGCTCGGGGTGCAGCTGCAGGCTGAGCTCTGGGTGAGAACCTGAGACAAGACAAGGGGTGAACTGCCACCCTTTACATAGCACAGGGACCTGTGGCGCAGCCAGGTGAGGGACACTGAGAGACACGGCAGGAGCTGATGGCTGGGAAGGAACAACAAGACTTTGGTGCTCTTGGACTGTGAGGGGATAAGAGCCCGGGGGTTCCTTTGCTCAGGGTCCCTCCTTGGAGGCACCAGCTCAGGCTGTTTGTGTGTTACTGCACTGTGGATAAATGGCTTTATGGAATAAAACATCTGAGACTCTCCTATGGAAACCCTGGGACTGAGCTGGTGAGGAAACCTGGTCTGAGTGTCAGTGGGTGTGCAGGGAGTCAGGCAGGGACCTGCCAGGCCACTGGAGCCACCTCTGTGAAGTGACAGTCCCAGCAGTGACAGTCTGTGACTCTGGGAGTGTGGCTGCCAGAGAGTCTGGTGAATGGTCGAGGAAGTTTCCTTAACAGCAGGACCTGAGTTTAATTGGCTTTTCCTGCACTGTGCAGAGCTGGCCCCAGCTCTTCCATCTCTGGCAATCCAGTCTCCTGTGGAGATGCACCACACCCCTTTATTTATATATATACACATAAATGTGATGCCAAGCTTGTAAAAATAGGTAAATAACTGACATAGGAAACAGCAGAAACATCTCAGCATCCTTCCCTTCTTCTGTCCCTTGGCTTGTGAGGCTGCAGCCTCACTGAAGCAGAGCTTCCCTACTTCCTTGGCAGTGCTCATGAGCTCCCTGCTGGGTTCTCTCTTGTCCCTGCCACTGGCTCCCAGGGGAGGGACAGCAGAGCTGTCAGAGCCCTGCCTTTGCTGCCACAGAACAGTGCACGTGGCAGCAGGAGTGGCCAGGTCAGGCAGAGCCAGGCTGCCATTCCCACAGATCAGGATTTCTCCTGTGCACATATCAAGGTCAGGCTGATGAGAGGTAAATGCACCGAGGATGTGAGAGCTCGTTGTCCTCCAGCATGACAGAGGACATTTATGGGATCCCAGGAGACTGAATGCACCAAACTGGGCCTGATAATCTTGCAGGAAAACAAATTCAATTATCCTCCCACATTTTGAGCCTCTTTAATCAGCTTCTCACACCTACCTGGCCAGATTATTCACACTCTGCCTGGGCCTTCACTCTTGTACAGTTTCTATGGCATCTAATGCACCCACAGGCTCAACAGATAACAATTCTATGGCTTTATTGATATATTATATAACGTATCATAACCATCCTCCCATAATTACTTCCCAATTACAGATAACTATTTTTGTCTTCTTCCTAGCTCTACTCTGATGTGTCAAATACAGTCTGCTTCAAAATTTGCAGGTACAAGTTATTTTGCAGGCAGGCACCACAATTTCCAACATTAATGTTCCTCTAACGTTAAGGAATGGATGACTTAGATGTGGTTCTGCATTATTGAGGCTTAGGAACTATTCTCCATTTATCTGCCTGCCTAAATTCTATAAAGTAAATTTTAAAATGTGTTGTTAACAGATATTTTTCTCCAACAGAAGTCTGTTAAACTTTGGGCAATCCCTCTGTGTGCCATCCAGAACTCCAATTAAAGGTGTAGGACACAGCAAAAAGCAGTAGCTATGTGTTTACACATCCAGACAGCAATATTGTCCTCCTGGGGTATGTTGCAGGGGATGGAAAGTGTGACAGGTAAAGGTTTTTGTGTCTCTTTCCCCTGTAAATTGCTTTTCAGAACCTAATTCTAATGTGTACACTGGATTCAACTTCTGATGATACGAGAAACTGTTCCTGAAAATAGGTCAATATGGTGAGGAATTAAAGGGAGAATATTGAGAAGGAAATAGAAAAATGAATTGTGTGATACCAAGAAGATAATGTTGATGAGAAGTGCAGAGAAAGAGATGATAGTAGAAAGATAAGGAGTGTATTTTAATATGCAGATTTGAAACATGTGAAGACCTACAGAACAAAATAGAGGAGATCTGAATAGTAAAATCAAAATTTTGATTAGTTATTTCAGGACACAAATAGAGAACATGGTCCTCATAAGAACAGCTCTATTACTTTTTCTATTAGAGAGTGAATGTTCAGTCCTGCTTCCTCACTTCTTTTTTTTTAATTGAAGGTTTTTTGTGGCAATATTGCATTCTATTCAATCAAATAAAACAAACCTTGGTCATGTGTACTTGGTCATGTAACTCCAGAAACATAATCAAAGTGTTCTGTAGCTCATAAGCCTGTCTCTTAACAGTAGAGTTACCCCTCAGAAAGAGTGGTCTTAAATTCCTGGAGTGAATGCTCATATGGTGAAATGGGCTTTGTGAACCAAAGAAAATAATGTGAGGTTCATGTCTCCAGTTTAATGTATTTACCCCTCTCTCAAAAAACCAGTTCAAATTTGATGCTATTAAAACTTTTAAAATTTAACATAAAAAAGGAGAAGCATTTTTCCACAGTGAATACAAAACATCTTTGATTACACTACCTTAATGTAAGTGTGATAAACCAGTTTTTAGCAATGCCTTCTATATGGTCTCTTAGCATAATACCTAGCAATTCTTTGGCAGCATAATCCATAAAGGCAAAATAATACATAAAAGATGCAGTACTCAGAAGAGATGAATACAGGGCATAGATTTCCTTCTGAGGTCCAAACTGTGTCATGAGAGGAGGGATATTTAGATGCCTTCTATCCATCCATAAAAGTCAGGATGCCTCATCTTTTCACTTTTGAAGCTAAGTATTTATCTCTTAAGTAGATAAGTAATGTTTTGCCTAGGCCAAAGTCACAGAATTTCAGGGTCTCTGGGGTAAATTAGTTTTTTACTACCCCACACATGCTTGGGTTAAGAGCACTGAGAGATGTATGCCCTCTGTTGCAGGGAGGTGACAGAGACTGACCAGGTCCCACCAGCCCTTGAAGCTTCTCCTCCTTGCAGTCTCTGCTCACAGCCCCACAGTGTTCATCCAGGGACAGAGGCTCAGTGGGGTCAGTGGTTGTGGAGGATGGTTTGCAGCACGAGAGCAGCTCCCACAGGACATTTATCTACACAGGACATTATTTACACAGCCCATTTGGGTGAAACAGAGACTGCCTCCCCTTCTGAGGTGGCTGCACGTTCTGAGCAGGACTTGTGAGGCTCGGGAAGCTCCTGAGTATTGTTCACCATTATTAAACAGTAATGACAGCCTTCTCATTGGTTCCACATCATTTTCGGTCCAGCAGTGTCAAAACCCACGATGTGTCCCTGAGACAGAAATTGGAGTTCTCATTTTAGCCATGCAGATGATGAAGCAGAACGGGGCGATGAATCTATTGCAAGGACAAACACAGCAGGACTGTGGCAATGGCAGAAACATTAATGGGATTTTTCTGGTGTAATCCAAAGATGTCATTTCCAGCAGACCAAGAGCTAGACCCTAGGCTGAGGGTGAATCTAGGGGGAAAGATGTACAATGATTATACTGATTCCTTCTCCCTTGCCACAGGCTTGGTGTTATTTAATGATTGTTTTACAGCATTGCCCCTGGACTCTACTCTGCTAGGCTCCTTGCACCCAATTAAAACCAGAGATAATCCTTACCCCAAACCATAGGTTATAGACTTTTATAACTTTAAAGTAACCAAGATTTCCCTAGAGAGGAAAAAAAAAAACCCAAACCCGAATCTGATTGATTGTATTTCAGCCAGAACACTGGGGAATTTTCCCAGTGCCCTCACAGAAAAATGAGATACAATATACTGTGTTTATCATTTACTGATAAGTTACATAACAAATTAAAATGAAGTATACTAAAGATTTTGTCATTATTTTCATTGGTTCGTTCAAATCTTCTCTGCAATGCAAACTGTAAAGAAAAGAAAAGGTGAGATTGATGTGGTTTTTATTTTACTTTTTTTAAACTTTTTTGTGGTTTTAGATCTGAGGTAAATGTGCTAAACAGTAAATCCCAACCTGACAGATTTCATCAGGTCTCTGTATAACAAGCACTCTCTTTCAATCTTAAAATGTCACCACTGTATAAACCTTTCCAATGTTCCCTCCTGTTCTCAGAGCCCTTTATAAACCCATTATGATTTAAAAAAGATTTTATTTCTCACAGCCCCTGCAAAGAGAAGTTAAAACCAATTGCATCGTTTCCAGGATGTTGTGACCTGAGGTAATTTCCAGAGTGCTTGAATTGAAACTTTTATGAAGGATATGCACCCATTTGGCCCCTAACAAGAAAAAATGTGATCGCATGCACTGCTTAAGTTGTTAAAGATAAAAAAATGCCCATAAATATGGTTGTGTCTCTTTAAGTATTTGGAATATACTAAAGAAAGTAAATAACACTACAATTTTCACTGCAGCAGCCGACAGCTGGCTGGCTTTAAATCTTAGTGGAAACAACATTCTGGATGCTCAGAGCCTCCACTGTTCCATTTCAGCTAAAGGCGGGATTACTTGAGCTGTATTATATCCTCCATCTCATTTTCAGCTCTATTGCACCAATTATGCAGCCTGGAGGCTTATAGAGGCTTATATTGAGTTTCAGATAGATATAAGAAAGTCGCCTATATTCTCTGTGATAAAAATAGTCATTAATTACTGAGATTTGTAAACCGCTTAGCATCCTTCTTAATGTGGAACATCAGGCACTTTACTGAATTCTATAGCTAATCACCAAAAAAACCATGTGGGGAGAAAATACTTCTTGAAGAATGTGATCTTTCTTAGCTGGAATTGAATGCTGGAGTTTAGAGGGATGAACAGAAAAGGCTCAGCCACTTCAGCATGAATTTGGTTTTCAAGGGCTTCGTTGTTTGTGTCTATAAAATCAATTAAACATTGATGCTGGAAGCAGCCCCTTGTTCAGGGTTCACCAATATAATCAAAGGTCTTCCTGAACCTGCACGGTGGTGTGATTGCACATATATTAAAAAAAGAAGCCTTATCTAAATAGAAGATATATTTTCATGTATATGAGGGTACCAGAATGAATTAATAAAAGCCCTTTTAGACTTCTTCAAAAGGACAGAAACAACAACAAACACTTGCTAAATTTCTGCCCATGTGAATTGTGCACCAACCACTACAACAACAAAATGGCTAATTATCATTCATCTGTTTGTGGGCTCTCATAAGGTGAAAGACAACCAATCAATAATAATTTTAAAAATCCATTCAAATCAGTTTTTAAATGTCTGAGCTTCATATACCAAGTCAGACAGAATAAACTGTTGCTAAGGGAGTAACTTCAGCTTTCAGTTTGCTGTTGTGGTGGTCGGATTTGTTGTTGTTGTTTTTTTTTAAGAGCAAGAAATTCAGTCTCTTAAAGGAAAACTCATTTAAGCTGGGTGGGTTTTAAACATTTATTTACTGCCTAATTTTTCTTAATTTGAAAAGTCTCCATTTGCAGCTTTTCCTTGATTCTCCTGAGATGGATGATTTAATTACAGAAGCAAATGGGTTTAAGTTTTTTTATGGCTTCCATTACCACAGGAGAGAAATGCCTCTCTGTGCATAACTTATCCACATAAAGTTGCCCCTCGAGTTGGGAAACAATAAGTGGAATAAAGATAAAAAGATAATCCTAAAATCTTCATCTGTCTTGCAGCTGAAAAAGCACTATCAGAAGGTGAGTTTTTACAAAAGAATCAGTTAGTGTGGATTCTCTGGCAGTCTGCTGGACTGACTAAAAGTAGAACCAGACTCTAAAGCAAAGCAACAGTGAAGACTGAGATGTTTGGAGGTATTAAATGAATCACAGCAGAGGTTTCACCTCTTCCACAGCTGCAGCAAGCTCCAGTCATGGAGATCATTAGCAGATCAGCATCCATTGCTCACTGCCAAGTCCTTCAGGAGCAAAATGAAAACAAAATCCAAAACTTACCAGAGATATTAACTCTGGACTACTGAATTTATTCTATTCTTCTGCTACCTTTGTGTAGTTAAATATTATGAGTGAACTATCATTTTAGACTGTACTAGTCTTTATGTATTGCAACACTCCCTAAGAGTCAAACTGTGAAACTGTGAACTTAATTATTTTTAGGACTTCAGACAATCACACCTCACAGTTCCCAAAATAATGTTCCATCAGTGACAGAAGACAGCTTATTTATTTTTTCACATTCCACTATTTTAGGAAAATTTTGAAATATGTCATCTCAGCCTGCTTTTCTAATATTTTCTTCTTACTTTCCTCTTCTTGATAATAATGACAAAACCAAATAGGGCCTTACTCATTTATATCTGTGTATGTCCATGTCCCTTGAGATTTGTACCTCTGATGTGGTGTGGGAATCTTGGTGATGGTGATCCAAGCACTGCATGTGGCTCTTGAACTTCTGTGAGCAGGTAGAGGTAGATGAATTCATCCTGGCAGTTTTGAAGTGTCATAAACAGCAGGGACCTGAAAAGAGAAAAGGCTTTTCAAATTATTTACCATTAATTACTTTTAGTGAAGAGTACACTTAGCATTTTAAAGATGCAAAGGAAATCTATCACTGACTGAGAAAGGTATCTGCATGAATTGAAATTTTTTATTTTCTCCCAGTATGTATTCCCATCTTTTGAATTCCACCCAGCGTTTTTCCTGACCTTCATATCTTTTGCAAACAGGCAATTACTATTCATGGCATTTTCCATCAGATTTGTTTGCTGTTATGCATTGGTTCTAAAATTACAGGTCTCATCCAGTTTTAATTTTTTTCCTTGTCACCGATACTATTACAGATTATGCCATGGCTGTGCACCAGAAGTATTTGCAGCACCGTGGAAAGGAGAAATAGGCTTCTTAAAAATTCACATCCTTATTTAATGCTTTCATAATATTTCTCTATTTAGGAAATGGGACAACCTGCAATGCAGATTTCATAGCTTTTAAACACTAATTTACTCTTAATACTTTTTTCCCCAATTTGCTGCAACAAGATAATTGTACTGACTGTGCAATGGTGAGTGAAAAAAGATTAGAGTGTGTGGCATTCCAGTGTTTTTGACAGCCTGATGTATTGCAGCTTGAAACATACAAGTCTTTTCAGTGTTATTCCCTTGTGCTCATTAAAACTGAGAACAAGCTTTAGGAATCTGGCACTACTTTTCTTTCTAAGGAAGAGCAAAAATAAGCTTTTTGCACTGATCCCATTCACATGTTCATACTTGTGACCAAGGGGCTAATTTCCTCTTTCAGTTTCATTCTCATTTCCAATCTGAGCCTGAAGGAAAATGGGGATGGAGATGGCCGAGCGGCATCTCCAATATCTGTGAAATCAGATGACAGCATTCTGTGCTGACTACAAGTAAGGGCAGCACATGGCTCTGCAAATGTTATCTCTGTGAGATGGTAGCCAAGGAGAAGGAATTACATGACTTTGTGATGTAAGACAGGAGATGACCAAGTCAAATAATTTCTGTTTAATACGACCTTTGAGCTCACTCCCAGTGCAGCCTGAGCTTCCTGTCACCAGCTCAGCTGTTATGTGGCTCTTGTCCCTCGTGCCAGATTTCCTTTTTGCAGAAACAGGAGGGCTAGGGAGGGGACAGCTTTAGACTTAGTCATAAGGATGCAGTGAAACAGCATTTTTGATGGGGTTTCTGCTAATGGGCTCAGTCCTGTGCAAATGCTCAAAAATAGGTAATTCATTTCACAGAAAGTCCTTTCCTCTCTCTATGGAAGTATATCTTGGGTTATGGTAAAATTTGGATCACGTTCTGCCTTCTTCCCTATAAATCACCATGGATAACAGAGTAGGAAACTTCACCCCAGAGAAGGGATTGGGTCACACAGCATAAAAGTCAATCCTGGAAAGAAAATAATATTCCTGTCAAGTGTTTAAACATTATATGCCCCTTTTGTTCCTAAGTGGGGAAAAATAAGTGATAATAACTCTGCCATGTGCCTTAGGTTCCCTGGGTTGACACTTGACACTTGCCTTATGTCACCCACATACCTCTGTGGCCATAAAGATTTGATTAGGAGTGTGGTAGTTCAGCAGAGCAGAGTGAAAGGTGGGCTATCATTCCAGCAGATAAATGTCTCAAGTAAGTCAATCTGACTCCTGCACTTTGAGTTCAGTATCTATTGTATACCAGCCAAACCAACCTTTTAGATTTAATAGGACAGTCTCTTGACTTTCTGAAAGATGCAGTTCACCAGGCATTATTCCAAAAATCATCAATTTCCAGCACTGAAATGACTTTCAGGATCAAACCACGCTTTGCATCTCTGGTTTTCACTAAGATTGCACTGTATCCATTATCCTGTGAAAACTAAAGACAAAGTAGAAGTGGCTTTTCTCTCTCACTTAATCACCACCATTAAGAGGTATGGTTTTAAGGGCAGTGCCCTGTGGCAAATTTTCACATTAAGGAGTGCTGTGAGAACTACCTAAGCCTGGCACAGGAGATTTTAAGTACTGTCCCATGAAAAATATAAAAAGCAAAAGCTTTATTTTCACTCTGCCCTCTGAATAGAGGCAGAATTAAGGTGGCTTTTAAAAGGTTTTTTCTTTTGATGAAGGTGCAATATTTGGAGTCTAGTAAGGGATTGTGAAGCTCAACAAACCAAATGGTAAAACCTTTTCTCTTTTACAGAACATTGCTGTAGCCTAGCTGTAAGGGAAATCTTTGTGTTTTCCCCTAAAGGCTGTGGAAGTTAAGCTTTAGGTTCAGCTTAAGGCTGGGCAAACTAATAGGAAAAATAAATCAAAAATAGCTGGAATTATTTCAAAAGGGAAACAGCTGGCCATGTTTTATTGACTTCTATGTTCATCCCTTCACAAATGTTTGTATTCATGTGAGTGAAATTTTATTTGTAGAAAAGTTTGAGAAATCGACTTAGAGATTGTAAGCTGAAATCAGTTTCATACTATACCAAATCCATTTCAGGTGAAAGTGAAAGTAATAGATTTTTGGTTTTCCAATTAAATTTGTCAGAAAGCTCTTTTCTTGCTCTTCCTTGACTCCCTCTCTCTTCCCTACGTAACACTTCAAGTGTTGAAATGAGTCATGATATTAGAAAAAATTTCTTCACTGAAAAGGGGGTCAGGCATTGGAACAGGCTTCCCTGGGAAGTGATGGAAGCAGCATCCCTGGAGGTAGGTATGATGTTTAGGGTCACGGTTTAATGGTGAACATGGCAGTCATGACTTAATGGTTTGGCTCCCTTGTCTTAGAGGTCTTTTCCAACCTAAATGATTCTGTGGTTCTGAATGACCCAGTTCCTTGCTGTCCCAATTGCCCCATTACCTATCTCCATATACAAATTCAACACTCCATATAGCAATTCAATATCTCCAATAATGAGACTTCTGTAATATTTTGCTTTATAGAATAAATACAGAAAACTCTGTATCAAACAGATCTTTGACAGTCCCAATATAAAAATTCTTTCTTCTTCACCCTGGGGTGATTATTGATCTATCTTCATTGGGTTTTTCTCTTTCTTTCTGTCTACACATTACACACTTCTACCCAGTCAGAACTACCTGGATGGGCTGCTGACAACAATTTGAATCTTGTCCTTGAATATCTAAACGACATTTGAGGGAACCTGCTTTAAGAAATTCCCTCCCTCTTCCTGCACATCCCCCTGCCCTTCCTGTTTTCTGTCACTTCTGTGCAGGTGATAGCTGCCAATGAGTAAGACGTATCAAGAGAGAAGGTCCTTCTCTGAACCAAGAAAATCTGCACTGAAACACTCTTCCAAAGGTTCAGCAAGGAGATATTATTTTTATGATACCTCCAGCAGAGCCCCACATCAGCTGAAGCAGAAATCTTTGAGGTAGGCTGAATTCCAGATGACACAGCCACATATCCTTGCAATGAGAGGAAGCCTGACCATCAGGGATTGTAGCACACTTTCTTAACCTAATCCAAATTATTTGACCAGAGATATTTAGAGTTGCTCAGGAACAAAAATAGTTTTTCAAAAGAAAAACCCAGCTCCCTTAACTTTTTAATTCGTTAACCTGGCTTCCCTTAATTGCCTTTGCTTGAGTCTGCCTCTTCCAGGAATGTACTTAAATATAATGAAGTGTATCATCAAGAAAGGGAAGAGCTGAAATATATCCCAAGGTGACCTACTACAAACAGCAATATTAATTCTCTAAACACAATTTTCAAGCATGTCATAGGCTAAATGCTGCTGACATAAGATCTCCAAATAATTACAGACTGCAGCCACACCGAGAGAAAGTATCTTTGTGAGCAATTTATTCATTTGCTCTCCACAGACTATGTACAGACAAGTGGCAGCTGCAGATGTCTAGTTCACGTGCTACCTAAGAGATACTGGTTTCCTTCAGTAACAATGGCAAGTCTTTCACTGATGGTGCACAAACTAACAGTGAAAATGTGTTTCATGAATTTAGCAGTATTGAACCTATTCCAATATTGTATTTGGTTAAATTCTTTCCTTGGCTAGTAATCAGATAGGTAATTCTAAGCATAATCAGGTGACTCCAAAGTCCTCCAGAATTTTCAGATGGATGTAATTTCTTCATTCTCTTTTTCATCTGGTTATAGAACAAGTGTCACATTCTCCAGGAGAGAAGCAACATGCTAAGAAAAGGTGTAGTAGATGTTGGTATTCATAGACCCGTTTAACTTATTAATTTTCAAAAATATATAAATATTTTTATGATTCTTAACTATTTATATTTTAGTCAGACTAAGTATTACTTTTTGAAACTAATAATCAATAAGCACATCTGGAAAACAACAGAGTGGTAGTAAAATTGATTACAAATCTAATATTCCCTTAGCTAGCACTGCCTCAAGCTAAAAATGTTTTAACATATTAGAATCAAACAGCTCTTCTGCTTCCCCAAGAGTCTCTAGCCACGCATTATAAAACACTGAACTGTATTTTCAAATGCTTTGCCAAAAAGAGCAATCAGCTGTTTTCTATTTAAAAAGCAAGGGATTAATCATATTCATCTTTCATCTGAAAACCTCCTGGGAGATTTTGGGGAGTTCCTTGAATGAGGACCCTTCCCCACCTTCATTCTAGAAATACCCCATACCAATTAAGTTAGGTGTCATGTTCCAGACACTTCTGTGTTTCTGTACAAACCCTCAGCAAGCTTTTCCTTTTGCTGGTTTACAAAGTTTTTAATAGGTCTATAGCTGGCATCCAGCATGTGAGGAGCTTCCATCCCTCATTTTCCCCTCTGAGGTGTTGCAGACTGCAGCAGAGAGCACCAGAGGACGAGGAGTGCTGAGAGGAGTCGAGTGTCTTAGAGGTTAAGATGCAAACTCTTCACCCAGATAATGAAAATTGCTCTGTTGACAGGGATTACACCTTCAAGCACTGACCTTATGCCATTCAAGTCAGTTTAAGATGCAGTTGCTTAAAAGACTGCTTTAAGCATAACTCCACATTATCAGCGGAGAGTTTTCTTGGTTGTTAAACAATGATGAGGAGGAGAAGCTTTATGAAAATATCACAAAATGTTGACAATAATTCTATGCATAATAAGTGCTAGTTAAGCTTGTGGTTTTTTTTCATGTTTTGTTCTTTCTGAGACAGCTTCTCAGCTTGATGGAAAACTGCTTGTTGTCTAGGGCAGGAAATCTCCTCACACCTTTTCCAGGACTAATGGCGGTGGGTAGAGTAGGGTGTGGAAATCAAAGCTGTATGGGGCAAAATATTATGGGTTTGATTAGCAATTAACAAGAGGAAAGATTAAAATGTTTGCCCAGCGACACCACTGGTCTGGGCTGTTTTCTCCTCATTGTGGACCTGTGAGTTAAGCATGTGGCTCCTAAGGAAAGCCTGTTGGGTTTAGGCACCTTTTAGTTTTAGCCTTCATTGTATCCCTTGGAATTAGAAAGTGAATGTGTGCAGCAGATGTTCCCAGCCCGCTTTGCCTCATTGTAATTCCTACAATACTTGGTTCCTTATCTTTAACCCATTTCTGAAATCGATGGTGTCAAGCCTCTCTGGCTTCACATAATCTAATATGTTTTAAAAAATGATTTTTCTTGCCATCTTATTCTTTCTGCCTCGCTTCTGCATCTTCCATCGACTTTAATTAAGCTTTCCTTGGGCTTGTGACCTTGGCGAGCTTTTAAAAATAAAGTGAACTGACTTGCAAAGTGATTTTTCCCCGGTCTTTTTGTAACCCTGCTGGAAATTCCCTTTGTGTGATGTTTGAAAATATAGGCTGTTCATTTGGGATCATCCTCTGCACACGGTGTGGCAACAAGGAGAAATCTCAGCCATCTAATTATTAAATTCTAGTAAATAATTCCATTTTTCTATAATTTCTGGTTTGACTTTTCTAGCCCGTTAGGACCTACCTATACACTGTTGTTTTTTTAAAAAGAAAGATAGAAAAAATTTCTTTCAGACAGGCAGTATTGAAAGAAAACCTTTTTAAAAAAAGTAGAGTGCAGAGTAGAAGATGTGTAGAAATGCCTAACACAGATTCTCAGCATGCTTGTTATCTTCCTTACCATTTTTGCCCCCAAAAAATTCTAGAATAGTTGGGTAGAAGGAGATAACTCTTCTTAATTCCATTTATAATTGCATTTACCTGGCTTCCATTGGAAGTCTGAACAGTTGCTTTTGTCCTGATTTTCACTGCTGTGGAATCTACATATAAATCACTGCACACTGTCGTGCTCTGGAAGGCTGGACATGACCTAAATCCATACCCCTAAATCTGACAGTACAGATGCCAGATCTACAGAGGGTCTTATGTGCAGAATGACTAAATGGGCCTAAAACTTCAAAGGATTTTTTGATTTGTTAGCTTGGTCTCCTCTTTCTTACTTGAAATCATTCTTTTTGCCAGCTTCTGTGCCTTGTGGATGGAAAGGAGTGGACAATCCCAGGAGTGTACAATGCCATACAGAGCTTTATGTAGCTTTGCAATTACCTGCCCTTGCAGAGGCTTCTCTTCTTGTGTTCATGGGAGAGCTGGAGGAGCTGGCAGAGTGTGCCTGATTTTTTTGACAAAAATCACATCATGCTGGAGAACCCACCAGGGTCAAGAAATGAAGGCAGCATTGGATGTAGCTGCACACACAGAGCAAACTCACAGCAGGAGGGAGAACAAAAGCTTTTATAGGCACTACATAATGTACTAAATAACACAATAAAAATCTCAGTAAAGGCTGGAATTTTAGTTTTAGGTCCAGGTAAATACTACAGGGAAGACTACAGTGTGCTTTGACCTAGTGACCGACAGCAACACAGCTCCTCATTTATTTTTGCTGGGAACATATATTGGATTAGCCATTACTTGTTACTTGTAACCTCTTTTCTTTTGAAAAGAAAAATAAAAATCCAATCTCTTCAAAGAGATTATGCTCAGTGTTAGCAAAAACCAACCTTGAATTAACACTGACTATCTGACTACTGCTAAATTTAGCAATCCTTGATAGGATGCATTTAAAACTCTCCTAATTCCTAGTATTCCTGAAGCCATATTCTAGTATGTTGTAGTTTCCCACTGCAGTCAAGGCATTTTCATGTGGTTTTGAACAGCAGATTTATTTTTTTCTTTTTAGATGCCTTAGTGTACAGCCCAGCAAACTGCAACAGATCCCTGCAGCAACGTTCAGTACCCTGATTTTAGACCTGGAAACAGAATGTCAGGACAGCAAGGTGTGATGCTTTCCTAATACAGCTGCAGTGCTTTTGCAATCCAGGTGCATCCAGAGCTTGGAATAAGCCTGGGTGTCCCTAAAGTGCCACTTCAGTGCTTTTTATGGACACAGCCTCACTGAGCAAGAGAGGACAGCTTCCTGCTGTGAAATGAGGTACGTGTCTGCCAGTGTTAGATCAAGTCCTAACCCTGATTTAAAGAGCATTGATTTAGTCACTCAGGTCAAATTTAATATAAGGTATTAATGATGTCATAAAATTTTTAATATCCAGTCCTTGCCATCTATGAAAAGTGGATGTTTCAAACAACTACGACATTCAAGTCACACCCGATTTCTTTTTTTTGTTGTTGTTTTTTGGAGTCAGTGTATTGTTGGTATTATTGGATTAAAGAGAAAACTTAGAAGAAGAATGCTGAGAGCAGACAGGTTGCAAATTATTTTTCATGTGCATTTTTCCTCACAAAGCACTCCTTGGTATTTTTAGGAGTGTTTGAGTGTTTTTCTGCTCCACTTTGGAAGGTAGGCAATTAGTCTCTACCAGGACTGCAAGCCTTGAGCCTTTTAAGTAGACTTGTATTGAAAAATGTGAGATGATGAAGGAATAAGAGAGCTGTTCCTCAGAAGAGCCTGGACCTTTGGGCAATAGGGATACTGCCTTTGGAAGGGAATGGACACTGTGTGATATTCCACCTGTGTGCTGGGATGAAGTGCATCCTTTTGCCTTGCATTTCACCTGAACAGAAACTTCTGCTGTCACAGAGCCTGTTGGCATTCTGTACAGACATTCTGCTCTTAAAAAACAAACACCTTTTTCCATATGGCTTGAATTAATTCACTGGCACATTTGCAGGTTGGGGGTGTTTGGGGGTGATGGAATTCTCTGTATGTGCTAAAACACACAAAGATGCAGATGCTTTCCTAGAATTACTGATGAAGGTATGCCCTCAAGTTTCTGAGCATAGATCAATGTTCAATTTAACAAATCTTCTAGATAAGGGTGAGGCTTTTTTTTTTTCCCCCATATGTACAGCATCAGCAAGAAAATTTTAGACAATTTTATTTTGGCATCTGAAACTCAGCATCTCCTAAGTGACTTAAATTACCCCTTTTTACAGTCCCCTTAGGAGTTCATATGTAGTCAACAACAGTTAAGGTTCAGTTTAAAATAATTCATTGGATTTCTTCCTGATGATATGAGCTAGTATTCATGCAGGACAGATTTATCAGCTTGATTTTGAAGCTGTATTTGCAGGGATGTTTTGGAATTTTTCCTTTCTCTTACAGGTAAATCCAGAGCAATTGATAAGATCTATGATCCCAGTGCCTTAAATTCTTTCTGTGTTAGTGAGTGGCTGCTCAGAGTGTATTATAGCAGGCCAGATCCTTTCTAGGCTTGTCTGAGATTGTTTCAATTTTAAAATGTAGTGGTACTTTATCCACCAGCATCCTGAATCTGCCCAAAGTGGCAGTTTGTTGCTCTGCTCCCTTGATTAGAGAGCAAAGCAGATGAGAGAAAAGGGCCAAAGGTGTCATCTGTGTTGGCCACCCTGAAAGAGGTATCCTGGATTTAGCTGGATTGTTTTGACACTTGCATACTTGCCCTCCAGGTTTGCCCAGGCTCAAATGTGCATTAAACCAGATCTCTGGCATTTTAGCTCTTTCGGGTTGATGTGAACGAGGAGCTCATTAGGAGATTTCTAAGTAAAATTGCATAAATGGGGCTGAGGGTGTTAGGTGATATTGCTCTGGAATTTTTAGACTTCTGAAGTGGAAATGGTTTGTTTTTTTCAGGTATAAAGAATGATCATGACACATAAGTCAGGGTGATATGTGAATCATTTTTCCTTTGTCATATTTTCTGATAAAATAACTTGATTTGCAATATATGTAACTTTTCATGTTAATAGCTGGTGAAATTCCTTGTAGTTTCAGATATGAACACACCTGGTTTTTCTTGGCATACTGATTATTCCTTAGATCAAAAATTTTTCTTATTTTCACTTGTATTTCTAATGTGCTCATAACATTTTTCTGGCCGAAACATTACTGCATTTCCGTGCATACACACTACATTTGAAATAGTCCCAACAGAATCTGATGCCAAACCTTCCCATGTGGAGGACAGTTGCCCATAAGAGAACAGACAAGTAGGAATTAAAGTCATTCAGAATATTTTACAGGTCAACTTCAAAGCGGATTTCTGCTCATGTTTTATTGTTTTTCCAATTTACTTCAGGTCATGGACTGTATATGACTGATGTTTCTGCAAGCTTTCAGAAATCCATCAGTGTTGCATTGGATTCATCATCTTTCCTGACATAAAAATTGATAAATAGGATGTGCTTCATAGTTAATTCTTATCCTTGCTATACACATAAAAGGAAAAGCCCTGTGATTGTGAAGGAACTTATGACAGAGCATGCATTCAAAATTATGGATGCATATGAAGATCATCTGAAAATTTGCTTTCATAGTCTGTCTGATCAATATCAGTAACTGAGGAGAAAGAGATGCTGTGTCTAGACACACAAAGATGCATATCAGTTATGCTACAATAATTTTTAAGGCAAGGTACACAGCCACTTGGCAGATGGTAATTCCTTCTTTAGAGCTTCCTGTTTTCCTCCCTGATTCTTGAGTTGTCATGATAAACTTGGCACAGCTTTGTTGCTTGGAAGGAAGCTCTGTGACAGAGGAGCATGTATGTTGTATGAGTATGTACACATGCCTCAAATCATTATTACATAACACATCCTTGGGCACTGCTGCATCTATTTGCAGAATAGATGGATGGCTGAGCTTTTTGAACTTGAATAAATCATCTCTGACCAAAATATCTGAGTCCCTACTGCTGGAACATTCTCAGATATGTGTTTCTAAACCTCTCCCAAGTAAGAAGCCCAAGAAGAGATGGAAAGCAAAAAGAGATGATCACAAGCAAGAGAAGGTTGAACAGTGTGGTGAGCTGAAGTGCTGCTAATCATGGAGGGCCAGAATTGATCCAGCTGTGTCAACAAAACCCAACACCTGCAGCTTGTTCTGCCAGCTGTGGCTATTTGATTTGTATTCAGATGGTGACCAGAAGACCTCAACAATGATGAGTTCAGTTACAGTAGCTGGTGGACAGTACATGAAGATTCAGGTCATTTTGGAACAACCCACAAGTTAAACAAGCCAGCTGAGTTATCCCATTTTATTACAATCGTTAGGAAGTGACCAAACAAGATTTATGGGTCTGTGTCAGCGTGTCTATAAAGGTCAGCTATCATTTATTATAGTAATCTGATATATTTAAAAGAAACAAGGGGAATAAAAATGTTTCAATGTGCCAAAAAAAGAACAGTGTAGGAAAAATCCAAGTCCTTGCAGTTGAAATGCAATGATATTCCAGTCAGCCTTGCCAATGGGGCAGAGGAGTTCTAGGAGGAATAGTAATACAGAGAATCAGATTTGTCTTTCAGACTTAAAATAGTACCAATGAGAAAAATTTAAAAGTCTAAAAAATTATTTGAACCTTCTTAGATTTCTCCCTGACCACCCTTTACATGCTCACAGGCATCTTCTTTTTTTAGTAGAAATATGGATGCTATCACTATCCCAAGTAGAAAAACTGTTCATATGAAAAAATTCATGTGAGTAATCTAAAAATAGAGAACAGAGAAAGGAGAGCTTGGAGTGATTCAAAATATTTGTAGCCTTCATATTGGAAATGTTTATACATGTTTAAATTTTGTTTGGTTACTGATGACAAGAGTTTCTCTCTTTCTTATGTTAATATAAATCAGGAACTGTAAAAAGGAGAATGCTATGATTTTATTTTTCTGAAAGCAACTTTTCCTAACTTTATCTCTTGTTGGGAAAAAACCTAACTCAAATGCAAGGTGTCATTAAGGGCAAAGACTGTAACTTTAAAGGATCTTGGTGCAAATTTATCCTGTCAATATTAGGGAAAGTTAAGCAGTATGGCAAAAAAAAAACCCCAACAATCTGTTATGATATAAAATTTTCCTTTCTAGCAGTCTATTAAATTCGATGTCTCTGCTGCTGTCTTTGCTCTTTTAAGTACCATCACAATTATATTATTCAGTGTGTGAGTGTCCCAGTTCAGATCAGCTAAATTTGTATTCTTCCATTTAATTTATTCTCAGGTAAGGAATATGAATCTCTGTCTCTCATAAAACCCAATGTGGATAAGTAAGAGTTTGGACCATTGCATTTCTGAGGGCGGGTGCTTACTTCAAGGGAGTTGTATGCAGATCCCTGTTCCAAAGATGCAGCTCTGTTTTCAGAGCTGAAGATGAGTTATCATAGTGAAGAAGAATTCCTTGCTGACTGTCGTTTTGGGTGGGCTTTTTTTTGTTTTTTTTTTTTTTTTTTTGTTAATGGGAGCAGGTGTATTGGGTCAGGAAATATTCTCTTTTCAAAGACCTGAAAGAAAACCTGGATGTCAAAATGCATTTGGAATGCGAGACAGGCAGCCCTTCCATCTAAGAGGGAATTGAGGGGCACTGACTGATGGAATCTGAGCACTGCCTAACACTTTTGAGGGATGACCATTCCAGATCTGTCCTTCAAGGATGCCTTTTTGCTCCAGCTCCAATTACACTTGTTTAAAAGAGAGACACGGGGGGGGAAAAAAGACAAAACAAATGGCCCACAACAGGTTTCTGGTTGATAGCATGGATTCAGGAGAGCTTGTTACAGTGAACAGATATTACTTTCCAATACCTCTGCAATAAAATTTTGCTGTCAGCAGGAATCCATATTTTTACAGAAAAATAAACCAAGATTGCTTAGCCAGATGTATTACAATAGACCTTGGAGTGTGACTGGGGAAGAACACAGAGCTAGTAAAGAAATAAATCTTTAAGTTAAATGTATTTATTGCCAGTTGATATAATTCAGCTTTTTATGTACTGGATCATCTTAAATTTAATGGCTAACCAAAAAAGAAAGCATTTGAAAAGGGATAACGTAAAAAAAATAAAATGAGGGAGAAAGGGGAGGGAGAAATGACTAAAAATCTGTGCTAATAAGCTGAGCTCTGCTTTGCTAGAGGCATGTTTAGCATTGGAGAATAACCAGAATATACGAACGAGATTAAAGCTTTGCAGTAATAGTGGGGTTGTGCAGTCAATGTGCATTTCCAGAACTGCAGAAAATAAAAATTATGACCACTTCTTTAGGAAGTTTGTTTTAAACTGACTGATACAGTTACAGATTTTCTACTAGATATGAATCCAAAGATAAAATTAACCTAAGTTTTCAGATGTTTTAAGATTTGGAGATTTTATATGTACCTATAATGAGTTAATATATAAATAATCTACTGCACAGCCAGCACTGCCTTTTTTCCCCTTTGTTTCTTTCCTTTAGGACAATTTAAATGTAAGTACCTCCTATTTAAGTGCAAGAACTTCTCACCTTTCCAAAATTCTGGCAACTTTGCATCATCAGAGAGCATCAAGGCAAGTAGTTCCAAACTAAGTCTTTCACTTCAGCCATATGTCAAAGATTTTTTTGAATGCTGTCTCCTCTCTCTTTTCCTGAAGGGCTCTAAATTTACATGAAAAATAGGGGAATAGAAAACTTTAAGGATTATTGGTAACATGTGATGGTGGTGTGGGTTCCTGTAACTATGCCTTGGGTTAATAAAGGATGAATGGGTGAGTTGCAGACACTGTGCCTTGTTTTTCTGTCTTAAGGATAATGTGAATACTTACTGATTCCAAAAACATATTGTGAGGCCTCATAAGTAAGTACTGCCTTTTAGAGGAATATAACTCATTCTTATAGCTTTTAGCCAATACAAGCTTAATTTATATGTTGATTTTTAGTCAATAGTGACAGAACATTTTATTGAAGGGATTTTTGATACCATTTGGTAAAATGCTGAGGTTTGCAATTAACATATTGTGGGTTCCAAAGTGATAAGATTCTAACAGGACTGTAAAGTTACTTATTGCCCATTCTACTTTCTGCATGTAGGTTCTGGCATTTCATCAAAAGTAGCAGAAAATTTCAATTAAAAGTGTCCTCTTGGATTTTGTACATACCACATAGGAAACAAAAGACATTCTTGTGGTTTAATGATCTTGTGCAGGAGAAATTTTGCATGAAATATTTGGTATTTTAATTTGGGTTTGCTTTTAAAAGAGGGACAATCTGCAGCTGACTTAATGCCTGGTGGTTGGTTTCATTGGGCACTTTAAGGTATATCTGTCAGCTGAGAGCAGATAGCCCTTCTGCATTGGCCTGGGAGAGGAACCAGCTTCAGCAGCATTGTGCCACAGATGCTGCCACAAATGAAGTTAAAGGTGCTTGCAACCATGGTGTTCCACTTAACTGTCCTGAAAATGATACTGGAAATGATGATCCTCATCATGGAAGTGATTAGCCTGCATTCAAAAGGTCTGCACCTGCTTTTACTCAGTTCAGCAGCAGCTCTGAAAGGGCTAAAGTCAGGGCTAACAGTTTATTTGCAGTATAACAGAGTGAGCACAATTTTATCCACCACTCTCCCCCCTTTTATTTTCTAACAGCAATTAATTTCAGCAATTACTCTTCCTTCTTTCTGGTTTATTGCCTGGGTACCACTAAGGCCAGTGTTGTGATTGTAGTATCAATTTTAGTGGAGGTTTACTGCCCAGCTCCCTCAAACCCTACTAATTGCTGACACGGGCAGTACTAAGGGAACAGGAATGATATAGGAGGTACAAGGCAGGGAGAAAGTTTAAGGCCAGAGCTGCTGAAAGGAGCATTTGTGAAGCCCTCTGAGGATGCCAGCTCCCAACAAGCAGAGCTGACTCACAAGCAGGCTACAAATGTGCAGCTTCTGTGCAAGCTGAGCATCCTTTTCAGTGGGTTGGTATTCCCGTGACAGCGACAGGCGTGCTCCTGCCCAGCCCACGCTTGGAGAGGTTCAGCTGGGATCTGGAAGCTTCACAAGTGCATGAATTCAGGGCTGGCCCTGCCATAAACTGGATGAGAGATGCTGCATTTCAATTTGGATTGAACTCCACGCCATTGTGGCTTCCAAACTAAACCTGGCTCGCTTCTTGTTGATTTGGAGGACAGGCCACTGGAATGAGTACCCGTGGGGAAATATGTTCTCCTGCCTGATCTCCCTGGGAAGGGTAAAGTGGGGGTAACCCCATGCAGTGTGTAAAGATACAAAGACATTAAAAATCTAAATTATGTCTTCAACGAAAAGTAGCAGAAAAAATTATTTTTCTTTTGCCATTTGTAATATCATCGAGTATGTTGTAACTGAGACAATATTTATTTTTTTGCCGTTGTATGAAGTAAAAAAGGGTTCTGCTTGGTTTTATTCATTTTTTAATTAGTTTTTATTTACAGACACCTGGGACAGACAAGTGGTGGAAAAATCTTTCTCATAATGGTTCAGAGCAATTGTAAAATTTTCATTCTGGGCAGTATGCAATGTGGAGAAAAATCTTGGCATGCCAGTGTTTTCACATTGTTTAAAAGGTTTTTAAGGTCAGAATGGATTATTTTGATAAGAATGTGACCTCCTGTCTGCAGCATGTGCCACAAAACTTAACCTGTCAGAGGAGTTTCATTTTGGTTTTGCTGCCTTTAGCTCACCTTGCCTAGCTTACTGTGAATATTCAAGATTTGACAGGCTTCAAGGAAAATATGCTGGATTCTAGAAAACATACACATCAAATCAAGTAGGTAAGTAGTCTGGGTCTAATATGATTTTTTCAGGGGAATCAATCACCACAGTATTTTTCTTTTCTTCAGGAAGTGTATGTGCACTTGCCTCCCAATCATCCTGAGTGATTAAACACTTACTGAGAGTGACTGACCTTCTCATAGACCTTTCTGACCTAATTACTGCAGTGGATGTATTGGCCTTTCTGAAGATTTTTTCTTTTTGCTCAGCTCAGGTTTTTCAGTTGAGGCCCATATTAGGCTCTAAAGACACCCATCATGGGCATTCCAACACACAAAGTGCATAACCAAAAATTATTGTTCTCACATCAGAAGGGAGGATACGTAGCAAATGTTATGCAGTCACCATCACCAGCTCCCACTTCTTAATGACATTCCCAGTCTTCTCAAAACACAAAACAAGCCAATAAACAAACAAGCAAACAAAAAAAAGAACAACAAAAAAAAAACCCCACATCCAAAAGCAGGTAGTATTTATTTTGTAGGTATCATAGAGATGGTGAACTGTCTAGATGAAGGATTCCACTTGAGATCCTCTTGCTCTGCTAGTTTCTTAAGCCACCTCTATACTGCTAGGGTGGTTTTTTTTTTTTTATAACGTTCCTTGTATTTTAGAGCTTTCAGTGCCAAAAAGTTTGGGGGAGGGTCTGAAAAGAAATGTTGCATTAAGTCTTAGGTAGAAGGAGACGCTTCTCACTAACTTATCAGTCTCTAATGTTTTCAGTGAGGGAAAAAAACTATCATTTGGGCAAGCTTTTTTAAACTCTTCAGGTCTATTTCAGGGGCATGGAACTGATATCAGTGAGAAGTGGAACAAGCACCCTCGGCCAAAAGCTATGGTGTAGACACAAGTAGCTGAGTTACCTCTTGGCCAAGCCCAATTTTGCTGTCACCTGAGAAGAAGTGACAAGATTATCAGGCTGTCATTGACAGCATCAGCATGGGTGGGGAGGGCTGATATTTTTTAGGGCTATTAGGTCCTAGAGCAGAGATGACCCAGCTGAGGGGAGCACCCCAGCTGAAAGGTGCTCTCCCTTCCCAGGCCTGGGAGAGGAAAACAAGCAGATCCCCCTAGCTAATCATGTTAGTGCTGCTGACAGCCTCTGCTGTGCCTCGAGGATTTTGCAGCTCTCTTGCTGTGCCAGTGGGGCTGTGTGTGGGTGATAGCCTGTGCATCAGGCTCTCCTCTGCCTTGTTGAGAGCATGGTGGATTACTCCCTCTCGTGTTTTGGCTGCACTCGCTGAGAAATTCTCCAACAGCTAAAGCTGCTATTTTTAAGCAGCCACAAGAAACTGATTTATCTGTCAGTGCAGGGGAATGTGCTTTGCAAAGCAGTAAGCTACATATCTGGGTCACACACTGCATGGAATGAGGCAGCCCTGTGCAGCTCAGTCGGGAATTAGGCAGCTATCAAGTGTTGGGTTTGGGGGAGAAGGAAAAAGAATCCTCAAGCAGCAGGGAAGGAGTCTTCTTTGGGATAAGAATCACCATATGCTAAGCTGCTTTCTTGCCACCAGCTGGACAGCTGTACTTTAAGCTGTCTAGAGGAATAAAGCAAACTGGCTTCTTTATTCCACAATTTTTAGAGGAAAAGCACTTTTTAATTGGTTGGTGTTTGTTTTGGACATCAATAACACAAACAGGTATCCATAAAACTCTCTCTTAAGCCATCCTAGCCTACTTGTACTATCAGTGTAATTTTAAAAACATTGGGAGTCGTTTGCATGTGTGTTTTCATTATAAAAGCAGCCTAGCCCAGCATTACAAGCAAACAAAGAGGGGCAGAAAATCAGGCTGTACCTCTCCTGTGGGAGTTGAGACAGTCCTTGAACAACCGGAAAATAAGTTCCCTAATCATTTGCTACACCAGCTCCTGAAGGGTAGAGCTGTGTCCCTTTGCTTCCACGAGGCTCCCACCTCAAAAGCAAGTCCATGAGCAATACAATGTGGAAAGAGCAGGATCTTATGACTTCACCTTTCAACATCTTGCAAGAGTGTGGCAGTAATGGTATCACTGTCATGGGCAGAGCCCAATTACCCATCTGAGAATGGAAGGATGAGACAGAGAACACCAGGGTCCAGAAGATGATGAAGTTCCATCATTGTGTCATCCTTGCCTGGCACAGGCAGGGCTGGTGGATCCCAGACACCACACAACTGGGAGGAATTGGTGGCTTGTGACAGCAGCTCTCCAATGGGTGAGTAGAAACAGAACAGAACATGGCAAGGGAAAAAGTGTAACTGCTGCCTTAAGTAAAAAAAATTTAAATTATCTGGGATTGTTGCATTCTATTTTCATACTGTTTTTCTTCCTTATTTTCTTTAGTACAGTGCATTCTTGTAAGTTTTTAGCTTGTGTGGTATCTTAATACAAAATCTTTTGAGGACAAAGATCATCAATTAGATCATGTCTACAAAGACCATGATCGTGATCTTTTTTCCCTTTAGCAGTTTTGGATTAAACTACCTGATTGGCTTGGAGAGGAGTGGTCTGGAAAAAGTAGGAATTTCATTTATTGTTTCATATGGGCTCAGCAGACTGGATTGATGCTAAGTGGCTTATGTAAAAAACCTCAACAACAAAAAAAACAAAAACCAAACCATGCAAACCCATGAGAACTCCTTCAGGATTATTTTCAGGACCTTGTTTTAATTCTTTTCTCTTCTGATACTGAAATGGCAGTGAACTAAATTTAGCAGCTGCAAACTAAAAACTCTATTTCCTATATTCAAGGCAGGTACAAGATAGCAATATCTGTCTTTTGAAAATTGCTTTTCCCTTTCCTTCTCCTTCCTTTTCTTCCTCTCCCTTCTGGTCCCTGGTTGACCATGTTTTAGCTGACAAGAGCACTAACATGGCATTGTGGTGTCAGCCTGTAGGTCCTGAAGAGGCTCAATAGGTATCACTCTGTTCCCCCAAATACACTCACAATCTTTATTTTAATACATACCTTTGCACTGAAATGTTTGTCTGAACTGCAGCTCCCTTTTTTACCAAGGCCTGGCTTTCTGAGTATAGTCCAAAGCTCATTAACAGTATTTAATTCTGCAGGGGGCTGTAATCTAGTCAAGGGCAAAACAGATTAAGTCAAATGAATATCTACCTCACTGGCATGGTTTAACCCTGGCTGGCAACAAAGCACCACATAGGAAGTAGAGAGAGCAAGGAGAATCAGAAAAAAAAAAAAAAAGATAAACCCCAAGGATTCCGATAAAAACAGTCTGATAATTGAAAAAAAATTAATAATAATAATAATTCACAAAAGTGAATCTAGTGAGGTGCCTACTGCATTCTGATAAGTTTTCCAAGGTCAAATATCTACGTGTATATACCCTTACAATTTAAAGGATACAACCTTGTTTTGCCACTCCAAATTCACCATTGTAGTACCGGTTGTGCTGTCATTTAAATGGGTGGCAAGATATGCTCACTGGATTCAGAGGACAGTAGCTCATTTGCAGATTTTTGAGCAGCAGCTGATATTATAGGGTGTGGGTAGTTCTCTTTCTGAGTTTAGTATGTCAGGAGAATAAAGGCTGTAATAAAATGGTTTAGAATCATCCTCATTTGCCACATAATACTTGAAAAAGTGTATGTAGCCTCTTTGCATTTTGGCAATTTGATTGCACTGAATGTGGGGAAAGAGAGATCATGGCATAAGAAAAATAATAAAAAATCTTCACAAAGAAGATTTTTTATATTTTTAAATTTTTGGTGGAGACCTAAGAACAGTGATGTGATNAATTTGATTGCACTGAATGTGGGGAAAGAGAGATCATGGCATAAGAAAAATTCACAAAGAATATTTTTTCTATTTTTTTATTTTTTGGTGGAGACCTAGGAACAGTGATGTGATGATTATAAAAAAAGATAATTTAGCATAATAACAAATGCATCTAACAAGGCTTCAGGCTGCAAAACCTTACTTTGGATTCTTGGGCATTTTTCAGCATGCAGCACTTCCAATAAACTCTGATCATGATCCAGCCAGATTTCCTTGTGATGTTCAGTAAGGGAAGGATTTGTGCCCCATTTTTCTGAGGGTCAAACTTTACAGCCCTTACAGAGTGCAGGTCTGCAAAACAGCTCAGGCACCCTTAAAGGGATTCAAGCACACCTCATTTTCATAACCTCTTACATTTGCCTCAGTAAAACTCTGTGCTGCAGTCAGCATGTGGAACAGCTTGCAAGGAAAACTTTGCATCTTTCCAGTGCCTGCATGCATAAATGTAAAAATCTCCATCTGGTAGTATGCACTGATACCTACTGGCCAGTTCTGTTGCTGAAAATTTAAAATCTATAGCCAAGGTTAACCAGTTCATTTTAAATATTACATTCAGAGTTTGAAGATCATACAGTGTAAAATATTTTTTAACTCAGGCACTTTTTGTATTCAGATTGTATGTGGGGTGGAATTTTAAAATCTTTGCTGAACATATTTTTTTAACAGTTCCTTTTTATAAAGGTTGATAAATTCTTAGGGAATAATATCAATCTGGAGTCAGCCCTTACATCTTCCTTTAGGGTTATAGTATAAAACTTTCACTTTGGTCATGGCCACGATTTTTATTTAAAAATAATAATAATATGATGTCTACTCTGGAGACCTCTAATGACTTTAAGCAGATATCAGAAGCCTTCTGCACTATTCCAGCAAAATTAGTTATTGAGCTTGAATAATACACATTTAGGAAGGGATTGCAGGGCAGAGGACTCACTTGAGTCGAGTGTTTCTGTGACAGAATTAATACCAGCTACTGTAGCTTTAGCTCAGTGATCACTGATGTAATTATATGACTTAGAAAACCTTGTGAAGTGATGTTGAACTTGTAATTTTCGTTCAGATTCCTTCTCTTTTTGGGTCATATGCAGTGCAGAAAGACTTCAAGTTGAAATAGTACTCCTATATTGAGTGAACACAGACAATTTTATTATAAATAGTCCTGTACACATTTATAGATTATGTGCAGATAGGAAACTAGAATAGTTTGGAAGGCCAGAGTAGTAGTCCATCAAATAGCACCAGGGATAAAAGACCATTATATGTATTAGTGCCCAGTTTCAAATTGCATGTAAGTTTTATCTTTTTAGTAATGCATGATTCTTTCACTCAAATTCATGTTGTCCTGGAATCATGCAAAATAGAAGGAAGGCTTGGCCAAAGCCTTGGATATCATGTTGTAAAAAATGTGTATTTCATGTTTTCTTGCTTATTCCACTATGCAAAAAATGCTTTAGGTATCAAGTGTGAAAAATGACTAGAAAAACAACAGAGGCACCCATCATTAGCAAAAAAGAAAGCAAGCTACATCCAGGAAAAAAATCTCACTTTCAGGTTAGAGCCAGACCACAAAGGATGATGGTTTCACATGCCACGTGAATGTTCTTGTGTGGAATTATCCAATGCAAGCATTTCCCTCAGTACGTTTAACCAAAATACCTGTCCCTGAAATTGCTCCCAGACATAAGGCACCTTGTGATTATTGCATTCTCATCCAGTAAAGGAAAGCTTCACAGAAGTGTTGTGTGTGAATTTTGCTTCTAAAATGATGAAGTTATTTGAGCTAACAAATTCTAAATAAATATCGTGTTGTTTACCAGCTCTCCAAAACAAGACTTTATGGAACAATATGGATTTTCAGAACAACTCAAGTGGCACAAGGTAAAACTTGTTTATATTCTGGCAGGAGCTTTTCAGATACCTGCCCTCAAGTCTCTGCTTCAAATCACATTGACAGGTATGGCAGTAGTTTTGCAGAAAGCCTTGGTGACTGACCTTCACAGGGGCTACTGGGGACCCAAGCCACCCCAGGAGGGCCTTCACCTCTCTGGGGATCAGATTATTTCAGCACATGAGACCTTTGCTGTCAGTGAAAGGAGAAGTTGTTTCCTTCTCATGGATTTGGAATACTCCCTGCCAGCTGCTGGTTTTATCTGCATGCCCAGGGCAGAGCAGAAGGAAGGCTCTGAGCTGGTCTGTGAGGTCCTTCTGTGCCCCTCTGTGGAGCCTGGCTTAATGCTGCTGCAACAACCAACCTCTCCAGAGAGACACCAAGGGTGGAGGACCTGGCAGTGAGGGTGTGAAGGCTTTGAAGAAGGAATAGATTCATCTTTGGTTTTGGTGGAAGGCAGCCAGGCTCCTGTTTGATGCCCTGGCACTGCTGGGTCCTCCTGAGAACCACACTGTGCTGCCATACACATCCCAAATTAGAAACAGGCTTTTGTCCCAGAGACCTCATAACTGTGAGGAGGATTAGCTGAAGATCTTTCTCTTGGAGAAGCCAGTCTGGGACTGAGAGTCATTCAGGGAAATGATTTCTGATTAGTTGGTAATATACCTAACTCTGTGTTAAAATTTTATACTTTACAAGGCTGCAGCCTTCCTAATACAGAAATATATTTTAAGTGACTAATCATATTTATCTTCAAGAGTAATTTTGCCACAACAATTCTGGAAAGTTGGTTGTTGAAAATGAAGGCACAGATTTTTCTCAAAGAAGTGCTGAGTAATTACAGTCTTCCTGGTGCTCATAAATTGCACTAACTTCATTTTATTACCCAATGCATCTTTCCTTCTTCCAGTTAGCTTCAAGTAATTCCCGTGCTTGAACCTTACAGAAGGGTTTCAGAGTTGTAGGGATGGCATTATGTAGCCTGTCCTCTAGGTTTGTAAGAAATATTTCTTTCAGGGTGCAAGGAAAATAAATGGAATAGCATGTTCTGTAGGCTGTTGAGGCATAGAAATACCTCCAGGTATCTACTGACTTCAGATTACTGTTTCACATCCAATCAGAGAGACTTAATTCAAAAGGATTCTTTAGTGATACAGACACAACCTTACTCAGTTTAACAGCCTGCCTGTTTGCAGAATCTTTACTTATGTTCGGATTTGAGGCTGACAAAAACCAAAAATGAACACGTGGTTTAGAGAGATATGTAACTGGGCATTCCAGTTTTGGGCAATTCTTTTACACCAAAGAATTTTCTTTTTAGAGAAATATTATTAAAGGAGTCAGGTAGTTTGGGGTACCCACAAGTAGAAAAAAGTCAATACTGAACCAATGAGATCAGTGTCATAAATTATTTTCATACTTTAGTGTTGTGTTCTTGTGGACTAGTTTGCTACTGTGCAGCTCTGCCAGTGACTGGGAAATCCCTTCATCAGTGCTTGGGCACAGGAAGGTGTTTTGTCTTCACCTCTGTGTAGTAATTACTGGTGTAGTGGGGTGGACCTTCTGCATGTGTGCCTCTCCTACCAGCTGTACTCAGGGGAGCTTTCTTAATCTGTCATAATGAAGGGTGACACAAGGAGCAGATGGAAGCAGCAGAGGCTGTAGCACTGTGTTTGCCACCATACTGAGGTGGTGGTGGGTACAGGGAATGGATGGTCAAAAACAGAAGAATTGATTGCAGAGTTATGTTGTTTGCTGTGATTTGAGGGATGTTTTAATGCCTCAATAGCACAGACTATTTTCATTCAAATTTAGCAAAAATCCTCTAAGTTTAAAGGCCTACACAAACTTTGATGCAACCTGAACTTGGATTTGAAAGTTCATTTCCTCTCAGATCTGCATATGCTAAGGCATGTTTGCATGCTCACAATCAGTTTATTAATTCCACAACCTATTTTCTGTGATGTAATCATGGAAGAGCAGGGATGAAAATATGTTCATAAACATTACTTTTTTGCCATAACTGTCACCCCATGTGCTACCATAAAACAACATCCTTATTGGTAGCAGGAGATGCAGACAGGAGTTGCTGTCTGCGCTGCATGATGTTTTAACTGTGTAATTACTTCTGTAATTAACAATGTGAACTGCGGTGTGATTTGTGGCTGCATTCCTGCAAGTATCTCTCAGTAAATCAAACCAGATGTGCCAGGGCTGTTACTCAAGTTCCATCACAAATATTTACAGGAGTACATCAAGCCCACTGAATTATAGCTGCTAAATTGCTGAGAATGGTACCCATGAAAACAAATTCTGTTTGCATAAGAAAGGAGGTACAATCATTCTTTAAACACTGTGATAAATCTTATTGCTCTGAAAAGGTTGAAAGGCATTTGCATTTGGCTGAGGTATTGAAATGCATCTTAATAGACTTAAATGTTCAGCGTTGTTAATGAAGAACAGCAGAACACAATCATTTTATGGGTGTGATCAGGTGGGCTCTGTGGAATTGAGGTTTGGTCCTGCAGTTGGATCTTTCTCACTGCCAAAAATCTCATTTCTCCGTGGCAGCAAATCATGCAACAGACTTGCAGACAAATATAGCACCAGAGCTATTATCCTATGGAAATAAACAAGAGCCATTTGTTTAGTCAGCAAATATATGCTTAATAAAGAATACAGATTACTACAACATTTTCAGAACTGCTGTTAGCTTGATTGGTAAAATGGTTCCTTCAAAAAATTCACTGAACTCAGGAACAATAAAATATAATAGAATCAGTATCTCCAGGGGTTTGCATGTTGCTGTATAATTCTAAGAAATAAGCCTTACCAGATCAACTCTACCCAATGGTAGAGTTCTATGCAGCCTCTCTTTTAAGACACAGCTAACACTTAAAATGTAGAATTTTCTTCACTTTTGTTAAAACTTGTTTTGAAAGAAGAGGATAATTTTATGTGCAGATTTGCAGGCTCAGAATGAAATCCATTCCTATTAGAATCTATGCCATAATAAAATCTGAATGCTGTTTCAGATTTAATACTCAGTATTCTTTTATGCCATGGAACATGGATGTCCTAGGTAAAAAATTCTTTCCTTCTGAAGAAAAGTAATTAGTTTTTCTCTATCCCTTCATCCTTTTGTCATAAAAATTATTTTCATTTGTCAATGAGGAAATGTTTATTCTGTCTCAATATCAATGAAGAATAAGAATAATTTAATATCTTAAACAATATCTTGTTTATATCACCCATCTACATTTTTATTACTTATTATGTGCACTGCAATGACTAGACACTGTACATCTGGGGAAGGGGAATGGAGTTTTCAAAAATTCCCTTTAATTCTTACTGTCTATGGAAAGTCTCTCTATGGAAAGTAATTTTTTTTCCATCTTTTACAAGTTATTGATACTGATAGGTGCTTTACAGGTTACTGCTTTTGGTAGGGTACTTCTTTTTTAGACTTTCACTATAAGGAAGTTTTTTAGTAGGTGCTGAGTTCTTCACAAGTTTTGTGATGTTTGACTGTGTGTTTTCCTAATTAACAGGTAAATATGCAGAAAATATAACAAGAAATCTCCAGAAATAAATAGACCGACCTATAAGCTATCAACTGATTGACACTTTGTTTTCTGAGTAATATGAAGTCCAGAGAAATGGATTTAAAAGAACTCTACCCTCCCCTATAACAAATAACAATAATCCACCCAAACGATCTCCTGTGGCTGCAGCGCTCTGTCTTTCAGAAGGGTCAGGGGGATTCTCATGTGAGGCCCAAGTAGTGGTAAGCTTTGCTTTTTACTTGTGAATATGTGCATTCTAGGGAAATCTGCCATATATTATAGAGGCGAGTAAAAGACTAAACCAAATACCTGTCATTCTTCTGCCAGAGCCTGTTTAAAATGCCCAGAACATCAAGAAAAGCAAGAAAAGTGACAGTGCTCCCTTGAAAGCGTGACCTCGGTAGGTGGAGACTTTTTTCTTATTGCAAGCACCTCTTGGTTGCCTTGTCTGTCTTTGGAGCCAGCCAACCTCCTCCACTGCAGAGCTTCCTTATTGTGCCCTGCACCCCGGTGGCCAAGCCCATGGCCATGAGTGGCTTATGCCACTGTTTCCATCCCAGGGGAACCTCCTTTGCAAATCCCTGCACTGCACAGCAAATACCATCCAGCTCCTCCCCAAGCTGGAAGGTCTTTTGGGGTCTCAGAATTGTTTCAGCCACCTGAGTTCTCCTTTTTGAAGCGAGCACTTTTGATGCTCTGAGCACCAGTCCCCAAAGAGCAGCATCATTTTGAACTGGAGAATCAATGATGTTGCCAAGGTGGATTATTTGAAGACAGTTTTGTTGTTGCTGTGTAACCTCAGTTCAGTGACAGACTCTGTGGAATGGGGTGTTTCTTCTGATCCATTTGCTGTCCTTTTTTGTTTAATTGTGTTTCACTAACCTGTCCTTTGCTTCTGACACTAGCTGGTATGATCTTTCAGTTAGACCATCTTGTGTGATTACAGAGAGATTTGATTAATCACATTTGATTACATATTGCACTTGGTAGTGCTTCTCTGTGATTTTCAAATGCAAACAGTACAATAGGATACATGCCTAGGTGCTTCAGCTTAGAGCCACACTGAAATAAGAAAACAAAGCTGGTCTGTGAGTTGTAGTCCTTGACAACACAGGGACTTTGTGTGCCATATGATATTGTTTTAAGTATAAAACATACCTAAAAGTTCCTTATATTACTTTAATATTTCAGAAGAAGACAGCTAGGCAAGAAGGCAGCAGACAAAGCAGTATAAATAATGTAAGCTTGAGAGCATAAGAAGTACAGTGGAAATCAGCAACCTTGGAATGTATAGCAGTCAGGTCTTTTAACTCAAGAAATAACATGGAAAAATAACAGCAGAATTATTCTGTGACATTCACACTCAAAAATAACAGCAGAAACAAGTAGAGTGCTTTGAAATTCACCACCTATAACAGGAGCCTTTTGAAAAGCGGAATCACCTTTTCTTCCTCTTATTAAATACTAAACACTACTAGTCAAGGAAGCAGATGCATTTGAAATGTAAAGAAATTCAAGAAGTCACTTTACAGCCAGAGTTACAGAGGAATTCTGTTTTGAATAACAAAAAAAATTTCCTTTTTCCCTGGGCTCACACATTATAATTGGCTTTCAGCTGATCTCAGAGCCACAGGAAAGGCCAATCTCTGGGGCAATGCATTCAGGACATAGCTTCAGTTTGAATTTTGAATTGGGTTCTTGTGGTGTGAGGAATATCCTGAATATTTACACATGCTTTTCCTTTTCTTTTCTTAGAACACCTGGAATTGTCCTGGAATGTGCTGTTTCTGGATTGACATAATTGTTCTGTAGGAGCAATTTGAATCTCTCAGGTAAATACAAAACTGTTAAAATGTGTATTGTGTGAGTTCCCTTTACTTACCTGACTAGCCTTCATTTTCAGAATTATTATAATCTGTTGTGTACCTCTGTCATTAAAAACTCACCCAAAGCTCATCTGTAAGCTAAGAGAGCTTTATTTTTTTTGAGCAGTCCTAGGGTAACATGTTCATGAATTTCTACAGACTTTGGAATCCATGGGTTATTCATTGATCATGAATATGTGCTAGGACTGCAAGCTGAAAACCCCCTTGAGCATTTTATTGGAGATGTTACTGCATTTCCAGCCTCACTTTGAGGCAAAATAACATCTCAATCATTTTTATTTTCTCCTTGAACATGCAGCACAGAGCATTTGAAGAAAGGTCTGTGACGGTTCCTTCATCACCATTGTATTAGAAAAGTAATTTTTCTCTCTTTCCTGTTTTGAGGGTTGTGTTTTCTTAGGGAAGCTATTCCATGGAAATGTGGGGTGGAGGGTCCTTTCTGGGCAGCTGGGAGAGCCACAGCAGCTGGTTGGAAGGGGGAGAAGGTGCCAGGATGGATGCAAGGATGGTTTCCCTCAGGGCAGGGAGAGAAACCATCACAGGGACTCACAGGAGTGCTCGAGTATTTTCACAGGGTGTAGTTGATTGCACAGAACTTTCATTTTTAGCAGTTATTCTTTTAAATCCATTTTTTCTTTCACTGCATTTTTGGATTTAAAAAAAAATCTTTCCTGACTTACTCTCAAATCTGACACAAAAAAAGTAAAACATGCCAAATTTCTAATAGCTCTCTTTAATGTTTATTCCCTTTGTATGATTTACAGAGTTTAAAGTTTTTTGCTGTTGATTTCAGGGGTGGTGGATGGGAGAGAGGGAAGCAAAGACGTGGGATCTTTAGAAAGCTCTTCCTTTTCTTCCATGTTTTCACTTCTACTACCATACCAGGACATGAAAGGAATATATCTCTCCTCTCTTGCTGTAATCTGAATGTGAATTTGATCTTCCTAAGGAAGATCAAATTGTGCTTCTATCAAAGCACAAATAAAGAAAGGGAAGTGGAGGGAATAATGCCTTTTGACATTGTCAGAAGTAACGTGTAACCTACTGCCGAGGGTATTGCAGACCTACCTGTGTCAATACCCAGAGAGTTTGTCTATTATAGTCCCATCTAGAGACCTCAATCCTTCATTTCAGACAGTGGCAGCTGAAATGCTCAGCTTTAGAGAGAGAGAGCTGTACCCTGGCAGCCCTGACCCCAGTCTGTGCTGGGGGATTAACTGCGCTCCTCAGGCTGCAGACGCTGCAAGGAGGGACTTGGGCAGGGCTCCAACCCCTCTTCCAGGCTGAGTGAGAGTGGCAACAGCAGCAAAAGGAGAGAGGAGGTGTGAGCAGGGGCTCACCCCAGAGTCTTGGTCTGTGCTATTTGATACAGCACACATGGCTGGCTGCAGGTCGACCCAGGCTGCCTCTCCTTGCTCTCCACACTTGGTTAGGCACAGTCCCGCTGCTCCTGGGTGGGATGGATGGCTCTCATCCATTTGGCTCTGGGGCTTTTACAGTGCTGGTGATCACAATAAATTACCTGCACTAGCGTGAAGAATAACCTGATGAGGACAGTCTCAGTGTAGCAAAGCTAAGCACCACATGAACAAGGAATTGAAGAGCATGTATTAGAGGTTTTATTTGACAGGCTAATGTGCCATAAAGTTTTGCTGGTCTTTGAGAGAGAGGTTCACAGATGCTCTTGGAGAGGAGAACTAGTCTCTGCTGGAGTCTGGTAGCTCCTCATTACAGTGTTCTCACAGGACCAAGAGAGAGGAAGTTGCAGAAAAAGCATGCAAGGTTCTTTTTAATAAAGTACCTTTTTTTCCCCTTTTCTTTTGGAAACATCTTACAGTAATACAAATTGAAGGCTTTATCTATTTTTATTAGGGTTTGGTATTATTTTATTTTATTTTGCTTAAAGAAATCTATTCTAAACCGAAGTGTTGTGCACTAATAGCAATTTATTTCTAGTTAAAAACACAAAAAAACCCCAAAATTCCAAAGCCAAACCCAAATAAACTTTAAAATTCCCAGAGATTGTGTGTTAGAGGAAAGATATTTTCGCTGACTAAGTCTAGTGAACAACAGATCTGGAGAAAACTACAGTCCTGCTCTGCCCTCACCATCATACAGGTGGTGTTATGGCTGTGCACTGGACATGCCTGGCACCATAACTTAAGCAGGTTTTATTATCTTTCCCTCAGGCAGGTATGAGCATTCCATGTTTGTACTTTATACTTCCTTGAACCTGGAAATCAATAAGAAAGTTCAGACAATGCAGTAGTCCTATTTCTTCATGTTTTGAAACAAAATCCCTTTGTAATGCCTGAAATATCTTCAAATGATTTTTCCTGTCCTGTTTACCTTCCAAGGGCCATAATATCCGTTGACTATCTTTTTCTTTTTTTTTTTCTTTTAAAAGTAGAGTTTCCTACTGAAATCAATGGGGAATTTGTTTCAAAATCAATAGAGCATTATGGCCCTGAAACTTAAGACAATGTTGGCTCCTTAATCATATCAGAAAATGTGATTAAGATGCCACGAACAAACCACTAATCCACAGACACAGGCACAGCTGCTAAATTAGGAACAACCAGCTTTACCAGAGCATAGGTCCATTTAAATTCAGTGGGATCTTTGCCTGAGAAAGAGCAGTAGAATCCAGGGAGAAGTGTCATCAGATTTATCAACCTGTTGCTGAGCTATGATAACTTTTCAAGAGCAGGTTGGTGTTTTATTACACAAGCAGCTGATTTTGTGGTTCTAAGCTCTTGTGGGCCTTGGGGACTGGGAAAGGAAAAAACAAATGCAGATTGTTCAAACATCAAACTGCCTGTTCCCAAATGAACCGGCTGAACTGATGAAACAATTCCAAGTCTCTCTCAAAAGATCTTTTGGACCTTCCAAAAGCTGACTGGACTTTGTAGAGCAGGGATTTACAGAATTATTGTTGTGGAATGGAAGCAAGTGGAAGTACAGATTGCTTCTGGTTACTCCAAAACTCCTCAGAGTCCTAAATGGGTTGCATTTGGAATATTTTGCATCTAATATTTCTTATCAACTTTATTTTTTTTGTGCTTTTGAGATCTACAGCTCTGATTGTTGACATTGTGTGGGAGTCTCCCCTTTGTTTTTAGTAGAACTCTCTGCCCACCCAGGGGACAGAAGCTACGAGGACCCTGTGTAGGAATTTTTGTTCACCAGCCCCGTGTTAGGATAGATTTTTCACAATTCAAAATTTGCATATGCATATTTTTGACTGAGTAGCAATAAAGCTCTAAATGATGGAATTGTAAGCAGTACGGCAAGGACGGGGTTGGCTAAATTTAAACAAAAATATAGAAACTAAAGACTGGGTTTCCCATTTAAAATGGTGCAATAAATTTATTTACAGTGTTAAAGGTACTTCTGAGGAAGTTACTCTCAAGGGAAAATGTAGGAAGAAACTGTTTGTGTATGGCTGCTCTTAAAGAGGTGGTGCTTCTGGTATCTCCTGTATCAAGGCTTAAGGTTAGAGAGCTGGTCATGGAATGAGCTTGGCTTTTATTACTCCTCTTGAGCAATTTACTTCATCCCTAAAAGCGACTTTAAAGAGTTATCACATTTTTCAAAGGCTGAAAGAAGAACTGGGATCCAGATTATTAGTTCAGCTTGTGAGTCAAGAATGATTAATTTTCTAAAATCTGCTTATATTACTTTGCCAGTGAATACTGAGCAAAGCTTTTGTTTATCTTCCACACGTGGTCACTACTGCAAACAAACAAGTTTAATTTGCTTTATAAGCTTATTACCAGAGGCACAGTGGAGAACAAGAGCTGAAAAGAACCTCTTGCCTCTGTGGTTTTATTAAGAACTGTTTTCTCCAGAGAACTTTCAGCCTGTCAGATTAGAAATGCAAAGAGACCTTTTACTGTAACAGTCTCACACTTATCCCCTTAGTAAAGTTTGCTTTTGTGATAATTACATTTTACCATCTACAGTTGTTTACTAAATGAACAGCTTTTCTCTGCTGCTTCCAGCCCTGACACTTTTCCTCTGATAATTTGTGGTTACAATGAAATATTTAGAAATATGTGTTTGCCTTCTGTTTGCTGTCTTACTGGTTTTGCTTAGATAGCAAATGATTTTGGTTGTGATTCTGGTGATTATGGACCACAGGACTTGTTTAGGATTTATGCCTGAAGTAACACAGCATTAATGCTGCTGTTTGCACAGAGGGGGAAAGTACAGGCTCATCTTTTCTCCCTGTTAAGAGAAGAGGAACCATTTTGTGTAAAGGAGGGAGCTCCCAATTCTCAGAATGCCTTGAAGATGCAGAATTTGAGGACTGCAACACAAACAGGTTTTCTTATAGGAAATATTTCATGTGCATATGTGTTTATGGTACCTTCCTACAAAAACATTTCTTTTTTTCAGCTTTGTGAGAAACAATGAGCCTCTTCTTGCATGAAAAACTACTATTGTGTATCAAATCATGATGCTTATTAATGCTGATAATTGTGGAAAAAACAATCCAAACTATTTCCTATGCATCTTTGGACAAAGAAGATAAAACTTTGAATAGGTCACAGAATCATAGAATATGTTCAGTTGGAAGGGACCCATCAGGACCATCAAGTCCAACTCCTGACCCTGTGCAGGGTACCCCAGGAATCACAACACAGTCAAGGTAAACACACATCTCTATATAAAGTACAAACAAATGTTTTCTCTTTTTAATTCAATATATATTTATTTAATGCTAAAGTGGGTTTGTTTCATTTTTTTGCATTCCAGCTGATTCCAACACTAATTTTTGTATGATTGATTTACATGGAAAAATTTGTATCATAAAAGACCTTGATGCAAACCCACTTTCACTTATAAATCAGGATGTCTAGCATTTCAAATGTTTGAGTGTGAATTAAATCCCTGCACTAAGCCTCTGATTTTTGTGAATACTTGTGAATGTCACCAGAATTTCTGCTCTCTGTCACTTATTTCTGATCAGTTCTGAAAGAAGCTATCCATAAAGAGCTGACAGAGGACAGATTTAAAGGAAAAACACGAGTCTTGGATGATTAAAAATAAAGCTGGGATCTGAAACTCCTAAAATATATGTTTTCCTACCTGCACTTCAAAGGCAAACTTTCAACTCCCTAGAAGCCTGGGCCATCAGCAATATACAGTATTGAGTGAAATCTAAAATGGTTGCTGTATTGTCCCTGTGATTTGGAGCTTTGCTGTTTCTGAAAATGCGAGTCAGCATCTCGGACAAAAAAATTCAGATTGCATTAGAAATTTGTGTGCTGAATAAATTTGAGTGTGATGCTAATCAGGAAATAGCACAGGTTGATTTATCAAGACATTCAACTATAAGAAAGTCCTAGCTGTCTTAAGAATGGGGGAAAATATTTTTTGTAGTGGTGACATGTCTAATTGCTAAGGCTCTTGTCATCCATGGTACAGCCTTTGTTAGAAAGAACATTAATAATTCAGCAGTGCTGGTAGCTGGACAAGATATGGTTCTTCACTGCAGTCCCTCATACTCCCTTTCTCCCCCTGTCTTCCCAAAGATCTCAGTATAAATTTACCAGGAAGGGTGAATCAACCTTGCTGAACTCCACAGAACAGGTTCCAAGCCCAGGAGCATTTGTCCTCTGCTATCTTGGAGAGGAAGGAGCTCACATAGGGGAGAGCAAAGCCTCTCTGACTGTGGCATCTGCAGCAAAGCCTGCAGACATGACTACAAGGTTGATAGCCTGAAAGACAAATGCTTTTCCATTTGCACAAGCTTATCAGGCAGTTCTACTATTTTCCATGCTGAGTCTCAGTGTAGACTAATGTGTCCATTTCCCCCAGTCTCAAAAAAGTCAAAAATACTCTTGTTGAAGGTGGAAGGTCTGTGCTTGAATCTAGGTGAGTGTAAATAGGGAGTCAAGGCCAGTACACAGACACACTTTTTCTTTCTATTTGTAACACAAAGTAGCTGGCTGCATTTAAGTGTTAGCAGTTTAAGCCCCCCAAATTGTGACACATTCTGGGCTGAAACAAGAAGCACTGTGTTTCTTGTGGCTGCTCTGCATATTGAGACCACTGCATTGAAAAAGAACATACCTGCAGGTCTACATTAAAATCACATTAACGATGCACTGAACAAGAAAACTAGGGAATTCAGAGACAAGGCAGTCCCTAATCCCCCCTCCATCTGTAAGATTCTCAGCTGTCACAAATCAGGAATCCAGGCACAGCAGTGCTGCTTAAATGCTCCTGTTAGAGGCTGACAGCAGAGTATCTGTAAGCATAGGCAGTGTGAAGCAATTTTCTTGCCTTTTAAAAAAGCATTTGAACATTTTGCACTTGCTCAGATAGTGCTGAACTTCAGTTCATCTATGAAAATAAAAATTCTGAACTATTTTACACGGGCAACTGATATTTTTATACTGATAAATCCTGCAGTCCTGTAACTTAGTGCAGATAACCTCCACCCTAAAAGAGCTTAGAGTCTAAACAGACAAAATGAATAAAAGGCAAGAAATGCATTGTTATTCTCCCCATTTTAGAGAAGGGGAAGCCAAAGCACTGAAAGGTTAAGTGGCTTGTCTCTGGTCACACAGGGAGCCCGTGGCAGGGCTGTGAATTAAATGCCTCCTCTTGTAAGAACGGCGCTGTCTCCTTAGGAAATATGAATAGCAGAAAGGAGAGAAGCTGCCTGGCACAAATTTACTGTATGGTACTTGAATAACCTGGCAGGTAGGACTGGAGCTGAAATAATGAACCGATAGCTGCGAGTGGACAAAAATGTATTATAACAGTGAAGAATGTAAGAAACTTGGAAATTTCTTCTCCCTCTCTAAAACCCTTTTCCTTAAGGTGACAAAATACCTGTATTTGCTCTGTCAGTCCCTCCACCCTTCCACTTGTTACCAATCCTCACAGAAAGGGCAGCTTTTCTAAGGATGCCACATTCCTACCCCCATTACCAAAACCTGCCTCCCCAGCAGGGGCAGGAGCCTGGGATTTAGGTCCAGAAATGCTGCACTGATGGCTCTGTGGCTGCCTGCTCTGCTTGCCTGGGACAACAGCACACACTGGCTGGCACTGAGCACACCAAGTCTGCCCCTTGCCCTGCCCATGGGTCCAATAAGCAGGGTGGATCCATGAGCTGGGCTGGGTGGAAGAGGGATGTCCACAGGCGTGGGGGAACATGGCAGAACTACAGGAATTCCTTGCAGCAGGGCAGAGGACACCACGGGTTCTCTGGCACAGAAAGCCACTTCATGGTGATGAACTGTGGTCCATAGGTGAAGAAGAACAATCTGAGATCATTTCTATCCTGTCACCATGGGGTTCATTATGTCATTATGATTATTTTGTTATTTGTTCTAGTTTTTTATTTTCCCTTCTCCCGTTGTCATAGGCAGTTCAAGTTGTGCTTCTGATTCTCTTCACCTTACACAAGTATAAATTCACAGCTTGACATTGAGGCTCATACCTGGTGGGCTTTGGTTTTGTTATTTCAGAGTTTTCCAGCAAGGGAAGAAGGCCTAATCTCAACCATTGTCAAAGCTATTTGAGCTGTACAAAACAAGTGTCTGACTAGTAATTAGCTAGGCCTTGATAACAAGTAGTCTGACTAGTTAGTGTAAGACAACCATAACAAGGCAAGATTATCCCAAAATATCTAATTGAACTTAAGGTGATTTAAACTTAGGCAGTTCTTCCAACTTCTTGTAAAAACCTTCACTTACAGCATTTAATTTTAATAATGAATAATATAAGAAACAAATAATATTAAAAAAATGCTTTTGAAGTTTGTAGGCTAGCCTGATTCTTTTGCAAACAAAGTGTTTTCCAGTGAATGTTTCAAAGATGCAGCCTTGAACTTTTTGATTATTTATAAGGCATTTTTTTTCCTTTCCCTTTTATTTCTGTAGGTCGTATTTTTTACAATGTGTATGGACTTCTTACATAATGTTCTTTCAAGTAATTTTCACAAAATACATTATATTTAGTGCAGACATGTCTATATCTCTCCAGATAACTCAAAATACCTAGTAGAACTTTCCAATAATCATTTTATTGTCAAATTCCTTTTCTTTTCAGATTGAGGTTCTTCCCTAGAAATGACAAAGGGCAGGAATTTCAACTCCTGATAGTGATTTGTAGACATATTTTAAAGGTATAACTTTGAAGAGTCCTATGTTTGTGTGGAAACAAAACAGAGCACACACCTTTATCAGTAAAGAAATGTGAAAATTTAGGTATGTGGTCGTTAATTAATCATATCTTCTGGACACATATAAACAGCAGTTCTCAGTACCTTTCTACAGAGAAATGTGCTATTTCCTTCTGTAATTCTAGTTGTGAAAATGTTTGTTTGCCTGCACATTTATTTATTTATAGGCTGTGTTCATGCTAAGAAACGAGAGGAAGGAAAGAAGTTGGTATTTATTCAGAAAAATGGCTGGACTGGGATAGCTTGAAAAACAAACTTTTCTTTTTCAATAAAATGTTAAGAAATGAGGATCTGGATAATTCAGTGCTTTATCTTTTTGCCTTTTCTAGCTAAACTAAGGAAATAATTCAATAGAAAATCAGATATGCAATTGTTCTTCCACTTCTAGTGGTGTGAAAATAAAGAAAAAAATGGGTATAGAAGGTCCCTTTCAAAAAGCAATCTACATGTCAAAAAAAGCATTATTCAAGTTGTTTGATGAACAAACATCAAGTTAAATTCCTGGATCCAATGTGGGGTACCCAAGCTTTTTCTTATCTCCTGTGTGGGAGCATGAACTCAGGATGCATTTCTCTGCTCTGACACGTGCTGGCTTCCTGTTCTTTCCTGTACCACTTGTTATGCAGAGAACCACTCAGAGATGGGGAAATGTTATTCTGCTTCATAGTAAAAGATCAACTCAAACATTCCTCTACCTTCTCTGTAAGCTGCTCATTGCTCCTTCAGTGTCCTGGAGTTCATTGCTTGTTTTCAACTCCCTGCAGGAAAATATTTCCAAGATTATGAGTGAAGGACAGTGGGGTTGCACTGGTGCTCTCAGTGTTACAACTGGGAATAGCTGCTTCTCACTGTGCTTCACCTACCACTTCTGTCAGTGAAGAAAGACCCTCTTAATATTTAATTATTGGGATCTTCCATTTTTTTAAATGTGTGTGAATCACACAAAACCTCCCTTTCTGAGCAAACACCTTTCCAGCAGGATTTCTCCATGGTTTTTCGATGGCTTGCTCTGATTTATTCTGTTTGTTTGATCCTGGGCCACAAGGGATGTTGTGAAAACTGGTTTGTGGGAGATGCTTCCTGTGTTTTATATAATTAACTCTGGATGGCGTAGCCTGAATCTTTAAATTGGATGACCAATTCCATGTCTGAGCAAAAGAGTCAGCCCTGTTTTCGTATGTGTGCCTAACTAGGGACAGCTGGATGTCCCTGGTAAAAAGAGCACATTGCTCTTTCCTCCAGTTTTGTTTCTGGCTGTCCACTTCTGAAAAACATTTTAAAAGTTTAAAGAAAGCCATATCACTGTACACTGCAGATGAAGTTTCCTGGTGTGCACTTTGTGATGATCTGTGATCAAAAGGCTGAACTCACTGTTGTTTAATGTGCTTATGAGCATGTACACCTGAGTGAGGAAGGCTGGCTTTTATGAGGTGATGACATGATATGCTGAGCAGAGAGGGGCTGCAAGAGAGCTATTTTTCTTCCCCCTTCCTCTTCTGATTTCCCCTACTCTGTACAGAATTCCTGCTGGTCAGAATTTGCATCTGAGACGTGTATGTTCAGATTTTTGCTCTGAACTGGGTAGGGGAAAAAAAGTTTAGATCCTGGATCTAAACTCTGCAGTGAGCTCTGGTCACAGGTCATCTTGGACATGGCACATTTCTCTACAAAATTCTTGTTCTGTGTTTTTCATTAGAAACTGTTCTGTTAGAAAGTAACAACTCAAAGAAAAAGGAAGAAACTCTCCCTCCTCATCCCAAGCACCTCTGCTCTTGTAACAATCCTTGGAAATGGTAATGAAAAGGATGACCTGACAGCCCATGAAGGACAAGGTGAGAAACAAAATAATGCAAGGATGACTGCATCATTTAACTTCTGTGTGTTTTGCTTTTTCATAATTGTGCCTGACACCGAAACATGCCTAGCATTTCTGCTAATGTTCAAGGAAATGTTTTTCCTGTCTTAATTAATCTTATACTTTTAATTATGTTAAAATCTTAATTAATCTTGTACTTTTAACTATAGGTAGTTTATCTGGGTGAACCTGCCTCAGAGAGAGCATCTGTGGGGTTTTTTCCCCTTGGTTTTACTGCTTAAAATCTAGCCTAAAGAGAAAGGAAGTAATTTAACCTTCCTCCAGTAATGCATAGGGCCTTATGTAAAGTAATGCATGTAACTTTATTTTGGCTGCAGCTAATTTCTACTTCCTGCTTTTGACAGGTGATAGAATAAATCTCAGCCTCCATCTACAGAAGCAGTTTCTAGCTGGCTCTGATAATGCAAGCAGATCTACTCAGAATGCTCTTTCCTGTTGTTGGGGCCTTCACCAACTTTCTGGGCATCTTGTAGGCTTCAATAAAGATACAAGAGGGATTAAGTTTGACCTGTTCTTTTCCCATTGTCATCTTCTGTGTGTGGAGTTCACATGCTCACTTTGATACAACATCAAAAATTTCGCCACTCAGGACACCTGAAATCTGAATATTCATTCTTATATATTAAAAATATGGATATATATTTTAAATTTGGTGTTTTGTTGTTACATTTTACCAGTTAGGAATGTTTTTTTCCAGTCATACTGGTGAATTTAATGTAACTTTGATAGATTACTAATTGCTGTCATTAAGCCTCACTAAAGAAGTCTTCTTTTACTCACAAGAGTAATGCTGTTGAAATTGTGTACAGTACCCAGTTTTTCTGTCTTTTGAGACTGATTAGACAACAAAGGACACCTTTGCAGTCTGGGACTCTAGAAAATGGATTTTTGTAGCATTGGGGAACTTTATGCACTTCAGTCTTACCTCTTTGGATAACCCTTTTTCCATTCAAGTGTGATTGTACTATGTGCAACTTAATTTCTGATGTAATGATTATAAGCACATTGACTCAGGTATTTGCCTCACCTCAGGACAGTCTCATCATTATTTGAAGGGATAAATATGTAGAGTTCTCCTAGTTATGTAATTTTTCTATAAGATTTAGGCTTGCCTTTTTAATCTCTTTTCTTCAGCAACCTCATCTTTTTTATGAACAAAATATTGTCAGAGACTCAGAAAATAATACTTTAATGCCTTTGTGAAATGCTCTTGGATGATCGCAGAAATTATACAAGAAAGATATCAAATTGGCTGTATTTGATAAGAAAGAACTAAATATATGAAAATAAGTCCTATTCCTACATCCTTGTTATCCAACAGGACCTGGCAGTCCACTTGCTTCCTGAGGGACAGAAGAGGCAGCATAAAATGGATAGAAATTATGAAATCAAGCACCAGCTGGATTTGGGAAATTGTAGATATGTTGTATCTCTATGCAGGAGAGTGGAAGGTCATTTTCAATTCAGATTCCCTTCTACAACTTGCCACGCTTTTCTGTAAGTATTTGGTAATTTGTGTGTTAAATTCTCTATTTTCAGAGAAATCGTCACTTAAATATTCAATATAGTATTCAGTAATAAAGTACTGTATGGTTCTATGCAATGTAACACTCCTTTTCTAATGCCAAATTGTTTACTCACATTTTTCTTTTTGTAACAACATTTCTAATTTAATGATCAGATGGTAGTCCAAAGGTAAGATCTCAAAACTTTTCTCCTACCCTCTCATTTCACTCATCTAGGCAAAGTTTCCTACAAATTTATTCCATGCAAAGAGTGACAAAAGTAACTTTCCCAATTTATCTTTCCTTCCCTTGCAGGATTTGCCCCTGCCTGGGTTCTCTCAACTGTGTTTCTGTTCCAGATTTTCTAAAATTTATCTTCAACAACTGGTAACCTACTTTTTCAAATTATTTCCAAGAATTTTAGTCTTGTTTCCAGCCAAAGCTCTGTTCCCTGAGCTGTTAATTGCCTCTGATGTCATTCACATTTGTCCTTAGATTTGTACTTTGCCTGGCTTTCTTGACTCTGTTCTCAATAGATTGTCCTCTGACTCTTTCAATGTATAAACAGAATTATTCTCTTTCCTCTTGACACTATATTTTACAAAAATTATAAGCAAGAGCTAGACCCAAAAACTTATGCAGGAATAAATTTGGTATGTTCACAGGCTGTAGAGATATAGTGTATTAGTTTTCTGCAAAAACTATAAGTATTTTTAAAACATTATTTAGAAATAGCAATGTGTGGAAAACTGAAGAACTACAGTAAAAGACTTTCCCTGATTGTAATAAAGGGTACAATTGCCTAGGGAATGTTAGAGGAATATACATGGTAAATTACATCTACATTGTTTTAAATTGGTTTTAGAATTAGTCTGTAACCACAGAGTACTCCCACTGTGCCATGTGCTGTGTAGCTAATCAGAGGAGGAATATGTTAGAATGACTAAGCAGAACATTGGAAAAAATTAAATCGTTCCTTAAAAAGAAAGAAAGGCAGTATTTGGCTTTTCAGAGAAGATTCCCAAATTGTCAACAGCCTGCAGAGGGTTTTGCTAAGCTGTAGTGATTGCTGGTGCCAAGTGAGGATGGGTAGTCACCAGGCTGCTGGCGGCCAGTGCTCAGTTTGTCTCCTGCTCTGCCAGCCTCACCTCAGGCTGGCATAAGGTGCCTTGGTGCTCCCACCTCCACATCACTATTCCACTGCAGTCCTTTGTAGCAGGTGAGGGATGAGCCACAGGAATGAAGCAACTGAAGTGATGGGGCTTTGAGCAGCAAGGGAAATCTGACAAGCAGTCTAATCCTGCTACCCCCTTCTTGCTTTCTTCAGCTGCTTCTCAGAGCTTATTTTTCTTGTCTCCTTCCTGCTGTTTGATCCTAGGTAATATTTTCTGCAAACATTTAGTTCCCTCTTTCTCTCATCTAATGAAAACATCTACATGTTTTCCTCAAGCTCACCTCTGTCCCCACCTCTGGCACCTGCATTCAGGGAGCCATCAGGAAAGCTCAGTAGGAATAGAAGAGCCCCTGCCTGCTGTGCTCACCCTTGCCTGGCAGTCAGACCCCCACAGTCTTTGACTAAAGAAGCTTCTGGACAATATCTCAGTCTCACAGATTCTCCTCCTTTAGCACTTCTGAAAAAGATTTCCATACAGGATTTTTTATCCAGCTCACTGAGCCTCTCATCTCCCTCAGCTACAGCAACATCCCTCACTCTGGCCTTGACAAATAGTGTTCTGTTCCACTTGTAGCTGTGGTGGATAGTACTGAAAAGATCAGTTTCTTTCATTATCCTTTTCTGGCATCTTTCCTTTTCCTGTGCTGCATCAGAAATAACTGCTTTTGCCTTCCAGGCCCTTTGGAGTCCAACCCCATCGTAGCTGTTACCACTCATTCACTGTCAGGATGCTGGCTCTTGCTTTTGATCAACCTATTACAGCAGCCTCCACTGCCTGCTTGTTAAATTTTTAAAGAGCCACTTGTGTATGTACTCCTGAGCTGCCTGTCATGCTTGGAGGAGCTTCTCCATCCAGAAACTTAAACTAAACAGACACTTTCCCTCCTACAGTTTCTAAACTGTGAGTTCAAAGCCCTAAATGTTGCTGTCCCTTGCCTGCTATCCCCAGCATAAGCAGCTGGATCCCTGAAAAGCCTGAACCTGCAGTGGTGGGCCTTTAACACACAAACCCTGGAGGGTGGCACAGTGCCCCTAGGGCACATGGCACTGGGGACATTCCCTTTGGCATTCCCTGATGCAGCAAGGAGAATGGTGCTGTGGGAATTTAAGAAGACTACAGGAAGAAGTCAATTGTCTTCTGCTGCCACCAGCAGTTTAAAGCAGGTGTTGTGGCTCAGTGTGGAAAGGAATCTCCAGCAGACCTTTGTGGAGTAATGCAAGCCATGCTTTTCTGTCTTTCACCAAAAACCCCAGATATGTTTCCTCTTTTACCTTCCACAGTACCGCTACTAATTGACTTCTGCATCAGAGGTGTTGAAAAAAAACCTGAGCATGGCCTAATGTTAATAATATCTGATAGAAAGGGCAGGGGCAGCTCCTCACACTACCTTTAAGAAAAATACAACTGAAAATGGAGACTGGCTTGCCAAAGGCACTTTTTCCTTAAAAATTTTCTATTTACTATTTAAAAAATTTCATAAATAAACATTTTTGGCCGAAAAAGCATTCAGACCAGCACACAGTCTCAATTTTCAGTATTTATCCATTATGAATTAAAATAAAATGGGAAATATTTATTGAAGTAAATACCAAATTTGAAGGAAAATGTATATATGGTTCTGTTTGTTAAGTTCAAAGAAGCATTTTCCTCAGCCAGTAATAAACTTCCTTCAGGAGTGTACTGTGCAAAACTGTATTTAAGGTTAAGGTTTTCAGAGTTCTAAAGGAAAATTGCATTTTCAAAATGGTGTAAGAAAGCTTCATAATTTGAAAGGGAATAATGTTCTTCATTAAACCCACCATAAAATATCTTGAGAGCTGAGAAGCTGTTGGAGGAATGTTTTTGTTTACTAATTAGGAGTTATAGATATGTGTGGAAGAGTTAGAGAGAATAACAGTGTGGGGTGAAGAGGAGGAAATCCTTTCAGTGCAGCAGAAAGATGGAACACTGAGAGTGGTGCACAGCCTCTAGAAAACCTAGGAAAGGAGATAAAGCTGTCAACTAAGGTGCAGAAAAGGTAAAAGAACCCAATAAATATTTCTGTTCTGGTTTGGAAAGAACCAGCATGATGTAATCACATCTGACAGTGGAAAGGGCTACTTCTTGATCAATAAACTGGGAGATCATTAAATGACAACTGTCAGAACTGAAAGGTTTTTTGAATTTACAGGGTGAGATAACTTGTACCCAAGTATTTAAAGGGTTTCTTGGGAAACTCTCTGGACCATGATGCTGATTCAAAAAAACAAAAACAGAGAACAGTGAAGAAGTTCGAGAGCACTAAAGCAAACTCAATGCACAGATGATCTATGTGAGTAAATGCATTGTCATAAATCGAGTTGGTGACCAGCTATTCATCTCAGCCCAAACCTTAGACTTAGAATTCAACCAGTAAAGATAAGGATGATAAATATATATACCCGGTTGGGCCAGGTTACACACTGTTTAACTGGGGGAGAATGTAAATATGAAGGAGAAAGCATCATCATTTTCCTCTTTGTTCTATCTGAGTTTTCCTTTCACCAGTTCTGGTAACAGAACAAGCACACCATGGCAATTCTTTCCATGTCCCAGCCACGGGAAGTCCAGGTCAGTGTTGCCAGGTGTGTGCTCAGAGAGCAGCCAGGGCTGAGCAGTGCTCTGCTGCATGGGTTCAGTGGGATGTGCAAGACTTGAGAAATCACTGAAAACTCGCAGTTTATTAAGTTTAGTCAACTCAGAGAATAAAAATAATTACAAGTGGAGCCATTTCACATGATCAGAAAAGAAATCTTGCTGAAATACACACTTCCCACAAATGTGCTCTTCTGGGCTAAACCTGCCTTCAAAACTACCACTGACTTCACCCTGAAGGGGTGAGGTGAAGCATAGGTCACTTGGATGCAGAATCTGGGTCAAGATTACACCTGCCCTCAGGAGTACCAGCGGGCACATGCTTCAGAGCTGCTTGTGCTTTACCTTGAAGCACTCAAATAATGTGTGGGCTCCTGTAACAAGATGTGTTTTTTCAAACTGGTAAGCAGCAGGCTGAGTGTGTGAAGGAAAGACACAGGAATACCCACTGCTGGCAAAAGATCTTGTTCCAGTCCAGCGTTTGGACACTGGAACACCCTTCAGGAATGTCCTGGAGGGTTTTCTGGCTCTGCTTCACTTTTCTTGAGCATAGCACCCACTTAGGCCATAGGAATGATTGGGTGCTAATGTTTGTAAAATGCCTTTACTACAAATTAGATTTTTGTGATATGCCTACTCAGTACTCTTCATTTGATTCATGATATGCTGCTAATAGCAATAGGAATTTCTACTTTTATTCTCAGAGCTGAGGTCTGGACACCACAGCCTAAGCAGATGAGCTGATGCTTAACCCCAGAAAAGAAAGATAGAGAAAAGCAAGTCTTCCAATCTATATATAAAGCCAATAAAGGCTCTTATTTTGTTTTTTTTCTTTTGTGGTTTTTTTTTTGTCTTGACATTGTTGGTGCATCATCTATAAAGAAAATAGAACTATTTTTATGTCAGTAAAGCCTACAGCATGTGTCAGTAATGGATCAAGTATGAAAAGTAATTTTTAATAAGTGTGAATCAAAGAGGGATTAGAAAAGCTCAGGGGATTTGGAGATGAGACTTGAGTTCAGGGAATTCCACAGCTCAGGGGCATAACAGGTGAATGCTCTGCTACTCATGGATGAGAGACCTGGCAAGGGGGCTGATGAATTTGAGATTTATTATTAGAAAGTAAGGACTGAGGGTATGTATCAATGGAGGCCAATTTTGATAGGTATGAAAGGGATGATTCAGACAGGTAATGAAAAACTCTGAACAAAATTTTGAAGTCAATTCATTGACTGATAGGAAGCAGGTATAAATCTGCCATAGCTGAAGTAATGCAATTGGATTTATTGCCATAAGCAAACATATGGGATGCAGCATACTGAACAACGGGGTCATTTATGAATATTGTTCCTTATAGCGTATGCCTATTACTGTAATCTAAAAGCCATAAAAATGGGGTTTAGAAGGGGGCAAGCAACACAGGGAGCAGCAGTAATGCCTGCCTTACACCTGCAGAGTGGAAACGTGTCACCCGAGTGACTGCTTCTGAGAAAAGCTTTTAAGAAGTTAACAGCAAATGAACTGAGGAACCACAGAAGGATACAAAGTTGAAAGTTTTGGAGGATTCATTAGATGTACACAACTGCCACCAGATGGGAAAACAGAATATGACAGACAGTGCATAATGAAAGACAGACAGGAAGGGGGAGGGTGAATTTGGGGATTTGATTTCAGAGAGCAGTGTTTTATGTGCCCATCACAGGGAATACCTTCTACTTCCTTTGTGTGTGGAAATGTACATGCCTTTTTCCCCTTTTCCTCCATCCCCCTCCCTCCCTTGCTTTTTCCTTCAGTGATTGATAGCCCACAGTTTGAAGAGAAGCTTTGAGAGAAATCCATACCCTTTTATTTTTTTGATGATAAATTATAAGCCAAGTAATCTTGAGAAAAAGATTTTTCTCACAGTAGGGGCCTACAACGAAGTTGGATATGGATCCTCCACAAAAGATTTTTGTACACTGTAGTAGGTAAGAACCAGATCACTGAGATCAATACTGAAACTGTGTACTGTTTAGAAATAATGTTAAGAGCTATTACTCTTTGAGCAATCATTCAGAAAACATTTATCTAAAGCTCTAATTTACAATGAAAGTTCTTATGGTTCTTTTACCATTATTGTTGTCTCAATTTTTTGTGTTTTCCATGACATAGAGAAATAGCCATTAAATGATGACTTTTCTGTCTCTGGAGAGAATTCAACACTGGAGAGTTACAGCTGCCTCCTTTTTGAAACCCTTTCTGTGATCAAGGTGTTCAGCATTTCAAAGTAATGCAATATTTATTTCTGTGACTAACTCATCTATGTTGTATAGAGAATCTAATATTCTCTATCCATGAAGCCTTGCACATCAGAATATTTCAATATTTTATTATCAGCTCTTCAAGGATTTTTATTATTACAGCTTGGTGAACCTGATATTTAATGAAATCATAATCTAGTTTTGCAATGTAGTCCCTGCTTGTTCTGGAGCAGCTTGTAAGTGGAGCTGGGCTGGTACATCCCTACCCTGGAGACACAACACTGAGCTATGCATGGCTGCAGTTCTCCTGCCCTGGCATCCTAGAGATATGGTTTGGTATCTCTTGATATCTGTGGCCTAAACTAGAGCTACCAAGGAAGGAAGGTCCTGAACTGATTTATTTTGTCACAGAAAGGATAATTCCTAGGATGATTTTCTTAGTTTGTATACATTAGCATGCCCTGGTTAATAAGTTAACCAAAGTCAGCATGTTCTTTTTTAACTCTTACTCAGGGTAAGTAATAATGTCCCCTATAAATGTTCTGGCTGACATTTAGCTTCCATTACCATGCCATTTTGTTGCCCTGTTATGACCCACTCAAGATGGAAAAAACACTGATATCTTTGCCAATCGTTTTAGATTTCTTGATGGCTTTGTGACTCTTAAGCAGAAAGGTTTTCATGTCCCGAAGGTAAAATAAATTACTGCATAAGATCACTGTATCTTTCTGTTTATAGGGAAAAGAGAGAACATTGCTAAATAGCACATAAGACAGCCTCTAAGTTCTTTGAATAGGGAGGGATTTTTTATTTTTTAGTATTATTAAAAAAATACTTATAAGGAGATCTATAAACACATTTAGTTGCTTAAACCCTACTGATAACAGAGAAAGCTGGAAGTCTACACATCTTTGAGAAAATACATTTAATAACCTATTTACTACTTCCACATCATCAGGAAAACCAAGCAGCCTACAGCAATATTTTGATTTGTTCAGTCATTTTTGTTGACATATATATGACTAGAACAGCAAATTAATTCTCTATTAATATTTGCCAAGATGTTGGTTTTGATTAATTTTCCATTTTTTATTTTCAAGTTCCTAATTTTACCAAATAGATATAATTATTCATATAGTTATATGATTTATCTCTCCAAAGACATTATTGTGCTGCTCAACCACTGTTCTATAAAGGGTTTTTTTCATGAAAATTGGGTAACATGCATTCATTGTATTTCTTGTCATTGTATGTGTGTGACTTATCTTGGCTAAGTCTTAGGATCCTTTCAGGAAAGCTTTGAGGAGCTTAGACAAACTTTGGGGAGATATGGAGCTCATTAGGCTGTTGCTATTAAAGGTCCCATTTTTGACTCCTGCTTATTTGTAGAATTCCAACAGATGGTGTGAACAAGCAACTTTTCTTCTTTCTGGAAAGTGCAAAGTGAAAGAGCCAACAAATATAGAAGAAACCTGCAGACCGGTGAATGTCTGGGAGAAGATGAGCAACAATTTATTTCCTGCCATCTTGCTCGGTGTGGCAACATGGGAACTACAGACAACTGGTTGAAACAAAAAGAGCAAGAACATTTTTGTAATGCAAACTGGAAACATAGAATAATAGAATGGCTCAAGTTTGAAGGGACTTTAATGGTCATCTCATTGCAATCCCTCTGCCATCGGCAGGGACAACTTTCACTAGGCCAGAGTGCTCAGAGCTCCATCCAGTCTGGCCATGAGCACTTCCAGAGATGGAGCATCCACAACTTCTCTGAGCAATCTGTGTCAGTGCCTCACCACCCTCACAGTAAAGAATTTTTTTCTAATATCTAATTTAAGCATACTCTCTTTTAGTTTGAATCCCTCCCCCCTTGTCCCGTCACTACAGGCCCTTGTAAAAAGTCCCTCTCTATCTTTCTTATATGCTTCCTTCAATTAGGTCACCCCTAAGCCCCCTCTTTCCCTGGCTGAACAATCCCACTCCCATGCCCACATTTTGGGTAGGCATCACTGTGCAACTTCTTTGGGTTTGTATTCTGTGCATACCTTCCTTTGGCCTGTCTGTGACAGCACATTCAAGGATAAGGACTTAGATTAGGTTTGACTTGAGTATGAACCTACTATGATGCTTTACTTGTAGTTTGTGGATGACTCCCCACAGATGTGTTACACCTGTAACCTGTGCCAGCATCTCACGGGGCTACACTCGCACCCCAACTTCCTATGAGAGCAGGTTTTCAGGGCTGCTAAATGCCTCTTCAATTACTTTTCTTCTTTCTTCTTTCTTTTCTTTTCTTTTCTTTTCTTTTCTTTTCTTTTCTTTTCTTTTCTTTTCTTTTCTTTTCTTTTCTTTTCTTTTCTTTTCTTTTCTTTTCTTTTCTTTTCTTTTCTTTTCTTTTCTTTTCTTTTCTTTTCTTTTCTTTTCTTTTCTTTTCTTTTCTTTTCTTTTCTTTTCTTTTCTTTTCTTTTCTTTTCTTTTCTTTTCTTTTCTTTTCTTTTCTTTTCTTTTCTTTTCTTTTCTTTTCTTTTCTTTTCTTTTCTTTTCTTTTCTTTTCTTTTCTTTTCTTTTCTTTTCTTTTCTTTTCTTTTCTTTTCTTTTCTTTTCTTTTCTTTTCTTTTCTTTTCTTTTCTTTTCTTTTCTTTTCTTTTCTTTTCTTTTCTTTTCTTTTCTTTTCTTTTCTTTTCTTTTCTTTTCTTTTCTTTTCTTTTCTTTTCTTTTCTTTTCTTTTCTTTTCTTTTCTTTTCTTTTCTTTTCTTTTCTTTTCTTTTCTTTTCTTTTCTTTTCTTTTCTTTTCTTTTCTTTTCTTTTCTTTTCTTTTCTTTTCTTTTCTTTTCTTTTCTTTTCTTTTCTTTTCTTTTNTCTCCTCCTTCTCCTCCTTCTCCTCCTTCTCCTCCTTCTCCTCCTTCTCCTCCTTCTCCTCCTTCTCCTCCTTCTCCTCCTCCTCCTTCTCCTCCTTCTCCTCCTTCTCCTCCTTCTCCTCCTCCTCCTTCTCCTCCTTCTCCTTCTTCTCCTTCCTTCTTCTTCTTCTCCTTCCTTTTTCTTCTCCCTTTTTCTTCCTTTTTCTTTTGTTTTCTTTCTCTGCCCCAAGAGAGCAGAGCTAAGCAGTGCCACCCTGCTGTGTGAGAGCCCCTCCGCGCTCACCTGTGCGTGTGGGATTATTTATGCTCCGTGCAGGTGCGGGTGATGCCGAGCGAGCTGCCCCGGTTGCCGGGGCTGCAGCACACTGAGCTGGCTCCGGCAGGAACCGCACGCGCAGCTCCAGCCTCCTGCAGCCACCTGGGTCCCGCAGTCGCAAACACGGCGCGATCAATCATTAATTAGTTTTGCTATGAATTCATAGTTCGTGTGGCTTAGCACTGAAGGTCAAATGCAAAAATTTGTTAAAGTGCTCCCAGTGAAAGGGCACGATCAATTGTTGTCACATTTTAATTAGCATTCTCGTAGATGGTTCTTTCCCTTTTTTTTCTCAGTCCCCCTCCCCGGCATTCATATTAGACTAGAACATCTGCTTAACAGCGTTAGTTACGACCTTCAAAAAGAAGTGAGAGTGCATATTTATGTGGTTTTTTCTTTCTTTTTATGATATATTATTACAGAAATTATTGTAATAAACTCCTCAACCTTTTAGGAGATCCTTTTAATAGCATGAACCTTACAGCTCTTAGGGTAATAATAGGCAGTTTTCAGAAAAATAAAAGTCAACCAAAGAGTTACTTTTCTGACAAACATTTAAAAAGACTGAGTTAAGGAAAGCATTGCTTTAGATTTTTCTTTTAAATCATAATTATTAAGAAGTAGAATTCACTGTAAACATGTACAGAACAACAGTTAATGGAAGTTATCATCTACATTTCTGTGTTGGACTTCCTAACTTGAGACAATAAATTGCTTTACCCACAGTCTTGCCATCAGTGGACTAATACCACCCAGATTTTTGTCTGACCTCATGGCTGTGTTTAAACAGCACAGTTTAGGCAGTATTGAACTGTACCCTTGCATATATATGTATATATATATATATATATACATATATATAAAAATGTTAGCTCACTGGTGAGGATACCTGTCCCACCTGACTGATTCACTATTCTACCTATTATTCCAAGGGCTCTTTTTTTTTTATCTGAGCAGATCATCGTGATTCTTTGAATGGTCATTTCTTCAAATAAATGAAATATCAGAGGACCACCTGCAAGCAGAAATGTAGCTGTGCATTGCACCCCTTTCTTTTGTTCCTTACTTGAAGGATGTTTAGCGTTGGCTAAGTCTTTCCAATTAGCATAGAGTAGGAAGGATTTTCTCAAACAAGACATTGCTTGTGTGATGACAAAAAGCTGGCCACCTTTCTAAGTAAGGCACTGTTATAATTAAAGTGGAAAAGCAAATCAATTTTATGAAACATCGAAGGTTTGAAGCCTATTTCATTTTGCAACAAAATGAATGTGAGACTAGGTTTTCACAGAGGAAGAAAGACTTCAAACAGGCTACTACTGAGTATTTAAAGCGTGGAGTGAGAATGGCTGAACTAGATTCTATGCTTTGTCAATTTTGGAGAAGAGAGGTTTTATTAATTTTTTGCCCATTCTTTTTCAAGCAATTGTTATTTCAGATCTAAGAGATTCTTTCCACAATCTGTCCTTTCCTAGCTCTCAGTCCAAGACTTCTGTGTGCAAGGATTCATCCTAGCAAATGTTTAATTGAGATTTATTCATTTTCACAAAAGATTTAGCTTCAGCCAAATTGCATTTTTCCTCATAGGAAAAAAAAATATAAGGAAAAAAAGAATGGGTTGTAATTATATTCTGCACATAGCCATAGGGAAGAGAGTATACAAGATCCCTATGGTAAACCAGAGTGTGAATTACAACCCTTTTTACTTTCTTGCATAGAATAATAGTAAAGATCATCTATTTTAGAAAGACATGGTACTTGTCCAGACACCAGAGGTGGTCTATGTCTCTGTATATAGCAGTCACAAAAAATGATCAATATTGAATGTTCAAGGGAAGCAGATTGCATGCATAGCATAATTAGGTTGCTTAGGTGACCAGTCCTTGGAAAAAACAGTTTCCAATAAGCAGCAAATTGATTTGCTCATTCTCACCTTCTCGATATTATACATGCCACTTATGTATTGCAACTCACATTTTCTTGTGCCAGGGTAAGTTTTGTCATTGAAATATCCCAAGGTGAGATTTCAGTGAGGAAAGAAGTCAGTCCAGTGCAGAACCCTTTAAAAAATATCCAACACTGAAACTTTGACATTGTGGTTGGTTGACACAGTTAACAATTTATTCAAGAGGTTTGTGATTCCTGGTGGGTCTGGTGATATTAAATTTCTTTTTTCCATCTCTCAGTCCCTCACTCCTTTCTGAGCAGAAGTCTTTTTTTTTCCCCCATTCTAGATGTGGATCTTGCAATAGTTATTTCAGTTGTACATGAGGTATTATTATCATGATTTTGTCAGAACTAAAAAGGGGAGCCATTAACAAATGAATCAGGTTAACTAAGCTGTAAGGGAGGCTCTGCAAGCTGGAATTGCTCAGCTGGCTCACTGGTGGAAAACAAACCTGCTAAAGCAACATGTTTTCTGCCAGATGACTGTGCTGACCTGTCTCCCTGGAGAAAAACCTGTTTCCACACACGAGGCAAGGCACAGGAGCAGGGAGGAGCAGCAGGAGGAGGGAGGCAGCGTGGGACTGCCTGACCTTCAGTGGATGCTGCTGGGCACACGGGAGACGTGTCTCAAGGCAGCAAGCAGGAGAGAAAAGTGAGCTGGGACTGCAACTCTGAGCCTCGTGTCAAGATATCACAGGCAGCCTGTGAGCTCACTCTGCCCTGCAGCATCCAAGGTACCTCAGGGGGTTTAGCTCTCTCCAGGCTGTTGCTTGCACCATCTCCTCTCCTGTCTCCTCTGTGTCAGACCTTAAATTCTGAATGTTCATTTCTTTTTCCATCTTCTTTTCTGGAAGAAACTGAGAATACCTTCTCTTTTCTGTGCGGAAGTCAGGAGTACAGTTAAAAGATTTACTCTTTCCTGCCATTTTAGCTTTGGCTGTTCTGAGTAGCAAATGCATACTTGCTTGTGTCTGCAAAAATTACCTCAGGTGTACCAGCTATCAACAGTCCTTTCTCAGTGACAAGTGGTGTCTCTCAGCGTTCCACACTGGGAGCAGTGTTATTTAAAATCTTCATTAATGGCACAGATGGGAGGATAGAGAGCACCCTTAGCAAATTGGCTGTTGACACACCTGAAGGACAGGATGCCGTCCAGAGGGACCAGGACAAGCTCAGCAAGTGGCCCATGGGACTCTCATGAAGTTTAACAAGACCCAGCTCCAAGGGGCTGCACCTGGCTTAGAGCAGCCCTTGGTACCAATCCGGGCTGGGATGAACAGATCCAGAGCAGCCCTGGGAGAAGGAGCTGGGGGTGCTGGTGGGTGAGAGGCTGGACATGCCCTGGCCACTGGGAACCCAGAACCCCCCATGTCCTGATCTGCACCCAAAGCCCCATGGGCAGCAGGGCAGGGAGGGGATTCTGCCCCTCTGCCCCGCTCTGCTGAGACCCCACCTGCAGGGCTGCATCCAGCTCTGGGCTCCCAGCACAGGAAGGACAGGGACCTGTTGGAGCCAGGCCAGAGGAGGCACCAAGGTGATCAGAGGGATGAAACACTTCTTCTGTTAGGAAAGGCCAAGATAATTGAACTTGCTCAGTCTTGAACAGGAAAGGCTTCATGGTGACCTAACTGGGGCCTTTCAGGCTCCTTTCAGTGCCTGAAGGGAGCCCACAAGAAAGATGGAGCGAGAGATAATTCACAGGAATATGTAGGAACAGGACAAGGGGGAATGGCTTCAAACTGAAAGAGAGTAGGTTTAGATTAGATATTAGGAAAAACTTCTTTACTGTGAGGATGGTGAGGCCCTGGCACAGGTTGCCCAGAGAAGCTGTGGGTGTCCCATCACTGGAAGTGTTCAAAGCCAGGCTGGATGGGGTTCTGAGCAACCTGGTCTAGGGGAAGGTGTCTCTGCCCAAAGCAGGAACTAGATGATCATTAAGGTCTAATAGAAACTGTTCTGTGGTTCTATGATGCTCCCTACATTACTTTTACAGGCTTAAGAAATGTATGTATTTAATCTTGAGTTTAAAGATGCATTTAAAATCGCATGAATTAACACAGGTTTTACATCCATAATTAAGTTGTAGCCCATGGTCTGTTCTCACTCCCACCAAGGTGTCAACTCCAACATACATGGGTGTTATACATGATCTTTTTTTCTATCAAAACCATTTATTTAAGGAACTACTGTTATCATATTAACTTATGTTATCAGTGTGACCTGTAAGCCACAAAGGTTTTTCGTATTTAAGTATATAAACACAACCTATGAATGTGGATTTCTCTTAAGCAGTTCTCATAAAGGAATTTTTAGTTTTGTTCACTGTGCATATGATTCATATTTTGTTTCTCTTCAGGTAGTTTCAGTTCTTTGACTGCAGACTTGTGCAAAATGTTTTCATTTCAAGTATAATGACTCCATCCAAGCATAGAGTACTGCTCCACGTTTATTTCCTTGTCAAGATTTTGAATAACCTTTCATGGTAGCTTATATCAACTCATTCCAGCAGCATTTTGCAGGTTTCTCTCTTTAGATTTCATCTCTGTTTTCCTTTTCCTGTTCCAAAAGCCCTCATATTTAATACCAGGGCCATCATTTTATGTCCATTTGTTTTAATTCTATACTTTATGGTGCTGCTTTATTCATTTAATTAATTAATTCCTTAATAATTTTATTAATATTAGGTACTATATCAAAGCACTCTCTTTCTCAGATCTTGATTTTTAATACCGTTACCATTTGACCTCAGTTTATATTTCCATAAACTCTCTAATTCAAGAGGACTTTGACCGGATTTCAGATTTGATGAAAAATTTTCACAAGTTTCCTACGCAAGTTTCTTCCTCTTCTGAAGTTCTCAGATGAAATTCTTCACTTTCTAAAATAATTCTTTTAAGAGAGCTATGTTTTCAAATTTTTATGGGCTAAATTGATAATTGGTTTTCCCTTCTTTGATCCATCTATAGATTGCTAGAAATCTTTTGATTATCTGAAAGGTTATGTTAGGAGAAAAGAGTTTGTTCTTAGTGCGTCTCTACCTGATTTCATAAGTAGACAAAGCTCTTACATGAATATCTTCCAGATGTCTGCTGTACTTCCTAGATTGCACAGATCCATGTTGCCTTCACTCCTTTTTTTTTTCCACTTTTCTCTTTTTTTTTATTTTTTCACTCTACTCTTTGTTTTCAGGTTGCTACTTCTGCTCCTCTCTTGTTCCAGATGTACCCTGGCAGGGCCTGTGGGGACAGAGGGTCCCCACTAACAGCTGCCCTGTGCCAGGTAATACAGGAAGATAGATAAATATGATGAGGGACCAAAACAGCAGGCACACCTGTCTAGACCAATTTTTTTGGTTTGTTTGTTTTTGGGGTTTTTTTTTGTGTGAGGTTTCTTGTTGTGGTTTTTGTTTGTTTGTTTTTGTTTTGTTTGTTTTCTGAGAGTGAGCTTCCCAAGGAAGATCAGAAAATTTTTATGCTAAAGAAAATTCATTGGGTTTTAAACTATAAACTAATTGGCTTAACTTTTTAAAGAGAGAAAGCCAGACAAGCCAAGTTAGGCATCAAAGGTGAGTAAAGGCTTTACATCCCACTTTTCCCTCAATCTCTGTGTCCTTGTGTTTCCAGGCTGAATTTTAGCCAACTTTTAATTGTAGGAAAGCTGACACAGCTCCCTCTGGGAGATCAAGTAACAGTAGGTTTTCTGCATCATGTTCTCCCAATATTTTCTAGATTTCAACATCATCCTTCTTGCCCCTGCATTTGCTCCCTTCTTTCAGCCCTTGCAAGAGGCTCAGAGGTTTCTTTCCACCAGGAAGGCCACATGAATCAGTTGGGGTTTTTGCCTCAAAATAACAACGCATACAAGTTTAGAATGGGCAAAACAAAGAGACAATTATTGCAATACTTAACACATGGATGACAGAAAAGTTGTGAAAGATGCAGAAACTCGACTCTGTCGTGCTGTTAAAATCCATCTGTGAGAGCAGCAGCCTTCTCAAAACAGCCTTCCCAGTCTCCCAAGGCCAATTATATGTACAGTTGAGTTAACCATGATACACTGGCAGTTTTCATAGGGGTTGAAAATACAGATTTGTTTGGCAACTGTGTACTTTGATTGCCGAGGAAAAGAAAAACCTGTCTATTTCCTTTCTCATTTTTTGGTATTGGAAAAGTAGCAGCAGTGTTCTTAAAAAAAAAAAAAGAAAATTAAAAAAAAAATTAATAATCTAAACCTATTTTCTTTCAGTTTGAATNTTCATGATGGCTTTTTGTGGGTTTTTTTGTGGTTTTTTTGGGGGTGTTTTTTGCTTGTTTTAGTTTTGTTTTAACTAACATTTTACTGAGTGCTGTAACAAAGAAGACAAGAAGAAAACTTTACAACCAGGAATGTGTGACTATTGTTAAATATTAACATTGATGCTAATTTACAGGGGTTTTATTTTAGGGGCCTTGTGTTTTTCTTCAGTGATAAAGGGGATAGAAATTCTTAAAAGGTGAAAAAACAGCAAGTAGTATAAAATGAAGCTGGCAATGGGAGAAAATTTCTCTTGTGCTCTGTGGGTAACTGCTGCATTTGTGACACAGCATGTGCTACAGAAATATTTTGTTTTCTCAGGTACAGGTGCTTTTTAACAACTGTATTGTGATGATGTTTTGATAAATACTTTAATTATATAAATTTAAAGAAGACTTCTGAAAAAAAAATCCAGGAAACTAACAAAAATTCTTTTTTAACAAAAATTCACCACAGTTAAGGACTAATATGTGTCCTTAACTGCGATGATCAACATCTGTGCTGGAGAATCTGAACCTTCCTTTCAACACTGCCTCAGGGGTTTCTGCTGCAAAACTGATTAAATTGTACAGAGATAAGACACTTGTAAATAGTCAATAAGAACTGTTCCTGCAGAGGCAGGAAAGGTCATGGAGAACAGTCTTCTGTGTGTAAGATACTTAGGAGGTGTTTTTAATGGAGTTTAAATTAGCCAGTTGCAATGAATCCTGCACGTGCCAGAGAGGTCATGCTAAAACCATGTGCCAGCTGCATTATTGGAGCCAAGCAGAGCAGCAGTTCAGGGGGTCTTGCCTGACCTTAATGAAGGTGTCATTGCAAGGATCTTTGATCCTCTCTTCCATGCAAGCTCTAATTTATGCCAAGATCTCAAAAATAAATTAGTTTTTTAATGCAGGCTCTGCATTTTAATGTCTGTTTACAGACAGGCTTCAGGTATACTGAAAATCACAGGTTTCAGGTATACTGCCATAATCTGAGCAATACAGTCTGGGCAAATTCTCAAAAGAACTTGAGGGGCAAGTTAGGCATTTAACAATGGATTTCTAAATTTCAGGAGGATATGGAAAGAGAGATTACTTGATTTTCCAAAAATAAGAGATATGAATCGCTTTGAACTTGTCAGAATTCATGCAACCAGGTGAGAGCTGACCAACCTGTGAAAATCTGGTTCTGACTGCTGCTCCCCCCACTGCCTCCAAACTGAGTAGCTGGTTATAGTGTGATTCTACAAACCAGTTCAGGTAAATACAAACTATTTGACATAAACTTATGAGACTGTCCTCTGTTCAACGAAAAACAAAGTCAAAATAAGATAACTCACTCAAAGGAGTAAATTTACAGTGTTGCGCTGATAATTTGCATGGCTTTTAGCATTTATTTCCAATTTTTCTTATATATTTCTTCCTTTCTTTAAAATTATTGCTCTTTCTGGAAGATGCTACAATTTATTATGTCACTTATTGGTGTTGTTTTCCACTGGGGAAAATGCCTCCTGCTTCATGTGTGGCATAGAAAACACTGCACTTGCTGCCTGGGACTGCAGCACACAGTAAACAATTTAAAAATGTCCCATTGTATGATTGTTTCCTCTCTTCCCTGAACAGAGTTATTTTTAAAACTACATATTGATTTCCTTCTTTTCACTTTAAACCTCCCTGGAAACGACCTCTCCTGTCCTGCAAGGACCCCTGCTTGTAAATGGTGGCTCAGTTTCACAGTTAAGTAGGAGCCTTCCATTGATCCCTGAAGGACCACTGATGAGTTCCTCAGGGACCTGGGGCCAGAACAGGGAGCACTGCTCTAACAAGCACCCTTTGAGAGAAATACTGTGTGAAATAAAAGAGATAACCTCCAAAGTGGCCCTAAATTTATATTTTCATCAAAATTTCTAACAAGGTGCACAAGTCTCCCAGACTTAGCTACATTTCGGTCATTCAATAATATGTTTTTGTCATTCAACAATTCAGTTCATTCCCAAATCACTTGGGATATTGCTGTAGGAAACCAAAAGAGTAGAAAGCCACCATCACCACAGAATAAATCCTATGGAATCCTAATTTTAGTCTAAAAAATTTATTATGATTTCTCCATTGAGAAGATGTCATTGTGGGAAGAAGTCCAGAAGCATCAGGACTCTCAGCTTGAGTGTATTCTCTTTCTAAAAAAAAAAAAAAAACAAAGAAAAAAACAAAC
>VXBC01000188.1:160213-171233 GCA_013399945.1 Ploceus nigricollis | reverse complement strand
TTTTTTTTTTTTTTTTGAGCAGCCCTTTCTTATTTTTGGTGAAACACTTTCCTGTATCAAAGCAATTAGTTCTGTCCTGTGGTTGGAATACCGCTATATCTGGTGGGTTAGTTGCTTTTTTGTCAAATTCTGAAATATAATTTAGCTCTGTTTGCTGCCTGGATTTAAGAGGTGCCATGCCAGTGGGTAGCATGCTTGGAGACAGTGGCAAAGGAATGGTCCTGGAGAACTTAATTTGATTTAGTTTAAAAGATGCCTCAGGGAATCGAAGGATGCAGCACAACCAGATGGAAGACAACTGTGAGATAGAAGAGTGTTCTAAAGAAACACATATGTGGGTTCTGACAGGTCTGCTCTAAAATTTGTCTGGCATCGCCTTATTTCTAAATCTGAAATTGATCAAACTTCAGTCTATATTTTAATATATCTTGAATGTGTCTAAAAAGTAGATGGTTAAAAGTTGCTACTGGCTGTCCACACACCAGAGCAAGGGAAAAGTGAGAGGAAAGGAGGAGCAGCAGAGAGAAGTTATTATGGACTGACCATGGCCCCCATTCCCCTTCCCCTGCTCTGCTTGTGTTGACATGGAGAGGGGTGGGAATGATGGAGTGAAGGTGAGCCTGGGCAAGGTTCTGAAGGTGTTACTTTATTTTTTTGTCTTTGTTCCTCACAACCCAAAGTTATTTCGATTAACAATAAATTAAATCAATATCCCCCAAGTCAAACCTGTTTTGTCTGCAGTGGATACTGATAAGATGTTTATCTTGCCCCATGAGGTTTTCTGTCTTATTTCTCCCACTGTCCTGTTGAGGAGAGCAAATGAAAACTGCTGGGTGAGCATCTGGCACTTGGATGAGGTCATCCCATCACAATAATACTTATTTTGGAAAGATTTTTGGGGCATGGATTTATAGGCAGCCTACAATATTAAGAAAAAATTTCAATATAATATTTTTTTCTTTAGAATAAAGATATTTTATCATACCAAAAGACTCTTATTTTAAAAAAAAGTCTTCTAAATAATGTACATTTCCAGTCTCCTACTAAGGCAGAACATAAATTAAAGATTTCTGGCATTTTGTTTGCTGAGGCCCCAGATACCAATAGAATAAAACAGAATATATTATCCATAAGAGTAACTGAGTTCAGGTGTAAACATGGGTATTTATATACACTAATATTCTTGCTTAAAAAGTGTAGCACATTTTAAAACATTTTGTCTGCATGATGTTTCCTGTACTTGCAATGAGAGATATATAAAATGGACAGCTTTCCAGTCTCAGCTCCAAGGTAAGAACAGTAATAAAAGGCTGTGCACACAAAAATAGAAATCCTGTAATTCTGATCACTTGTGAGCTTTCATCTGTGTTTAATACTGATGTAGTTTACCAAAGAGAAAAGAAAGCAACATCTAATATGGGGTGAAAAAATATGTTTAGTTCAGTGAAGATTGTCTCAAAACTTTGCAGTTTCTGAGTTACATTTCTTATTAGAATGATTGTCTCTTTAATATGAAGGTGTTCCAGAATTAAAATGTAGAATCCAGTCTCACGGAGTTACTGTTACCAGTATCTCATTCTTTCTAGAGAATTCTTCTCTATATTTTGCTTACAATCTAAAATGACAATCTGGAAAGTGAAAAACTGAACTGGCTTCATCTTTTTGCATATACTTTATAACATATTTGAATCATTTATTTGAAAAAAAAATTAATAAGAAGGTTTTTTTGACCTGTTACCCATGAGGAAGATGCCCAAACTTATGTTTCTCTGAAATTTACTACTTGAAGAAAGTGAAGAAAGGAAATTTTCTTGGGCATAGCTATTGAAAAAATAATGTTAAATACATTAATTTGTAGAAAGACAGCAAACTCAAAGACCTCTCAAAGTGTTAAAGACATAAAAGAGAAAAATATTTGAGCTACTAATATAATTTCACACACAATTTAACTTTGTTTTTTCCAAGAAGGTTGACTTGCATTTATAAAATCTGCTTGAAGATGTCTGAAAGTTGGCTAAATAATTCAAATAATTATGTCAGAAGTTTTACATTACAGAAAATTAATTTGCCTGCATACATTTAATTGTTGCAATTTTTGTGCTTTTCAGTGTGCATATAATAATATGAGGCAATTTTGCACTGCTTTTTGATAACTCCAAGAATGCTGTTTTAAATTTATGAAGAGGTGCATTTGATATGTGTTTTATTATAATCATCCCTTGAATAATCCAATGATAGTCCTTAGTAGAAGTGAAATACCAGATTAGATGTACTGTTCTTGTATTTTCTATGCCAAAATCATATGTATCTATGGCAACTGAGTTAATCTATACTGTTTCAATTGGATGAACCCTGTTAAATTTTCCTACCTAAAGTAATCTCAACTGTAGCCCAGCGACATTAGATTGCATAAAACAAATTGTCTGAGTCTAGTCTTTGTCACCATTTAACCAAGATGCATTAAAGAGTTCGAGGTAACACAGCAGTCCCCATTCATAACTACAATGTGGAGAACAAAAGCTGCCTCCTCTATGAAAATATGGTTATATTTTCTTAGCTACTGAAGGAATTAAGTTGTACCAAACTGACTTTCTACCTTTTGTTTGATACCCTGCAATGAATGCATTTTGAGATTTTGAAATTTAGCCTCTCTAAACATTAAAATTTTAGTTGAACCTCTTTGATAAAGTTGCAGGAGTTCAGCTACAAAGACACCCTCCCAATATTTCTAAGCTTGGCTCCCACACCATGGGTCAGTGAGACTCTTAGAAAAGAGAATCTTGGATCCAGCTCCCATGGATCCAACCCAGCCTCCTCGGGTGTGCCAGAGAAATTCAGGTGCATTGCAGTTTCACCTTTTGAAATACCTGGTTTTGAACAAAATTAAGACACTCACAGATTTTTGTGTGTAAAAGAAAAAAAGAGGGGAAAAAAAAAAGAAGAAAAAGAGCTCCTTCTTAGTGCAAGGAAACGTAGAGCTCATTTAGGGGATGAGAGTGTATCATGTGTCTGCTTTTGCTGTTCTTTGGCCTTAGGCTGTGGCTGCTTAAGGAGTCAGGGTTTCATTCCCTGTGGCATTTCCCTGGCAGCGGAAGCCTTTTTTCCTGTGAAGTTTCCTTCTTCAGATGAACTTGCAATTAGTAAAGACATCTCTGTTCCTGTAGTTATTTCCAGACCTGCTCTTGGCCTTCTTCCTCAAAACACGACTTAAAAGGAAGCTAAGTTGGCTTTCAAGTTTCTTTGTCAAGTGACCCTGGATGACTGTCATCAGTTTCTTGCAATTTCTTTGTAGGTGATTTTTTACTTCACTTTCCCTTTAATTCTTCAGAGCTGGAAGTTTAAATTAACAATCATGGCTGGTTTTATTCATAGCTTGTGCTACTTTGTCGAGGTATCACAAAATTCAGGGGTAGGAATCAGAATTGGATCTCATCTCACCTGGATTCTAGTTGACTGAGGAGAAGGACATCAGACAGGGTAAAAAAAAGGGATTTCCAAAATGAAGTTCCTACTGTACTGTAAATACTGGCAAAGTCCTAACCAAATTTCAGATGTGTTGTATGAGAAAGAGGCCTTGAAATAGATTATATTCCCAGATATAAACAATGAAAACACTCCTCAGACCTTATTTTCAACCTGCAGTTCAAGCAGCATACTCCAGATGGCACACGATGATGAGAAAATTATACGTGTGCTGCTCTGAGGGATGGAATATGCAAACAGAAGGAACTTGGTAATACAAAGCCCCTGAAAGCCCTTCAGGACTGACAGTCATCTGTACATTCAGAAAACACACAAAACTTTTCGCTCTTTAAAAGATAGTGGTTTGGGGAAATAAACAAACAAAAAAAAATCCTGTGCTAATCTCAATTATAATGCAGGATATACAAATGTTTGAAGAATTGTCATCTCTATATGCTAATAGATATTGAATGGCAGATGTTTTCCAAGCAGAGGGATGATTAATTTGGCCTTTTGTTACACACAAACAAAAGATATATGAATTTTAAGGGAGATTATTACTTGAACATAATTAGAAGGGATATACCAGCAGCATCTTATATGAAAGATGTGTTGTACTACTTTTTTCCTCATTCTGAACAAAAATTTTCCTTGTGATTAGTTCTAATTATAATGAGTACTGCAAACTGCAAAGGGCAACCATATCTGAAGAGTCATGTGCTTAGATTTCAAGAATAATTCCATGAGACATCAATACATGCCTGTATATGCAACACAAGAGAGAAGACAATTCTCTGACTGCATTTTAGCAACTGATCAAACTCCATATTCCATAAAAATTTTACAGACTAAACCTGTGGAAGATGATGAGCCTTTTGAATTGTAGGATAAACCCTGTATATCAAGTGAAATATTGAATTGTACAGGATGTAAGTGCTGGTTCTGACTTTGTGCTGAATGAAGGTTGAGTTTTTGAATATTTACAGAAAGAATAAAAAGAAATTTCTGAAACTATCAGTGTTAATGCACTTTGTAACAAAAATCCAGCTATGTTAGAGACACCCTTCAAAGGGCTTGCAAACTGGCCTTCTCACATTGCTGCCCAAAAGGTTCTCTTGAGACCTCATGAAAACAGCTTTCCTGAAGCACTAGTCCCATCTTAGGGTAGGCAAGTGCTGAAGCAGTTATCTAAAAGCAACAAAAAATGGCAAGTAGAATGGCTTTCCCTACAGCAACCCTCTGAAGCACATTTTAAATAGTTTATTTTGTAGTCTAGGTGGCTTTAGATAAATGCTGCAGCAATGCTCTTTGTAAATGCACAAATCTAGGTAAGTACTGTATTGTGCGAGGGGGCAAGGTTTACTTTTTGTAGTTCCACACATTGATTCTGATGAACATTTCATGCAAAAGGAGTTTCTGTAGTAGAACATTTCAGAATTCATGAATAGTAATTGAGCCCTTTAGTTCTGCACTAAACTTAAATCCATTATTCTCCATTTAAAGCAGACACATCATGTTGCTCTACAGAACACTGCTCTGTCAATTCAGTGCTTTTTTCAGTGAGCTGGGCTAGAATATTAAGCACTCTTTGCTCTCAGTATTCTTGCTGTGCTTGGCACATTTGGATTCCATTTGAAATAGGCAAATAGCAATTCTGTTGTTCACAATGAATAGCCTATATGTGTATGTGCACCTTGCCTTTGAAAGGGGGAGCATATATTATTTGCCACATCTTGATTCTCTGGCAACTGGGTTGCTTCATTTCCTCTATCTCTTGCTCTCTCTGCACATAAGCAGTGAGATGTAAAATGTAATAAAAGCCCCTGACATATTTCTGTCTTCTATACTCAACAAACCACTCTTGTTTGGAATTCAGACTGTAATTTTTTTTTCCTGTCATGAACAAACTAAAGGAATGCATGTAAAAACAAAGAGTTAAGTAAGCAAGATTAAAGTTTCTAAAAGTCCCCTCCAATGCTGAACATTTTTCAATTATTTTTTAGCATGTAGCTATTACTGTGCCTAGGTTGGGGTGTGCTGATACAGCCATATGCCTGCTCCTACCCTGCTAGACACAATTCAGCCTCTCCCCATATAATTTTTTGTTGTTGTTGCTGAAGCTCTATGAATACACAGCTTAAATCCTGTTAGCATGTCCCAATGAGTTTGTGCACTGGAAGGATTTTGTGTTCATCTTAAGCATAAATCATGTGGTTTTGCTTAAATGAATTAGGGTGCTTGAGAACGGTGTGGTAAGCAGAATTTTATAAGAGCATGCCAAAATTTAAAGTTTTCAGCCTCCCAATTTTTTCCCTGTTGGCTTCGGTTCTATTACATTTAAATCTGTGTTCATAGGGTTTGCCTCCACACAAGCTGGTGGGAGGAGGAATTGAATAGAGCATCTGAAGAAAAAGTATCTGTTACATGCTGCTTAGCACATCTCCTATTCAGATTCCTATGACTAGGAGAAATCATGCAAGGAAGTCTCTCATTTCCATCCTTAGTTTTCAAGTAACCCTAAAATAATGAGATTTTGAGGAGAAATTATGATGATGCTTATGCAGCAACATGCACAAAGCATGATGTTTCTCTCTTTTTTTGACCAGCCAAGTTGAAATACTGTTACAAAGGATAATTCTCTTTTTCTGCACCAGTTTGGGTACAGAGCTGAGGTATAAAGCCCTCTGCTCTGCCTGCATTGGCTGGTGGTGTTTGGATCTGTGCATCAAGAAGATGTTAGGGTAAAGGTGAACAGCAAAAGAGCTGATGCTGCCAATGTTATGATGATGATTTAAAATTAAAGTTGTTGAAAAAGGTTATAGCAAGTCTTTACAGCAATTAGCTGATTAGATTGAAACACCCCTGTGAAACAGTCCCTGGGGAGAGATCACAGCCAGTCAGGGGTTCTTCAACACAGCACACCTGAGCTCAGTTATCCTAGCAGCCATTTGTACCACTGCTAACCAGTGATGATGGCACTGAATTATCTCCATGTTTTACCTGGAGTGATGATAACACTTGTGCAAAGGGAGTCCTCAGTTTCTACCAGGAAAAAGCAGATTGAGAAGATTTACAAATGTATTCCAATCTTCCTAGCTCAGGAGATGTCAATGAAGTGCTTTAAGGTTACCAATTACAACTGTTTGTTTGAACTGAAAGATGTGTGAGGAATGGTGATGGTAGATTAGAAAATTGTTTGAAATGCAACCCATTGTCATGCCTCACAATCAATTTTTCAAGAAAATAAGAAGGTAGCCCTTTGGAATTTAAAAACTGTAATTTGAATTTAATATTAATGCTTGGATTGCAAGGCTAATTGACCTGGGCCTCATGTCGTGGAAAAAAGTAGATGCTCAACAAGAAAATCCAGTTTTATTTGTTTTATTTTTTTTCTTTTTTATGAGAAAATTGAGACATTGTGCTATGGGCTAGATTTTGTTCCTTGCAGAGGTCAAACCAGTGTCTGCTTGAAAAATTCATGATCCAGAAAAGGTAATTTTTAATGAATATTTATGAAAGATGTCCTTTCTTATCAGAGCTGTGCAAGTTTTCAGAAGCTTGCCACTAAGTCTGGCTTCTGATTTTTAGCAAATAACTTGCGAGTTCCATCTGAAAAAATATTCAGATTACATTTTTGTCTAGCTTTTTCTAGTTTTTTCTGGGTTGTATCTTTTTGCATAGTAAGACATATCACTGTGAAGCATGTGTAATACATCATATGCAGGTTGGTTTTTTTCCTGTAGGAGACTAGTATTTTGAAAAGGTTAATGTTTTAAATCAATCCTACCACAGTGTTAATAATTTTTAAAAAATCATCATGATAATAAACATGAGCTGATGGGTTTATGTAATTCAGTTTTCTAAAGTAATATGTAGCTAGAATTGCCAAAGATCAAAAACTAGAAGGCTTTGCTAGACCAGTTTTCTTTTTTGAGTCTCAGTTCTTACCTGCTAAGCCTTTAAGTGCTGCTGAGCAATAGGTGAAAAGAATATTTCATTTCTTGCACTTGCTTTTGGCTTTAGCACTGTGGCAGCAGCTAGGAAAGGAAGCTGAGCTTGGTGCCTGGTGTTTGTAATGTGTCTGAAGAGCTCGTTCTGCACGTGGCAGGGAAAAAAGAACTGGAGCCAGAGGTGGTCCCAGGTGCAGGGACCTGCCAAGGCCACGTGGCAGGGATGGGCTGAAGCTTTACCATGATCCATTTCCTGACTAAGTTTTGTGCTCCATTGGAAGTGTTGCCCTTAAATAAGTCCACAGAAAATATTTCAATAAAAAAATATTGCTCCTGAGTCTAGGTATTCATAGAGGGTAATTAAAGTACTGGATTCTGATTTCCTCTCACAGTTTTGAAATTTACAATTACTGTGTGGATTTTCACTCACTTCCTTCTCTCTTTTCTACACCTTCTGTATGTTGAAAAGGCTTTACATTTTTATGTTACTTTATTTCTCATACTTGAGAGGTTTAGCTAATATTCCCTATCCTCTCACCTTAAAATGTTATTTACTAAGTACTTCATCATATATCATTATTTTTATTAAATCATGCCTTTTTAAAGGATACAATCTGATCACAGCAATGCATCTTTTGTATAATGCCACCTTGGTGGATTCCTTGACACATTGGGACCATCCTGGGGCCAGCAGAGGCAGAGATTTGAGGTACATTCAGCAAGGAAAGACCCTGATAATTGCACTGCAGCCTGAATTTCTTCTCTGACTGCTCAAGAGTTTCCTTTTATTTCTGGCCCTCTGGGCTGATTCCCTCTGGAATTTCTTTCAGAGTTAATCCCAAGTGGATGGGAATTATTCATAACTTAATTTAAGATAGGAGTACAATTCTCAGCTGGTGAGGGTAGTGTATTTTCTTAGAGTTCTTTTTAATGCTCTGGCTGGTAAATAGTGATTTTGTAGACAATATCAAAAGTAATATTACCTTTCAGTGGAATCTGGTAGGGTCCTGGTGGAGAACAATCACCTCATGATAAAGTACTGAGTTCCTTTGGTTGTTTTAAAATAATTTAATTTCAATTATGTGAATAACATAATTTTTAGCTGAAAAAAAAAGGAAACATCTATTAAAAGGAGAAATGCAATATCATGTGACTGTACAAACTCAGAGTTAAGTGTATTTGACATTTCATGGAAGATAAGGAAAAAAAACCCCAACCCACAACCAACCCCCAGATGAGCAACAATAACAGGTAAGTTTTCATAAATATCTCAACCAGGTAATTTCAATAAACTGCAGGATACCAAAGAATCCAAAATTTTCAATGTGTTACTGAAGTTAAATAATAGAAGACTTTCTAAAACTGTTTTTGTTATGATAGTTTGTCTTGTACCTGATAAGTAAAGAAAGAGTCTTGAAGAACAGCTGGTTTTGGGAAACAGAGAAGGCAGGTAGTCACATGATTGTTTTAACTCTCTGTCATTGTTTTAGATAACTACTTCTAATAGATTTGATGAAAAATGTGATAGGTAGACATAAATCTAACATTTGTATCTCAGAAATCACTTTTAATTGCAAGAAAATATTAAGGGTCTAAATCTATACAATTAAAACAGAGTTAAGGTCTTCTGCTGCTTAGAGTTCAACTTGTCTGACACTATTTGTGCTGTTCCCTCCCCCCTCCTCTGATTATGTATTTTTCCTCTCACATCAATGAATTCATTGCAAAGAGTAGTTCTGTGACCATCTTGGTGATGGTTTCTCCTGTGCCTTCACTGTTCATGCATAATTTAGCTCTGAGAAGATCAAGCAGGGGTGGTGGTTAACCTGACTGCCACCTCTCCAAACAGATTGAGGAGGAAAATCATGCAGCATTTATTGTTGGGTTGTGTGGCTTTTTTCCTCAAGAATTTTGCAGTAGTGTTTCTGTTCCTGAATAGTGGTAAATGCTCTCAAAGTGCAAAATAAAGCATCTTTTATAAATAACAATAAGCACATAATGAGACATGCAAGTGGCTGCCAGCCAAAAGTACCTTTTTCTCTCTCTTGTTCAGTCTCCATACAGTCATTTCTCCTTTGTTCCCTCTTGTGCTATTTGGAGCAATGTCCTTTTTTCCTTTTCACAGAAAATAAATAGTAATACACCGACAACTCATAATGATACCTTGTTTTTTTCTCATTAGTGGATGCAGTCAAGCCTCATCTTTAATTGATAACTTAACTGATTAGTCCTACTTAAAAGTCACTCCTGCCAGGTTGAAATATGTGTACTAGGTAGTCCCTAACTTCAGCACTGCCTTCTGTCCTCCTCCACTGCCCTGCTGCACTGATTTCTTCACNTATAATTTATATATTTGCTATTGCTAGCAGACAATAATTTCTTAATAGTTCCTTAAAAAAATCCTGGTAGGAAAAGCTTTTACACCTATTTTGGCCTCATCCTTGAATCTTCATTTGGATTTTAACTTACATATATTTGTTGTCCAGCTCTGCTTCTGGTACACTGGAACAGATAAGCATTTGCTTAATGGCTTCAAGGAAGTAGTGTTTAAGATTTGCTATATGTTTGTTTTAAAATAAGATCTTACAAAAGAAAAAGCCATTAATCAGCCACTGCAAATTTGCCACCACATTTAATAAAATCATGGTCTGTATATCCTTGGACAAAAATGCTAGTGAAGATCTAGCCTGAACTAAAGTGACACTTTGTGTTCCAGGGGCTTTTTAGCTTTGTTTTTTCTTTTCTTTTCCTCCTTTCTGTATTCTTTTGGAAAGGATAAACAGACCAAGTCCAAACCCCAAACACTCATTCATGTCATCCATGTCACTGAAATCCTTAAACACTGCAAAAGAAAAGCATCCATACACCCACAATAATACAACTACCACAGCTCTTTTGCCTCAAGGGCATCTGCTTCTGCTTTCTGGACAGCAAAATTCCTTTGTCTGACCCCAAATCTGGCAGAATAGCTTCAAGATTTGGAGCCTGACCAGACTCTGCAGTCCCTCATCACTTCCCTGTCAGGAGGGAGCTCTGCAGCTCTGAAATCCATCTCAGTGTGGATTTATCTCTCAATTTGATGTCACAGCTTGGTTTTGATGTACCTTCTCCTCAGGGAGCTGCTGGGCAAGGTATTTATAAACCCCTACTGAGAGTCCCTCCAAATAAACATGTGGAAGTTGCTTTGTCCATATGCAGTAGTTCCTTACTGACTGAAAATACCACAGTAAAAAGATTGATTATAGAAATTCCCTACCTGAAAGAAGAAGAGGACATTTTTACAAACCCCTTACAGTCAGAAGAATACTACTATACAATGTAGTGAAATGTAATCAGGTTGTGAATTACCTGTAATTCACATACTTTACAAAGGATTTTAAAATAGCTCTCTGGGGTTGAAGCAATTTTGCCCCTATTATTATACTTACAAATAAANGAGCATCTTCATGGCCCTCCTTTGTGGGCAGTGGGGAAATCAGCAATTTAAGAAACCAGTGCCAATATTGAATTGACAATGAGATTGTGATTATTCTTAGATGTCTCTAATTGTTATTTTAGACTGCAGATTTTCTTTTTCTTAACAAAAAATGTTGTCTGCTAGCTATAAT
>VXBC01000188.1:148963-159734 GCA_013399945.1 Ploceus nigricollis | reverse complement strand
TCCCTACCTGAAAGAAGAAGAGGACATTTTTACAAACCCCTTACAGTCAGAAGAATACTACTATACAATGTAGTGAAATGTAATCAGGTTGTGAATTACCTGTAATTCACATACTTTACAAAGGATTTTAAAATAGCTCTCTGGGGTTGAAGCAATTTTGCCCCTATTATTATACTTACAAATAAAATACTTTTTTAAGATTTTTTTTTTTAATTTAAGGAATGGAGTTTCTAAGATTACAGCAGGCTGCAAAATATGACTCCAATTTATGCAATAATTGAATAATCTTCTTAATACACTCTCTGTTGGATTCTCAGACACATTTGGAAGCCACTGCAAAATTTTATACTCCTCTGCAGCCCCGCCGACTCTTTTGTGCCTCACAAGCCACAGGAATTAAGTATTAAAGTTTAGGCAGGGCACAGAACAGAAACCCAGGAAGGGATGCCTTGTCCTGTATGCTGGGCAGATTTTGAGCTCTTCTTAAATTATTCCACAGTGCCATACAATCAAAGTGTTGTTTTGTTTTGTTTTGTTTTGTTTTAACAAGCCAATAACTCATGCACCAGAATGGGATTGCTTGGGGAGCCCTGCTCCTCTGACAAAGTGCAGCTGACTCTTTATCTTAGAGCAGAAATCTGCTCTGTGGTGGGACAGAAAGCTTAGTCACAGCCTCTCTTAGTCTTTCTTTTCTCAATCATTGTGAGGATTCCATCAGTTACCAGCCTTGTTTTCAGCCTTCTGTTTTTTTAATTGATTTTGTGCTTTGTGGCCCATTGAACTCAAAGTCACATCTTTGAGCAGGATGAACTTGGGAGGTTTTGGACAGTTAATTGGTGCTCGTCAGTACAAGCCACAACAGCAGTCACTGAAGCCATTGTCTGGCTGTGAGGGAACTTAGCACTGGTTATTTCAAAAATATAAATGTGGTAAATGAGGTTTTGCTTAACTGAGGATATATGAATAAATAGCTCACTAAAACAGTGACAGTAAGAGAAAAATGTAAAAAAAATTGACAAAATGGGCTGCAAGGAGGAGCTATCTGAAGGTGTGTGTTGCTGGTCAACTCTGGAAATACCCATGAAGTTTATTTGGTCTGTTACCTGTTAGCTGATTACTCAAATAAAATAAACATACGGCAGCAAAGTGTATATTCCTTGTATTTTAACATGTGCTGATATTTAGCAGTGAATGTTTTATTTATTTAGCAGTGAAATATTAGTGTGAGTGTAAATGAGTGATCTTTTTTTTTGGTAAAATGTTAGATTCTTATTTTCATGAATGTACATTTAAAAAGGCAATAAAATTTTGTTCCTTGATTTAAAAACTTGATTTTCATTTACCTAAAGAAAATTCAAACATAAACGCTGAAGAATCAACCTAGAATTTGTATCCTTTCTTCTATCTGAATATATTATCTTTTTTTTTTTTTTTCCCTTTCTGGTTAAAGTGAAAATTCAGAGCAAATTGCTGTAAAACCCAACAATTTGCGTGGTATAAGATCCCTGTATTAAAATCCTTAGCAGAATAAAGTGTCACATAGTAGAACCATAGAATTTTTTAGTTTGGAAAAGGCCTTTATGATCATCAAGTCCAAGCTTTAATTGGGAAGAATCCCTGCAAGCTTCTCCCATTGATTTAAAAAATGTTATTTTCAATTTAAGTGAGATAATTGGCCATCTCTTCATCTTCAGAGAAGTTGCTCAGAAGAATAGAGGGACTAAGTGGTAGACCAGCTTCGCAACCAATTTTGTCTGATTCTGTGGTGATTACAAACTAATGAGGTGACCTTGGAAACTGTTTTGACTCAGTGCTTGCCACTCAGAATAGCACCACTGTGTGGTTTGTGTTAGTAGCTGGAAAATGTAAATGCTCTAAGCAAATTTCTCACTGATACTACTCAGACAGGCTCTGAGATTTGCATAGTTGGAGTTCAGCTCCATAATATGCAGGGATTATGGGAAGAGACTAACAGCTACCATGAGGTGAGAATGATTTGGGGTAAGCAGCATTGTATTTATAAGAATTTTCATGCTTGGGCTTTAAATTAGTGTAGTAAAACATCTTTAAATTGCATATGGGCTTTAGAAGGGAATTAAAAAGTTGTGAATAAAATGTGTTTGGATTTGTTTGTTTTTTGGGTTTTTTTAGCACACAATTTTCTTCTGTGTATATTCAGGTTTGCTCTGTTTTTTGTCATAACAAAAAAAAAATCCAATTGTCTGATTGTTTTCTCTTTGACAAGCTGCTCTTTTTAACACAAAAATCCAGCTTTGAGAGCTGTTAAAATTCAGTGGATGCCTTTACCTTAGGCCACTCGAAGGGATCAACCAAAAGTCTGCAACTTTTGGCTGCGAGAACTACTTTTGAAAGTTCCCCTCTGCAGCTCCCGTTTTGTGGAGCAACAGTGACAACCAGCGGCCACTCACCTGAAGCTGGCCGAGTTATTCCTTGTGGCTGCAGATATCCCTGCAGATAACCAGCCACTCACACCCATTCTTCTCCAACATTAATGATTTTATGACTCAAAAGTAAAGGGCAGAGCTAATTTATTTATTTTTTACTTTTCCTGACTCTGGGGGTGAGTTAAAAGGAGTGTTCCTCTCCTCAAGAATAGATCTGTTCCTGCAATTCTGTACAGAGATGCCACATGCAGAATCAAAAAGGTCCCTGCTGACCCATGTTGTCCATATTTCAGTAGTGTATCTACATCTATATGGCCATTAAAGATTTCCTTGCCTTGCTGGTGGTGTATGACACAGATCAAATCAAATTAACTGCAAATTAAAAAAAAAAAAAAAATTAAAGAAAAAGCAAAGAAAATCGTGGTTTGATCCTCTTGAAGAGAAAGGGAAAAGGTTTGAGGACAAAGGTCACCCTTTGCTGCAGATTGGCAGTTAATACTCATAATACATGGTGCTTAAATATAAAGAATAAGTTATTTGAGAATAACTTGTGTTGTCTGCATCTTAGTTTATGATTTCTTCCTTAAAACTAAAAGTTTTATCTAAGAGAATTACTCCTGGTGGTGATGCTGTAGAAGACCTGGTAAAAATAATATTTTCCACTGCTTTTAACGAAGATATTTGTTTCACTTATGCTCTGAAGTTTGAGCTAGTTGTACTTTGGGATCAGTGGGGATATTTTTGTAGAGAGATGCCCTGAAACTTGAGGAAGATACCAGCTGTCACTCCAAAGGAGTTGGGTTTATATTGTTTAAAGTTGTTCCATGCATTATATTTCATTACCTAACACAAATAGCTTGCATGGACTGGAAATAACCCTCTAAGTGTGCTATGACATTTTTTCTCCTTGGCAAAGATTTTTCCCCCACTATACTAAAATGGAAAAGAAAGGTGGCATGGGTAGTGAAAGAAAAAAAGGGAAAATAAAAAGAATCTCCAAACCTTCATTTCCTCTTCCCTGGCACGGTTTTATGAGTGCTTATGGCAAATTTGCTTCTGTAATCATAACTTGAACCCATCTGGGGATGAGATTGGCTGCTAGCTTAGTATTTCCACTTAACATATTCATGATTAGCATGCACAGAAGGAGTAGAATTAGGATGAATGTTTTTGGAACAGTACAGATAAATCCTCATAAATGTAGTACAACAGCTCTGGAAATGCACAGTACTGAAATGTAATGAAGCTGAACTCTGTAGAGAGTTTGGTATTCTCAGTACCATGCCTCTCCTAATGAACTCATTTAGATTAGAAAATGGATTTAATATTTTATTGGAATTAACCTGAGCCAGTAAAGAGGATTACAATTTCTTTCCATAAATATGGTGATATTACAGGGTGAGGTAGCATGTTACATGAATATTAAGCATTTTATGAGCATTGTCATGAAGCCAGAAAGAGTATAAGGTAATCAGGTTTTAATATAGTGATACTGTTCTTATAGTAATTAAATTTGAAAAGTGATAAAAGTATATTTGAAAATTATTTAAATCCATATTTTTTTGCATTTTAATGCCTTTAAAAATACTTAATATTTTGTTTCCCCCAAATAACCAATTTCAACCGTTAGGTTTTAAACATAGAAAACTAAAAATACCACATGTCCTTAAGACAGGGAAGACACATTCCGAGAAGTAAGTGACAAGTTTATTCCATTTTCTCTAGAACAGTATCTGATGGTGGGAGAAAATATACAGAAATGAGCAAAGAATCTTGGCAAAAATGCATTATCTTTCTTTGTTTTTCAAAGCCTTGCAAAAGGTTTTGTTCCAGTGTTGTTTCTGTTTCTTAGATGGTCTTTTAGAGTCACAAACTTGCTCTTAATTCCAGTCTATGTTGTTCTACTTTTGAAAGGTTATTTATTCAAAAAAATTGACTGAGTCACTCTCATCTTAATTGTCTATAGATGTCACATAAAAAAAAAAAAACAAGAAATGCAAAAAGAGAATATTGCAAAAGCTCGGTAAATTCTTTTGTGTGTTATTCTAAATAAGTTATGGGGTTTTAAAAGAAATTTAGGATCTGAAAATGCCTTTTAATATAGACTGCCTGTAAAAATATTCTCCTGCCTATCTGAACAATTACTAATTTTACTGGATGAAACTTAGTGTGTATTGTGCTGGACAACAGCTCTGATCCTGAGGGAAATACAGGACAAATACAGGTAAAGTTGGACAACTCAGAATGGATCCAATTGGATGTTTGACTTCTTGAGAGAATTTCCTCCCCCCCCCCCCCACTATCAAAACTTTTCACTGAAAATGCCTGAATGCACAGAAATAATTTGTAAGGGCAATCATTTGAGAATGATTGTTTCCTTTGTGGGAACGTTCCAGCAATGAGTAACATTTGCAACCTGTTTAGGTTATGAGGAACATCAACAACATAAAACCCATCGCAGTCGGTCATCAGAATATTGTTTGTGCTGAAAAAAATGGTCTTAAACCTAAAGTGTGGGTGGTGTGGGGAAGAGAACAATCTCAACAAGTAGCAGCTTTCTGTGGATGGACATTGAGTATCTGGGGGAGCTAAACAAGAAAAGATACCATGTCATGACTATGGTAACTCAAATGAAATTAATTAAATGTTAAATAGATGTGTTCAGTGTGACTATTTTAGTTGCAGTTACTCTCAAAATGAACATGATGCAGCAGCACAGAATCTGGTACCTGCTGCCAGGCCAGAGCTTTAAATGGCTCAGAATTCTGAGGGATAGCCCAATAATTCAGAATTTTGTTGCATTTCAATGTGAATTGAGCAATGAAATAAAAATTCAGAATTTAATTAAATAAAAAGAAAGAAAAAATAGCTATGAAATGTCATAGGTTTAAGTTGATCTATTGAGTCTGACAAGATGCTTCCAAAATATTTCCTTCTCTTGTGGAAGGCAAATAATAGGAACTGCATTTTTCTCTATTGCTCTGGGTCTTGTTATACCTACAAAATTTTTACTACCATTGCACTTTTGCATCACAGAGTTATAATACAGTTTTTTGAAGAAAATAGGATTATGAGTCAAAAAGTTGTGTGTGATGGGAGGAAAATACATTTCAATGTTTTGATGAGTCATTTCAAAAGGCTTTGCATGTTTGTACTGACCACAGCCTTAATACACTCAGGACATTTTCACTTTTCTTAATATCACATGTGTCAAGTAAATCTGGGAGCAGATGGGTGTTGTGAATACTTCCCCTCAAGGCCACCTCTCAAAAGATCTTAATTTGCAAAATGTTGAACTCTAAAAATTTTACTTGGTGCGTAACAGAGAGGTGATAAATCCTATCTCAGATTTCCACTAGTTTTGAACAAATGGGTTCATATTCATGGACTGGTGAGTCAAAGTTATTAATCCTAGAAAAACAAAACAGAAAAAAAGGGAAAACATGGAAACAAACAGGTGAGAAGACTCCACATTTTTTTAATAGTTGCTTTGGTTTTATTCTACATTCTGATGGTGGTAGTGGTTGTTATTATTCCCATTCTCTTGGTTCCCTGGATCTGGAATTATTTATGTGCATCACTAATTTTGGTATTCCTGCCATATTTATGAAGAGAAGTTACAGAATCCCTTATCTACATAATATTAGTCTGCTTGACCAGCAGTTAACCGTGGCACCAGTCTTTTGCATTATTCTGAGTGCTCCCAGCCTCAGCACATCTTCAGGGATTCTGCCTTTGTCTCCTGAGTCACCAACATGACCTCTTTTTCTTCTGCACCTACACACTGGGGGTAGTGAAAAGGAAAGGAGAATGGAGCAAGAGGGATGGGAAGTGATGGAAAGACCTTCTGGATACTTCCCCCTCTTCTCTCCTCAGCTTTGTTTAAATAATTTCATTTCATTCCTGAGCCAGTTCTGGTAGCAAATTTTCCCTGAAGAGGTGGGAAAGCAGCAACAACAGCCTGTCTGAGGAGATTTGCCTCAAGGCAGGACTGAAATTCCCCAGAAAGCTAAAATGCTGCATATCATTGTATGAGTGGCTTCTCTTCTTGTGGAAGAAAATCTCAAGAGGTGGCACTTCTTTTTATTGAATTTTGATCTTCCTGTGCTTACGGTACAGTCCTGTGTGAAGTTCTGCATTGGGCTTGAGCAGTAAGCAAAAGGGCTGCAGTGACAAATGGTGAATTTTAGTAGCAATGTCTTAATAACACAACATTGAGTTGTAATTGTCCTTTTGTTATAAATACATTTTCTTCCTTGGGCTCTTATCTCTGTTCGCACTCAATTTTTTTCATTTTCATAATTAATTAAAATGGCAATGTACTATAACCAGTGATTGAATTATATGATATTACTTGCCTAAGGCGATCAAAATTAATCAAAATAAGGAGTGAAAGTTTTGCTATTTTTAATACAGCTGATTTGATTCCTGGGTTTTTGATCAAATTAAATGAAGGATCAAATTAACCAGTGATTAAATTGAGTAAAAGGCACTTTGTATGCCTGAAATATATTTTATTTTAATTAATTTCAAGACACAAAATATTAACTGGTGTTTTAAAAATTCATTTGTATTTTACTGTTTAATTTTCTAGAAACTATTTCCTTTTCAAGTTTAGAATCTTTTACAGGGGAAGAAACACACTTTAAAAATTATTTTCTTCTTATTCCTTCTATTTTTCCCCTCCTACCTTTTCTGTTTGTGGAGAATCCATTGCTATCATAAACTGGTATTGGGGAGTTTGTGAACTCAACCTACAAAGAGTTGATGTGCCAAAGGCTGGTTTAGCAGAAATCTGGGACTCCCCAGAGTAGAATCTGCCAACCTGAGAAGATGGTTTTGACCACAAAAGACCTCAAGTTGTTAACATTTAGCCCACACTTTTGCAGAATTGTTACTATATTGTCATATTGAATTTCATTTTGCGTTCTGTTAGAATCTAGTTCATATCTTTGTTTAATGGGCTGAGGCAACCACTTACTGTACCCTGGCGCTGTTGAAAAGAAGTTGAAAAATGAGATTTCTGTTATGGTGCAGAAGTCATCTGCATGAGAACAAAATCATCTACCTTTTTTTTTTTTTTTTTTTTTTCCCATGGTAAAAGCAAAACTTGGAACTGGACTCCTGTCACCTACAAGGAGTTTGCACAAAGTGATGGACTTTTTTTGACCTGGTTGGGGTGCAACTGCAAGAAGCTGAGACTGGAGGTAATTTTCTTAGAGGTGGTTTTTACTTAACATTTAACATTCATCAGACTCAGAAAATAGCATGGCAAAAGGCAAGGTGAAGATCAGGGTCCAGTTTTGTGAATTGCAGCATTAGGCAAGAACTGCCTTGTCTTGAAATGCTTCTCTTCCACTTCTTACTGTTAACAGAAGTGAAATAAAGCTACAAATGTGTAAAAATACTAAAGACTGATTAAAAATACTTGATGTTGTGTATCAAAGCTGAGTGTATTTATACTTTTGAGGCACTTGGAAATTTCAAGCAGAATGTATTAGTTTGTAAGTGGAGTATAATCTCATTATTCCTCAAGTCCTGGAAAAGGCATACTTAAAGGATTAGATCTATTAAGTGCGATCAGCATGGTCAGTCTGTTGCAACTGGTTTTGATTAATGCATTTATTCTCTCAAAAGGAAAAAAAGTGTTTTACTGGGAGAAGAGAGAAATTGAGAAATGGACACTTATAGTAGTATGAAAGAACTATCATATTCTAACAAGCACTTCATAGTAACTTGCAGCGTCATTTTGAAATAAGCTTTACCAGGAGGCAAACAACTGGCACAAGCTGGATCCTGAACTACTCTATGCTTGGAAGTGATTTTCAGTCACTGGGAAGATAGTGACTGGACTTGAAGCTGGGAGATAAAATTTTGGTGTTGGCAGGTTGATAGTCCTGGTGATAACCTTAAGAGAAGCGTGTAAGACAGGAAAAGACAGAAGCTGCTGGATATTTAGGAGATAAAGGGCTGATAAAACCAAAGAGAGGAGAAGCAATGGAGAGCCCTAGCCCTGCACAGCTTACAAAAATCAGGATTTTGGCCTTGAGGATAAGGTCAGGTCAGCTTTCCCCTGCTGGCTTGTGCTGCATGTTCTGTGCAGGGCTCACCCTTTAGGATGAGCACACTTTGTCTGGGCCTCAGGTTAACGTGGGTGTTTGGTGTTGCTGGGATGCACAGTGCCCATAAGGATGAGATGTTGATGAGTTGTCTGATGTTGACAACTGGGTCTGCAGGCACCTGCAGCTCTCCAGAGTAGGTTACTACATAGAAAAACTTTCAGAACATCTTTCAGAAACCCTACATGCAAGATCCCTTATAGAACTTTAATTAATTTCCTCTCACGTGTTTTATGTTTGATAATGAATGTTTAATTCAGTGGGAAAAAGATTTTGAGTTTCCTTTCCTGGCCCTGCTATCAATTTGGAATTAGAGTTTGGACCTGCATTTCAGTAGGTTTTTTCCTGCTCGCTGACCTGCAAAAATGAATATAACTCTAATTATTTACTTTATATGGTACTTGCATGACTAATGCATTTTAAGATCCTTGGATAAATACTGTCATGGAGCAAAGTGGTTTTATGGTTTTTGCACTGTGCATTTTAAAACTGCAACTAAAATATTTGGGGAATTGTTTTATGAGTGAAATTGTTTTATGGGTGTTATTGGAAGTATTTTGAGAAAAGCTTGGAACTGCAGGTAGAGTTTCATGCAAAAGTCAGTTATATAACTATATTTCTATTGCATCTTTGACAGGTATTTTATTTTCTGTACCAGTTTTAACCTTGAATAACAGTGGTTATGACATCTGTGAGTTCTTGAACTTTGTTTTTATTATTTTCTCAAATCTTAGATTATAGAAGTAGTTCTGATTTATAGAAGTAGTTCTTCAATCAGTAACGTGTTTTTCTTTGAACTTATTTCTTCCTTCTTCCTACTTCTCACTTAATTTTAAGAACTTTAGTTATCTGAAAAGATGCAAACAGTAAACCAACCCTTTTTAAAATTCCATTACCTTCCTGTGATTCTCTCTTTTTTTTCTCTGATGGATATAATTGAAATTCTTATGCTTCCTCTTTGGTGTTATGTACTTTACCTGACATCTAGAGGCCAAAATTGATGTGAGCTGTAATTAATCTTTCTGCAAGGCTTTATAGACCCATTGGTAAACCCGGGATAAGAATCACACTGTCTGCATACTTAAAGTTGTTGGACATCCCAAAACAAATCTGCAGTCAGAAACTGTATTTCATGCTGTCATTGTCCAGCAGATGTAAAAGATCTGTTGAGGGGGAAAAAAAGAAAAAAAAAAGTGTGTAAAATGAAGACTGCGTTTGTTTTATATGCAGTCCTCTGTGAAATTTGTTCATATACAAGTTGTCACACAATCTAATTAGAGCATCTGACATTTCCTGTGACAAACAGAAGCCTTTAGATAATCAGTAATGGTAATATAAAGTGGCTGATAAAATACACCTTCATTTCCATCTGTATTCTCAAGTAAATATGCAAATTCACCTTGCCTGTTTCATTTCAAATACCTATCTTCTTTGCTTTAGCTATATCTACTTCATCCATCAAAAGATCAAAAGACCAAATTTTGCTGTATAAACCATAAGTTGCACGGTTGTAGCTTCATATGCATTTTGTAAGCTGCTTCAAAACCTCTCATTCAAGAAGCTTGAGTGTAATTAAGTTATTGTTATGTATTTGCAAGCATATTACTAAATAGAGCAAGCAGAAAATAACTCATTTTTTTAAAGACTGAGTTTGCATAGCTTAAATTTGAATCACAATTTTTAATTTTTTTTTCTGTTTTGTTGTCAGGGAAGGGTAAAGATTCATTTCGTGATGATGTGTTCAGGAAAATATTTCTCTCTGTTGAAGAGAAACATCTTTTTCTGTAAATGTTTGTGCGTTTTAGACCTGGTTTATCAGTTTAGGCTATATATTTTAACTTCTCTTTTTCACCCCCAGGTTTACTATTCTCTATACCCTGGTTAAAAACATGTCTCTCAGAATGCAGCCCATTGATTAGCAATTAGCTAAGCTTGTTTCAAGTCGTAAACACTTTAGACCTTGAACTGATGTTTACACTGAACCTTCCTAACTAGTTTATGCTTCCTCCTGTAGCCTTGGAATTCAGTTTGGATTACCAACACTCAGCTGCAGTGTGTAAGAGATCATTACCAACAATTGTAATTAGCTTCTGTGTAATGTTTTGCCAAAAAAAAAAAAATTACATGCTTTAAAATTCTTTAAAATTAGATCGCAGTGGAGTCTTCGTTTAACACTTCTCCTCAGTCCCCTAAACTCCATAAGGATTGGTCTGGGATTGTTGGGACAGTGTGGTCCCTTCACCAAGG
>VXBC01000188.1:70431-148139 GCA_013399945.1 Ploceus nigricollis | reverse complement strand
TAAATGCTCTCTCTCTGTCCTTATCTCAACTCATGAACCCTTTGTTAAATTTTCTCTCCTCTGCCCAGCTGTGGAGGGGAGTGATGGAGAGGCTTTGGTGGGTGCCTGGCATCCGGTCATTGTCAAACTGCTACACTTTGAAATTAGTAAATTTTGGCTTCTATATTTCAAATAAAAATAGTTTACTCTGCAAAAAAACCAACTAAAATATATACATAAAATAAGCATGTATTCCTAACAAGTTTCTCTACAGATTCCTGTCCTGTAAACTAAAACCAAAACCTGACCAAAAAAACAAACTAAAAAACCACCTTAAAATTTCCACATCTGGGAGTAATTATCAAATCACAGTTTTTCCTTCAGTGTATTCAAATACTTTAAGTAAACTGATGGAATAAGAAAATATAAAGGTGACTTAAGATAAAACAAGAAAGGATATTGAAGGCTTTATTGGAAATGCCAGAATATGTTTATTCATAGATTTCTCAGAAATAATATTTATAAGTCTGTGTTCTATGCACATAAATATTTGCAAAAATAGTTTTGCATTCCTGAAGTTTTAGCATATGTTATGATGCAAGACAACTGGCATCTCCCAGTTAATCAGTTTTTTTTAAAATGTTCTACAATTAATTTTATTTGTTGACATCTTCAAATTTCCTCAAAATATTTTTTTCATGGTAGGAGTACACATGCGGGCTAACATTGTTTTGTGTGAAGCTTAGATATTTTTTTAATTTATATCAATTATTCTGGGGGAATTATCACATCCTTGTGATGCTTTTGTGCTTAAAGTACTCCTTCCTATCCTAAATAGTATAAGGAGAATGTTTACCTATTAGTTTTACTCTTTTCAAATTATTTCAGAACTTAAATACTAATAATGCACAGGAAAAATAAGATATTTCTGTATCAGTTCTGATTTTTCCTAGTGTCTTAAATAATAATTTATTTCCACTTTAAGAACAGATCCACCAACAGGCTAAAGGAAGTAGAGCATGCCAGCCAGCTGAGCTGGGTTTTATGACTGTTTGGCCTCTAAAAAGTCAAAGCACGCTGATGATACATAAGATCCTAATTTTGAAACATTACTGACATCAGCACGCTGTATGAGGGCAAAATCTGCAAGTCACAATTTCTACAAGCTCTATGAATGTGCATTATTGCATTTTTTTCTTTATGGCGCTGCTTCCCCAGCAGAGGGAACGGCGTGAAATGGAGCTTTTCAGTATGTGGCCGAGTGATTTTTAAATTCCATGAAAACAGAGCTGAGTACTCCCCACATCCCATTTCTACTGCCTTTACTCAGTCTCCCTCAGACTCTGGATATATTACAAAACACCAGAAATCCTGCATACAAATTTGATTGACTCATTAGCTCTGATGTCACAATTACCTACCAGTATTTAGTCTTGCTCTGACGCTGTTGAGTCAGGGATGGGACGAAATGACTCCGAGTCACAGAAGGTAAAAAAGAAGAAATAATGTCCTTTTATAACCAGGATTGCTAAGGTGAGACCTCATTGGCCTCAAAGTAAAAACCTTTCACACTATTGGTGCACTATAAATAGCACACTGTGGTAGAACATATCTATAGAGAACATGAACAGAAAGAGAGATGATAATTGTTTAAATTCTTTCTCTCTAAGTTTCCCAGGCCTGAAGCCTAGGAGAATCCTCTGTTCTTTCTTTCGCTGAACTGAGAGCCTCCACATTGCTGTAGTTAAGTAAAAATAATTGTATAATAAGAGATGCTAAACTTCACTTTTCTTCTTCTTGAGCAGAGGATTATATACAGGAATTCCACTAATAAGCTTCGAGAACACATAATATTTTCTTTTTTGAGGTCATTAGCTGAAAAAAGACCGACATATGCTAAATGGACCAACACTTCTCTTATGGGAGTGAAATTTTAATTAACTTTCACTCAGATTAATTAACTACCTTGTAATCTCACAGAAACATTAATCGTTCTCACAGGCTGAGCAGTAATTTCAGGGATAACGCATTACATTCATCGCTTACAGCAAAAGTCTTTGCAAGATGGCATTTGGTCAGTACAAGCAGTGCAACAAATGAGATTCTCCCTCAGATTTCTCCAGGCTGGACTGTCCCACACTCAGCTTTTCCTCATAGGAAATGCTTCAATCCCTTGCTTTTTTTTGTGGCCCTCCCCTGGACCCTCTCCAGTTTGTCCATCTCTCTCTCGTGCTGCTGAGCCCACCATGGACACAGCACTCCAGGTGTGACCTCACCATGCAGAATAGAGGGCCAGCATCACCTGGCATGTTTGCAAACAGCACAAAGCTTTGAGAAATTCAGTCTGGTTTATCTGTTTTCAGCCACATAAAATATCCTGCCTGGCCTCCAGCTCTCAGCTAGAGGACAGCAGGTCTCACTTGGATCAAAAGTCATATCTGACAGCCTTGTAAGGCTGTTTGGATGCCTGCATGGTAATGAATACTTCATTTAAGCAGCTGAATCTTATACCCAATGCTTGGTTTCATGTTTTTTTTTTTCCCATTTCATCCCTAAACTTTTTAACTTGTTTCAAAAAAATTCGAAAATTTTTTTTATCACTGGTTGCTCTTGACAGCTGCTACTTGTTTATTTGTAATCTTTCATCCATTGCATATTTTGTTTGTTATTCATCCCAGTTTTTTTTTTTAATTCTAAAAGAATGTCACCTTACTTTCTATTTCTTGTGTTTTAGGACCTCATCTGTCTCCAAAATATGAGGTATTCTGAGTAGCAGCTAACCAGAAAATAATAACCCGATACTGATGCAATAAGGTAGCAATCCAAATATATCAGAAATCAGTAATTTGCTGCAAATAAATTGTTATCTCCTCTTCTTTACTACATTTGCTTTCCCACACCACTGAATCTAGCATTGGCTATGGCCATGTGGCCCTAACTGCTGGACATTTGGGTGCATCTTTCCTTCCAAAGGGCATTATCTTTCTGTAGAATGAAGATCTGTGCTACTATCAACCAGGAATCCTTAGTGATATTAAAGTGATTTTAGAATGCAACACAAATTTAGATTTATACAAACAGCTGTACTAAATCCTGTTGCATGTGCCTGCATGTGCCATCCCACAATTATAGTAAATACTAACTCACTACTAGGGCAGCAATATTTTCTTACTGTTTTGAGGCAGCAGACTACAAGCAGTTCAAATCCAAGTAATGACCTACCAGTAGGATCTTGGCCATTTCTGCTTTAAATGTATTTTTAGTGAATAGACCTTTAAGAAATCAATGAAAGCTCTGAAATGGTCATTTTTCAAATGGCTAATCTCTTCTTCAGCTTTTCCATTGTATCAGATATCAGGATCATTTCAGGCTGAAACACAACCTACTTTTGTCTCTCAGAAAATTCTTTTATTTCTTTTTTATCTCAAGTTTCAGCTTCAGCTAATGGATTTGGGCAGCCCTTAGAATTTACATACCCAATACCTTCCAGATGACTTTGAATTCCTTACAAAGACATGGAAAAGGAAGTTAGATTTAAAGATGTTAATTATTACCACCTATATCTTGTAGCTTTCACATACACAGATCTCCCATCAACTTAAATATAGACTGATTTTCCCCATCTGTGTCACCTGTGAGGATAATTTATTTGTAGGCTTTATGGAGTACAAATTGTAGGCATAGTGCTGATATATCACTTTCAGAACAACAACATTAAGAAAAGAAAAAAAAATAATCCCAAGAGTCAGGGTTTTGAGATTTCTTTTAAATTTTTATATATTAAATATTTTCCAGAGTCAGAACAGTGTTTGGACATTTAAGGTAAACCCCTGGAAACTGAGTCACCTCTACCTTTTTAACTGCAAATGCTGGCTTCTTGTTGCATCTTTTGATGTGGTTCTTGAAATCTGTCAATCTCTCACACACTGATCATATTCTAGAAATGTGGAGTTATAGTAATAACTAATTTACTAATACCCGGGTGCTGTAATGAGCTGGTGATGAAGGAATTTTGTGCTCTTTTTGTGTCCCCATGGAATCTTTGAATAGATTTTAGCTCTCCTAGAGTACAGATAGAGGGATCCACCTCAGTAGGTTCAAAATCTACACATATTAGTGAGGTGATGTACATCAGAGCTATAAATTCACCTATTACTTTATTTTCATAACAGCAGTAATAAAAGGTCGTGCCATAATGATTTTAAGAAACAATCCTTGAGTTGCCAGATTCCATGCATGGTATTGGGTATTTAACTTAAGATAATGCTCAGAAAACACTGTTTGAAAATGGCACTATAAAAAAGTAGAGTGTATTTGTATCTTCAGTTAACATATTTCACATATTTCCGCTGTCTTGTTCTCGTTAATTAGAGTAAAATATTTCAAAAATTAATCAATTTATGAAGTTGCTCCAGAAGTACGTACTTGTACATTTCCTTCTTTTTATTATTTTTAAACAGGGATTTATTTAAAGGAATGATTGACAAGGTTAATGACATGAGTGGAATATTTTTAGAAGGGTATTTGATTGGATTTTTTAATATTTTCACTATTGATTATCATATTTTCACCAGTTCCTGCAAGGTTTTCTAGTATACTTTAATCTAGTTTTCTGGAAGTATTTTAGAAATGAGGAGACCGCTCATTAGATATGACGCTTAAATATTTCAAACAGCAAATTTTTCTTTTGGACTGATTTATAAACTGGATTTTGGGATAGACATTAGAATTTATCATCAATGCATCTATTACCAATTCATCAGTGAAATTTGGGTGACCTTTTGTTACACAGCCAAAGTTACTGAAGTGCAGCTTGCAGCTTGCTGTGCATGTTTGTGTAACACTAAAACCAAATTCAATTTTTGGGGCTTTTGTCCATGAGAAGAACAGCAAAAACAAAGCCATATGAGCTTTCCTAAATGAAGTGCATATTTCCAAAATCTAGTGTATTTTATGATATGGTAATATCTAGTCTAATAGGTGAGGTTGTAAGGAGGGACAGATTTGAATGGTCAGCACCTGGTGTTTTGGTCTCTCAATGTGGACACAATTCTTGTTGCCAAAACCAGATTTCTGTGCCAGTGATAGCAAGTTTATAATACCCTGAATACAATAAATGTAGGCTGGATTAGGGCTGATTAAATCTGGTAATCTGTGGAACCTAGAAAGAGACATAAGTGCTTGATATGTAGATGCATTTTCATACACAATACATAACTGTCAGCACACTTTGAAAGGGGAATAACACACTATGAATTTATTCACATGGGCTTCCTAGTTAGACATGTACTTTTAAGCAATGTATCTTTCATGGTGAAAAATAATTATAACAGCAAACTTATCTCATTATTAGATCTTCCATAGATATTTTGGTCGTCTGCACTGTAAAAACAAAAGACAATGAAATTTCTTTGAAGAACCTAGAAAGGACCAACAGTGTTAAAGAAAAAAAAAGAAGTTCTACAGATGAAGGTGAAGCATTGCCATGCCTTGTTTCCACAGAGCTGGCCACATGCAAATATTGAATCAGAGGTTGAGCCAATTAAAGGCACAAAGTCCTTGCACTTTGTCAAGAGCTCCGAACTGAGAAGTTAAAATAAGAGGTGTCAAACTAATATTTAAATGTATAAACAAACATATACAACAGTCTGAATAAGTAAATAATTTACCTGGAAACTGCAGAGACAAGACACATTCATGACAGTATCCTTGTCTGTTGTTCTTGTAAAAGTTAAAATGTATATATATTCATTTCAACATCTTTACACAAAGAAGGGGAAAAGAGGAAGCCTGACTTTCATCTGGTAAGTACTGAACCAAAGCGATCTATAGAGATGTTGCATCTTTAGATTTATTGTCTTAATATTATTGTTGATTTCAAAAATAATATTGTTGTTAATATGGATAATGAACAATAATGAATAATTAGTAGCAGGTGAGAACAGCAGGTGATCTGGGAGGAGGCTTTAGAAATCCCAGATGTTGGACCCTGACAGATAATGCTGAGATTCAGCTGCAGGAAGGAAAGGCAATTTCCAGCTGTGCTATCCAGATGGACAGCAGAACTAGAATTTTGTTTTATGAGCCAACTCTATGGAAAAAAAGGCTAGAAATGGTTTAAAAGATGTGTAAAATAGTTGAGATAGTAATTCAGTTTATTTGAAGATATCCCATTAAGTGGATTCTGACAGCAGCTAATCCCAGAGTCTTCTGCTTACTGCACAGTAAGTTGTATTTTGTAGGCTGCAAGGACTCAAAGATTTGACGAGAGGCAGATGAGCTTGTCTGGTTATCAGAGTTTGGCAAATAATGAAGAAAGAAATCCTGTGCAACACAAGTAAGGGCCAGAGATCTATCCAGTTTGGATTTTCAGCACATGATCTTTGCATTCTTGAAGGCCTTTAAAGAGGGTTCTTGTTATCTGTGAATTTGGTCTGGAGAAAGTCCAAGCAGCTCCACTGGTACTGTTCAGTAAAAATGCAACCATGGTGAAACAAAGAGGTTTTGACTAAGTTTTGTGTTGAAAGGTGCTGTTGGAAGATGTGACGCACAGTTCTTTGTGCAAAATCTTGCAGGACAAAACTTCATATGGCTGAAAACCTCTGTGTTTGTGCAGTCATGGTCAAAGAAAGATATACACAAACTTTTCTTTTGCAAGAAGAAAAAAGTCCAACACTCCTGATATCTGGACATGTGGAACAATAGTGTGGAGAAAAATGAAGTTTAATTTAAATAGGATTATTTTAAAGCAGAATTTCAGAATATGATGGAATTGCTTAAACATTATTTCTCATGTATATAGACCAAAAATACTTTTAGGAAAATGCCTTCTAAAAAGTACCTCTTTTATGCCTAAGCACATTATTGTTCAAAGGCAAAAGACTGAAAAAATTGGGTGTAAGAAAAAATATGACTGTTACTGATACTTGTGGGGTTGTTAATAATGTACCTGAAAATATAAACCATGTTTGAATCCTCAAAAATGAAATTTTCTCCTAAGATTCACTGCCTGGGTCATTTTAGGAGTAAGTAATGGAAAATATTTGATCTATGGCCATAGTTGTTAATTTACAGGATATCTTTTTTTTTCATTATATAAAGCAAAGGGATACCAATATCCTTCTCCTAGTGCAGACCATTTGTAATGCATGTTACATCACAAGCTTTTACCTCATCTAAGACTACACCCAAGCAGTTTTTTAATTCTATTTTTGAGAGTTCTGTAGCAAATCATCCACAGTATTTTACTTATTTATGCTTTCCCTCAAATAGTCCTTGCTCCAGTATCTTTCATTTTTAGATGAAAGAAAAATTTACTGGACCATGTCTGGGAGATGCTTGTGTCTAATAATTTCATTAGCTTTTCCCTGATGAATTTTGTAGACTTCACTTCTTCCACTGAGATGGGCTTACATGGATCAATTAAGTGCAGTCATTCCCTAAGTGGAAAATCAAATTAAATGCAAGACAGGAAAATAGAATGGTTAAACTGTGGCACTCTGCTGTGAGATTGGAGTGGGTTTGTGAGGAGAGCAGTCATCCTTGGAAGACGTTACTGTCCAGCTTTGTTTTCCTTTCTTGTCTGTGTAATCTGATGCCCAAAATACTGACAGCTGTTGATGCTTTAACAGTTGCTGCCATGAATAGAGCTGACTTGTTGATTGTACTGGGGGAAAAGCCTTTCCTCCTCCCAAAAAGGAGTACCTGGAGTATTACACTGAAACCTGGGAAAGGCAGTCCTGTCTTCTGGCAGTGACCCGGGAATGCAGTTAGGGAAAAAGGAATTCCTGTTTTGTTGTCTTGTCCTCTGTAAGTAATGGACCAAACCCAACAGTGGGGCCTCTGGCTCATGGTGCTTCTTTGCACATGGAGTCCTGAAAACAATTTCTGTGCATTCAGTGAAACAAACTAAAGCTCTCAATTAGTATATTCACAGAGAAACCAACTGAATATAATCTCATCTTATCTACATAATAGAATTTTTAATAATATATTTTTATAATATATATATAATAGATATATTATAAAATGTAATATATTTTTAGTGATATGGAGACATTTCCCAATTAAATAAGCAGCTGTTAAATACCTAGGACATGTTTTGATATTATGCCACAGCATATTTGAAAGTCCACATTTATTAATGCCTTAAGAGAAAGAAATAAGCTTTGCAGTGTTTTCCCTGTCTTTACTAACTACACCAAGCACTGTGCATTGGAAAATATGTCAAATCCTTCATAAAAAGTTTTTTACTCCTACAGAGGATTTTTCTCTCTCTTTTTTGTATATAAATTAAGTTTGGAGCTGTGAGTGTGGGTAAAGCCTTAGGGCTTGTTGATCTCCAGCTGAGATGCCTAAGGCTCTGTGTCAAGGCACAGAGATTCTGAGATATTATCCACTGATTAGAAAGTAATGTCTTAATTTGAGGCTTGGAGTCCAACTGCTCTTTCATTTGGTTTGACATCCTCCTTGTTTGCCTTTCTGGCATCATGCCACAGATTTTGCTGAAGCTTCTCTCTCTTAGTAAAAGTAAATCTAGAAAGCCTCATATTGTTTATGAATGCAGGTTTGCCATTAAAGGTGATGCAATTGATGCCATTTGGATGATAGAATTCAGATATCATTGGATAGCACTGGAGAAATTGCCACACATTCACAAAAGAAAAATCCAGTGTTCCCTCTAGATTTCTCTGCATTGCCCATTTTTAGAGCATAAAATGAATAATGCTTTTCCATTAGGAGAAATCAGTGAGTTCTCATTTATGAAAGCAATTCACCTGCAGTGTGGAAATTGAGAACTGTTTATTTGCTCATCTGGTTTTTACACCTTTTTAATATCTAGGTGTATATGACCTAAATGGGAGATGGATCTGTTTTAACTTACATAGACACCCAGAATATTGGACTTTTAGCACAAGTTTACTTAAAGTCAGGAGTTATTAATAGTTTGGAAACAACTTCTGAAAAGCTGCTATTCAAAAGAGGAGAGAGGCACAGACACTGAAGTAGAGCTCCTTCTGAAGGTACTGTATGGTCTCTGAGATTCTTTAGGGGTCTGTTCCAAATATCTGAGGTTCTCAATTAGTTTAAAAAAATACCCAAAGTAGACTCATGCCATAGTGCCATTTCAGTAATAATTTCATATCAAAATATCCTGTAGTGGTTATATTCTACATGCTGGAAGCAGAAATGTTCCGTGTTGCTGAAGAATATTTTCACTTAGCAGTGAATGGCTACTCAAAATTAAGCAGACAAGAAGACTGAATAATGCATAAGATCTGTGACACAAGCAAAAATAAAATTCCTTTTTCCAGGACCACACTCTAGTGCTTTATCCATAAGATTATCTTTTGCTGTCAAGATCATTTATCTAAAAATGGAATAGTAGAACTAGAAAACATAGAAGGGAAATCAAAGGAGTTATGGAATGGTTTCTGTATGAAGAATAATTTTATAGACAAGGACTCTTCAGAATGAAAGAGCACTGAAGGGAGAATATGACATAAGACTGTAAAATCAAGATTGCAAGAAAGGAAATGAAGAATGTCTCATAAAAAAGGAGGGAGTGATTGTTAACTGGAACAAAATAGAAGCTTATTCACATGATGGGTAGATAAAGAGTGAATCACATTTCCATAGGATGTTGTGGCATTAGACTGGTTCTAAAATGATCACAAACACTGATGAGATAAAAAGCAAGCAAGAGCTATTAAATATAACTAATTTAAGTACAAAGGCATTAATAAAGATTCATTGTGGATATTTAATATTTATTCTGACTCAGAAAATCCATAAACCATAGCAAACTAGAAGCTGCCTGAGAATCCAGCAGAATTTGAATATTCTGTCCCTGAATGCTTCTCCAGGCATCCTCTGCTGGCCACCCTCAAAAGATGGGCTACTGAGCCAGGCATAACTTTGGAACTCACTTTTAGAGTTCCAAAGGGATTCTAAGGGATTAGAATGAGAAAATCAAATGTTTGTATCTCAATGTTTAAAAATAGCAGTGATACTTCATGGGTACACGAACATCATCTGTGCGGATTATTATTCAAATCTCTGTTGTTTAAAAATTATTTAATTTTCATTATTGTAAAGAAAACTATCCATAGAATTATATCAGCAGCTCAACCAGGAAGTATTTTTTTTATTGCTCCTTCCAGATAAGGGAGAAAACTTTGTTTTGTGGCATTGGTCATATTTTCTGTTTTACTTCTGCCTGAGAACTTTCTTGGAATGATAAGGCTTTGCTCTTTAAATTACTTAAAGCTTGCAGTCTGGAAGGTTTTGCTTACCTGTTCTTTCCTGAAGCAGGTTTCGAGGGAATAAAGCTGCACATAAGATGAACAAATTGTACTTTATCAGTGGTCCTAAAACAAGTGGGATAACGTTCTGTAAAAGCCTAACTATATATTTGAAATAAAACTGGCCATAAATAAGAGTGAATTTGAGATGTAATATTGATATCTATTGTATGAATCCAAGTAGTCCTGCATCCTGTCTTGGAGAGTGACCAATGTAGGCTGCCTAGGGACCAGAGCAAAAAAAGAGCAGGGACACAGTGATATGTCCCAGAATGGTCTCCCAGTCTCCACCATTTTGCTGCTCAGGGACTGTCTGACCCAGGGATAGCTGTAAGTAAGTGTATAATTAATAATTCATTGTGGTCTTCAACTTTTCGTGAACTTGTTCTCTTTTCCCTTGGCGTTGTGTAGCTTTTTAGCAGCCACCACATTGTCTCCCCTCTCGTCCCTTTCCTCATCATTCACCCCTTTCAAAAATATGACAACCGTGCTCAATACAGAGTAAAAACAAAACGTGAACATGTACACCAAATACTTCTGATATGACTCACTGTAATGTTTATGTTGAAAACCAGAATATTTCAGGACAACAGTGATAAACTTTGCTGTCAAATTTTGCATTCCATCATGACTTTTCACATGTATCTTCTGAAATTATTATTCTACTAAACAACACTTATTTTTATATTGTTTGTTTTGTTGAAAAGGATCTCGGGTGAAGGCACAACACTGAAGGAGTTTGTGCTTGGTGACATTAGATGTCTACCAAGCTCTTAAAATGCTGAAAAGAGAAGAATAATTTAAGAACAATCCAAGAACAATCCAACCAGCCTCCTTCCCCCAGTTATGTTTCTCTCCTGCCTCTGGGAAGTTGTGTGGCTTCATCAAGAGGACCAAGACAAACACTTAAAATGAAGTGCTATATATATCACTTTCAGATGTAGTTTGAGACATTATCGAGGCCCATCACTAAAATATCATTCAGCCATCAAAATATTTCTTTGACAGAAACAGGACTTTTCCAGAAAGATTTTAGAGCTTACATATTGCCAGCTAATGTTTTCATCTGAGGTTTAAAAGAACAGGACAAAGCTGAGCAAAAAAGTCTTGGATAAAGCAGCCTCATTACCTGGTAGGTTTAATTTAATGGTTGTACTTCAAATACCATTTGCAATATTCTGGGACTATGAAATGTGTGTTTGCTCAGAAAATTTGTAATAATACTTCTATGTACTTTTTGTGTGTAAAGGATTTTACATATGCTAACACTGGATTTTGCTTGTTGGATTATTACTGATTTTTCTTATGGCCAAATAGGACGGCCAAATTCTAGTTTACTCTTAAAAATAAAAAAAGGTTTGGCAAAGGATGGATTTTTAGGTAATATTGAGCACCTTTATCCTCTTTACACAAGCAATATTATGTCTAAAAGTATTAAATTTCTAGTCTTTCTATTGTAGAAAAATAGATCACAGTAAATAGTTACACACTGCCATTTTGAATGGCAACCCATACCTGAGTTCCAAACAAGTTTTATTTTAAAATATATTTAAGCCACAGTGACAGCAAGTGTCTTCTTTCTCCTCATACATTCCAAAGATGCAGCTTAGCAAGTGGGTTTGTTAGGTGGATGAGAAGGGAGAATATTTCACTTCCAGCTGATTTGTACCTCAGCATTACAGATCTCCAAGATTTTATGTAAACCTAAGTATGTATATGTATGAGAATAAAAAGCAGAAGAAAATTAAAGATAGCAGGAAAGATAGATGTAGTTTTTCAGCCTGATTAGCTTCATTTTTTATTTCTTGAATAAAAAACCCCTGTCTTTGAGGCTTAAGAAATTAGTGATTATCTAGCTTTTCATAAAGGTTTTTAAACCCAAAAGTTTGAAGGCTTTGCTGCATGTCTACTGACAGAGTCCTACATTTCTTCCAGTTTTTAATCTCAAATTTATAAAATAACTATGCAAAAATAGTCATTTTATTTCCTTCTTACACTGATTGCAAAAGTTTGTGATTTAAAAAAGATAAGCAGTTCGGTCTGGCGAAATTAAGATTTCTAAAATTTCATCCTTACTTGGACTTTCTTGATAAATTTCCATATTTCCTTAGTATAAAAGGGAGGAATATTTATGCAAAACCTAATCTTTGTCCAGTACCAATGCATGCTAACATTAGTGCTTGGGAACTACTTTTATCTCTTATCTCTTTGGGTAATTACTGCTTTTTTTTAGGTTCTAGTAGACAATCTGCTGTGGATCTCACATTAGTAAAGTTATTTCAAATGAGACCGGTGCAGTTGTGCAAAAAGCTGAGTTGTTTTTGAGGTAAAAGTAAGAAACAAGATTCAGAGGCTGAGGATGCTCCAGCTTGGGACCTGGAGGACATCCTCACACAGTTCTGTGTGGCATGGGAATTGGGTTTCCTGGCAAAAGCAGAGAATTGAAGGGACTTCAGTTCTAAAACTGCTATTGTATAAAATCTCTTTTTCTCCTTCAATACAAAAACATTTTCTCTCTTTAAATATTTTTTAAGTAATTTGTTTGAAAAATAGGACTAACTTTAGAAAACAATCGAAAATAAAGCTATAGGAACTTTCTGAGTTGATTAACAATGGGGAAATATATTGACTTTTAAATATTTAGATATTCCTCCCTTTTTTCCAGAGAAAATAATATCACCAAAGGCATCAGTCAGGATTAGAAGAAATGTTCAGAAACATCTGAAATGAATTTCATTCAAAGTGGTTAGGAGGAACTGCTCCTTTATGTTAAAACGTATCTTCTGTAAGATAATCTTAGCAGGAGATATGATGAAATTCCTTGTGGGTCTTATTTTACTTAGGGCTAATAAGGTAAGAAATGTGCAGTAGAGAAGAGTTCTTCAGTGTCAGGACCCAGACCAAAGGTCTTATAGCCTTGTCGTGATTCTGCGTAATGTTCTTCAGAAAAATTACTTCCCTCTGCTCTTTTTTATCTAATCCAAAATAGATGGCACCAACAAGGCAGCATGCTGTGCCCTAAACTTTGTGTTCTTCCCACCTACACAGGTAGGCATATTTTATTTTCTGTTGCCTTCATTTTACATCCTAGAGATTCACTCAGGAGACACCGTTAATGTTGACGAGGAGCCTGGTGTCACCGAGCTCATGCTGATAAAGACAGAAGAGAGACAGGCTGTTCTGAGGCCTGTTTGAAGATTAAATACATCTCACATCTAGACTGGGAGGTTTTGACTTTGAAACCAGGAGAAGGTGCAGTGACTCAGTGTGAATCAGAGATCAGGCAGTCCTAGCTGCTTTCCAGCATTAATGAGCATTAATCTAGGATGCTCTCACACAAATATTTGCTTATTTCTAATGAAAATTAGGTTCTTCAAACAATTGCAGTTATGGAAATAATATTTGGAGCAAGATGGTTTTAGAGTTATTCACACTATAAGGACATCATCTCATCTTTCACTTGTCAAAATCCAACTGGCATCCAAAGTGAAGGACTGATTTAATTTCTTTGAAAAGTTAGAAGTGTAAGAGGTAGAGATTGCAGTAAAACATCCAGTGAAAACTAGCACTGGTGCAGTGCTGTTTTATTTTCATCATCTGCCTCATTAAATTCACAATATCTTTTTTTCTCTGTGAATCAAAAACTAGAGATAAAGACTCCCAACTTTTGTTGCTATGAGGTGGAAAAAATAATCTATTTTGTATTGCTGGCTACAGATGATTCAGTGACTACCAAGCTATGAGGGCAGGGTATCAGATCAAACACCAGCAATAAAAAAAAATTCTCTTTTACTGACAACCAGCTTACACACACAGTGCTAGGTAATATCAGAGTGACAATTCTGCACTCCAGATGCTGAATGAAGGGGCTGGACCAACCAGCCATTTCCACTTTGGACTCAATCTAAACACCACCCAGGGGATGCTGTCAGATACAGTCAGGTTTAGTGGATTGATATGTAATTCCTTGCTATTTCAAAGAATAAGCAATTTGAGCAAAAGTTCCTGCTGTTCCTAGTTATCCTTCAGGATGCAAGTTTTCCCTGACAAGAGAACTTTTTCAACACTTTTCTGTGTTGCTCATCATTCCTCAGAGCAAACAAAGCCATACACACAGCCTTGTTTTATCGCTGCTTTTGCTGTGCCCAGCAGAACTCTATGTGACATTCCTTCATTTGATGTGAATTCTGGGGTCATTACTTGTTTGTTCTACATGAAAACAGTTTCTTGGAATAATAAGGTATTTATGTATGTAATATTTCTCCTTTACTTGTGTCTAACTAATTGGGACAACCTTGGAAGTAGCAGTCAAATTTCTTTGTTTACATTTGTTTATTTTCTTCAGATCACAATCTCACCTCCTTCCTTGCTGCTGTGACAAGTTCATTACTGGATGCCACTCAGCCTTTTGGTGTCAGCCAGGCACCCCATGCTTCCTCTGCACTCAAGGGAACATCTCCTTGGCCAGCCTAAGCCTTTGTGGAACAGTCTTACTGATGCTTTAAGTTTTAGCTTTCGTATTTTCAGATTCTGTACTGTATTGGTGTGTGACTCCGAACTTCACATAAAGTGTTAGCAAGTTCTCTTCACAGTTTAGTCAGACAAAAAGATTGAGTCAATCTTTTTCCAGCCTGAGAACCAAGAATGCTGTTGCAGCTTCAGGCCCAAAAAGTACAAACAACAGCAAAATGAGGAGAGCAATCTGGGAGGATAAGACTTCACAACCTGAAGCTGTAACTGGACAATTACCCCAATATGTAAATGGACCAAAACTTATAAAAGTTTGAAAACTCATGATCTGATGTCCAGCTTGGGTGGAGCCACGGCTGAGCTCTTGCACTGCCCAAGGTGTGTCCTTTGAAGGCCTTTTAATAAATACCTGCTTTATTCCTTTAACTCTGTCTAGCCTCTGTTCTAGGTAGCCCCTCAAAGCTTTGTACAGAATTCTAAACAGGTCCCAATGTCTGTATGAATACTCATATGTACTATGTTTCTATTCCTGGAATGATCCAGAAAGGCATCTATGTATTCTGGGTAAATTCTTTCCAGTTAACACAGCTGAAGGATTGAAGTTTCTTCGTGGTTTGATTTGTTTTCTCCAAGGGTTCGTCAGCTGGTAAAAGGACAAAGCTGAACATGATGTGAAAATGATAGATGACTACTTCCAAATGTGGGGTAGTTATTTGTAAGCATTTTATTTTAGGATTGCGCAGTGTAATTTCAAATTATTATTTTATTCAATACCTAAAATTTGAATTACCTTATTTTACAGTTTTGTCAACCTAAATCATTAATAATACATTAAATGAAAGGATGAAAAGCTCTTTCTTTTTTTGTCTACTCACTATGTACTATTTGAATAATGTGGTCTTTTAAAGAAGAGAGTTTATATTTCACACCTTTATTTGAACATTTCATTTTTTTCAAACACAAATTTAATTTGATAAGTGTTTTTTTCATAAAAAGGGGGGGAAGAAAATCAAGTCCCATGTCAAAACACCATTTTTTTATGATGTATTTCTTCTCAGCACCTCACTTTTCTACAGAGTTCCTGCAGGGTTTTGCAATATTCACCTGTGCAAGGAACAACATACTGTAATTTTTCTTGCTTAATTTCCCTGTAGGTCCCCTCAAACCCTGTAGATCCCTTTTTGCAGGGATAATCAGTTTTCAGTGGCCTCTCCTGTGCTTACTAATGCAATGCTCTAAATGAAGATGTCGAGTCCCTTGAATAAGGAGATGGGCACATAAGGAAAATGTGTTCTGTCCACACTGTACCTAAACCAACTATAGCACCACAGTCTAACACACAACATAATGCAGTGTTTGTAGTATGGCAGATAATAAAAAGAAAGGTAGAAAAGCTGTCAAAATTAGGAATAACTTCGTTTGCACCAGTATGAGGCTGAGAGTTGCATATGGAATAACACCCACTTGATAAGGGTGTTCTGAGTGGTGGGCTTTGAAAAAGAATTAGAATTTCCATAGGGAAATAGGGGACCTTTATCTCCAGGAAAAGAAGAATTCTTTGAAATACTTGCCTTGCAAATACAAAAAGAAGCTGTGATGATGATGATCATAAATTTGTAAATCCTTATGTGAGAGGCCTTTCCCACAGATCTGAGGGAGGGCTTCTTATAATTTGTACTATTTGTAATAAGAATGTGAAAATGTGAAACCTGACTTGGAGCACATTTATCTTAATTTTACCTGTCTAGAAATTTAACCAAGTGAAAATGAAACAGTTTCTGGTTTTCATAATCTCATTTATTTTATTACATGCTACAGCAGAGAAATATATCCTGTGATTAAGATTTAAAAAAAAAAAAAGCTCATACTTGTAATTGGGCACCTGCACAAGTTTTGCAAATGTTGAACTCTTGCTAGATTCCATCCACCTTGGAAACATGGGTAAAATGATTTTTATTTTGTTGTAAATTCACTCAATTTCAGTACAGCACAATGCAACTTTGAAAAATGAATAGGTGATGCATAGGAGAAGCAAGTGTAACAGACCTGTCTGGAATATAGAGTTTAGCCCCCAGCCATCTGTCTTTTGCTTACACCTTATTTTTAATACTGCTGTTAAATGAAAAACCAGTTATCAATGGATAAGTAGAGATGGCAGAAGTGGGCCTTGTGATTAGGTAGAATCAGATTTATTTTGAAGCTTCTTAAAGAGAATATAAATTGCAGAAAAGTAACTTTAAAAATACTTCCTTTTACTAATTTTGTAGGTTTATTTGGTTGGTTGAGTTTAGGGTTTTGCTTGTTTGATTTTGGTTTTTTTTTTAATCATCAGTGTCTGCATCCTGATTTAAGTTTCTTCAGTGTAAATCCTCATGAGATGTTGACTTGAACTGTAATACTCTAGACTTTGTTATTCTCACGAAAATCTGTGGAATCACTCCACAGGGGAATAGCTGCAATCAAATTCTTATAGTTTAGCTTAACCAGAGAACAAAGCTCCTGTTTCTATGAGAAAGTCTTTAAAGTGTAACAAATAGTGATAGATATTAAGAAGAATTTTATTTGACTTTTCTTTTTGAACTCTATTCCTTTCCCATCTAATATGGAATTCTACTGTCCAACATGTACTTCCCTGGGGAAAAAAAAAATCTAGTTTTGCTTTGCTTTTTTTATCTGTTATCTACTTTAGATGTAATGAATCTATTTAACAAAACCATTGTTGACATATGTCATGATTTTGATTTTGGCTTAATAGCTGGAGAATTTAGATCTTCAGAAAGTCTTTGAAATTATCATATATTTGATAATATTAGTTGCACTTTTAGAATTTGTAATATTAGAGATTTACATACATTAACATTAGCATATATTAACATTACTCTTTCAAAGATATTAATTTTTAATGTATGAGGAACAGTTTCTTATATTACTGAAGTAATAAACAACTTAGATAAAAACTTTCTCAAATTGTTGAACAAACTAGAATAGAGTGATTTATGAGACCCACAAAACTAATTTTTGGGTTTTTGTATCTTAAATTTTTTCTCTACTCTAGGTTTAACACTGCAAGGCAAAATGCCTTCACTGGTCAAAGCTAGAATTAAATAAATTAATAAAACAAACTATTTATGTGAAAGAGACAGTTATTAATAAATGAATGATTCCTGGAAGGAATTCAACTTTCAGCCCTCACTGAGATAAATTAATTTAATAAGATAAGAAATATTGTAGGTCAGCACCTTTAGGAATCAACTGTTTCTGAAGGAAGAAAAGTTAATGAGTCCTGAAGGCAGAAAACTTTAGTTGTTTGTAACAAAGAAAGAACAGTTTAGTGGTCAAATTTCTTGACTGGTGAAGAAGCTTGTACTTGATCTTGGCAGGAGTGAGAGTTTGTAAGGGGTTACAGTGTGTTTGCAGTTTAAGGTCATTAATTCAGTTAATGTGACCACAGCTGGTGTCTCACAGAGTTTCTTGACAGCTCTGAGAGCAGAAAGAGGAGAAATCTTGTGACTGTGTCTGTAGAGATGCCTGCAGCAGTGCCAGGAGTGTGTCCAGAGACACTGCTCTGCCCTTTGCAATAAAATCTCCTCCTTGTTCAGGGAAGATGAAATCTCCAGAGACCTGCCTGAAGTGTTTCAACTTTTTTTCCTCTAACTGATTAATGATAACTAAAATCTTTCAAGATTCAAACCTTATTAGGTTTGCATATTTGGGGAGAGAGTGGTGTAGCTACCACAAGGTGCATTTCTGAATTCAGGTGGATTATGCTTCTAGGTGTCATTTGAGCTTTTTTTGATGAAATGCTAATACAAGAACATTTTTCAGATGATAGTCTCAAAAATTTAGTCATAAATGATTATTTGAAGGCTCTAGCAGGCAGTCAAACCCATTACATATCAGGTTAACCTCTTGAGAAATACCAAATTATCTTGAAAGCTGTGAAGAAAGCCTCAACAGCTGTTGTTGTACCAGAACAAATTACCTCCTGAAAAAATCTAAAATAAACACTTGAATTTTCAGTCAACAAACCTGCAAAAAGAGTTTGTGTCAATGTAATTTTCTGAGATGAAACTACAGTAGATTATTTTGATAAAGTAGGTGACAAAAATTCGAACGTTCCAGTGAGTCCAAAGCCTAATCTAGCATGCTCTGACTCTGTAGATCCTAAAAAAAAAGTTGTCAATAAATATTTTTGATTGCATACCCTCTAGAAATTTGTCTGCTTATTCTGTCTTGGAAATAAAGACTTTTAAAAGCCTTTCATATAAAAAATAACAGAAGAAAATGCTTCGTCCCAAACACACACACACAAATAGAAACAATTGCCTTCTAAAATGATACACTGAGTTTCAAGATTTGCCTATTTCAGTCTACCAACTCCAGCTTTTCACATCACACACAACAGTGCTGTCAGTGGAAGGTTAATTTGAAATTTGTCTTTTTCAAGCTCATTTTAAAGCAACCTTAGGTTATTTTGGTAATCTATTTTGATTCTTCAAAATTCAGATATCCTAGGCTTGCTGGTTCTCTGTTTTTCATTAATCTCTGACTTCCAATAAGACATCTGAGTAAATAACATGTTATTTCCATTTTATTAATACTGTGTATTCTGTGAATCCATTATTTGCTGCTATTCAGCTCTATGAAATGTTGTAGATATAATAACATCCACTATCCATTTTCTAGTTCATTTATTAGAGACACACACACCCTGCATATTTAGAGGAAAACTCAAACATGCTTTTTACCATTTGTGGCTGAGCACCAGTAGTCCAAATTATTGTTTCACAAATATTTACTGTTTTGCCATTATTATGTTTCACTGGTCACCTTCCTTGACTTGCAAACTTTTCTCACAGTAATAGATATTTCAGATAGTTTTATTACATGCCATCTCCATTTGCATCATCTATACAGCATGTTCCTCATGCAGAAAGTGGAAGCTGCTTTTATCATTCAAAATCATGAATGCAGCTACAAGCCAGAGGCATCAGAGACTGCACAGACTGCAGAAAATATTGTCTTTTTATGGTAGTCAGTTGCCTGTTATTCAGAGATTTACTACAGTAAAAGAGAAAGCTCTTCAGGATAACCTTTAAAGTGCTGTTTCCACAAAGGATGACTTGAATTCTTACTAAGGCTATCTAAGTTCTCCAGCAGTGGAAAAAACAAGAAGGGAGGTTTGAATCATGGGCCTTTATGCCCATGACACATTACCTGCCAGATATCACCATTCACACTTCAATCTGTCAAATGGCACCATGGGGAGCACAGGCTAATGCAGTCATCTCCTGCTAAGGACATAATGTCAGAGATTTTATCCTGTCATGTACCCAAAAGAGAAATATGGTTAAAGATAACCTCTGGACACTTACCACAGAGGTGGATTATGAAAGGCAAGTGCTGAAATACCGTGTGAGATTTCTATTGAATATATTCTTTCCTGCTAAAATAGCTTAAGGTTGAGTGGATTCGTTACCAAAATGGAGTTAATGGGAGTTAAAACAATGTACAGACAAGGTCATCTTCTTTAAACTGCAAGAATGCCTGGACCTTCAGTACAAGTGAGAGGCCTGCAGTTAAATCTTGATAGTTTTGAACATTACCCCCAGGAATCATCAGTCCCTACTGTATGAAAAGCAGTTTTGCAATTGAAGGAAAGTTTCAAGAGGAACTCTCAAGGATCTCTTTGCAGCTGCTTTTGTTGGGTTGATGTCTACTGCATTTTACACCGTGCTCTGGAAAGAGACAGCCAGTTAAACCACTTCAACAGATGGTCATGGAGAAACTGGGTCAGACTTTATGTGCTGCTCCAGATGGTTTTTAATAGTTAAGCAAACTATATTTAAAATTATTTAATCTGTCAACAGGATTTTTTTTTGGAGGGGCCTTTGGGTGGAGTTTGGTGTTGAACCACCAATCCATTCATAATTGAAAAAAATTTCATCTTTAAATATTGTTTTTCCAGCAGGTGAGAATCAATGTTGTGCTTCTCTGTGGATGACTAATAATGGGATAGAGCAACACTTAGCTGGTCTATGAAAATCAGGCCTGTGTAATTTGGCATATCTGTGTTTCCATGTGCTGTTATAATTCCTTCTTCTCCATCCCCTCAGTAATATTTTAATATTTTGTTCAGTTCCAGCAGAGGACACAGGCAAAATATAGTTTTATTCAAGTATTTTGAAAATAAATTTTTGGTCAAGAAAATACACGGAAAGTTCACAGTGTTGAAATGTGAAAAATAATAGCAGGTGGTTTTTGCAGTATGAGACTACTCCCCTGGGGAAGAAAGCATTTCTCAAATGTACCAAGAGCTTTGTAAGCTCTTCCCATAGATTTGCCCATCAAGGCTGGTACTCATGAGACCTCAAAACAATGGAAGCAGACTTCCTTAGCTGTGATGTCTGACAACTGCTTCTTTGCCTCTAGACTCCCAATGGGAATCAGGTCAATTGAGTAGTGACAAGTTAATTATTGTGTGATATCTGGATGTTTTATCTTCATAATTTCAGTTCAATTCCCCAGAGGAGTCATTTACATCACGAGGAGCCCAGCACTGCAGAAGAGCCCATTGCAAACCAGAGGCTTTCACCATGAAGGACTTCCTTTTTGAAAAAGAGATTCAAAACTTTGGCAGAAATGCTGCACTTCAAACTCTCATCCACTTCTGGTAATAGATGCACAACTTCTCTGACCTTCTCCAGGTAATAATTTGCCTTGAAGGCTTCCAGTTCATAGAGATCTGGCTTCTCTTCTTTCCAAAGGGGAGGGACTGCTTTCATAAGATTCCAGCAGGATGACAGAGCAATACATGAAAGCAGCCTGTACTCTTTGCTCTGTTTAGATTAGAGAACTTCCATATACTTTCCTTCACTTTATAAATAGAAATTTTTGGAAGAATTATGTTGAGGTTCGTCTTATTTTATTAAACACACACACACACCAACCCCCTTCCCCCCACACCAATCCCTACTTAGGGTTTTGGAGTTGTTTCAGGAACTAGACAGATTTCAGATAATGCACTTCAAGAGCAGAGTTCTGTGAGTGAGTTTTAAGACCCCTTAACTAGAGAGACCCCATTGTGAATACCTGACAAACAGCTGACTGCAGGCAACAGACTAACCACCTTACCAGGGCAATATGGAAAAAATTGACTTTTAGCTAGTGCCAAACCATATATTTCTGATTTAAGTCTAATACAACAGAATGGACTCTGTCCCTTTGAAGTTATTTCCTTGAATGGATCTTTAAAGGATATATTATTAGACTGTCCTAATGCAAAATGATCAGCTGAAACTAATCTCACTAATGAGGTTCATTTGTTCTTTGACAAAGCAATAAATAGTTTTCTCAAGAAAAAACTTAACTAATAGTTGAGCCACAGCCTTATAATTAATTTTTTCTCTGGTGGTAGGAAGCATAGAAACAAACAGTAAATTTTTCATTTGTTCATCTCTTCAGAGCAACTGTTTAGCACAGATATGCTTGATTAATGGATTTAATTTGTTCCCTTCTCCTCTAGTCAGTTTTCATATTACACTGGTTATCAGAGGATGGGGCAATAATGTGGCTACTCTCATTGTACTGTATTCCATCAGTGTCAGGGCTGCCTTCTAGCTCCAGGTCTGCATCTTTAACCTTTGCAGTCCTGCCGAATCTTTCATCAATCTGTGTTACAGTCACCTTGGGAAGGAAAAGCAGAAGCACTCAGTCAGCACTTACAGGTAGTAAAGTGTGTCATTATTTCTTACAAAATGCTGGCAGCAGTGTACCTTTCATTTCCCACAGAAATATGATTTGTGAGATGAGCAGCCCTATGTTTAAGAGAGGAAAATGTAAATTAATCGTCTGCTTACTGCTTGTATGTTTTATTTATATTTATGTGTGTGTATAAATGTATAAATCATGTGTGTTGTTATCCTCATGGAGTGCATATATATATATAAAAATATATATATATATATATATATATTTTTACACACACACACACACACTATATTTTGCTGATTTTAAATCTGATTACTGTTATATACTTATATTTTGTATGCCTGGTTCAAGCAACATCATAAAAAATAAGACAGACTTCAAAAACTTCCATTTCACAATGTTAGTTCCCTCCCAGCAGAACAGATTAATTCAGAGGGACTTGCTAAGGTTATTCCAGGATTCAGGCTAGAAAAGGGCTGCATAATTACAAGGTGCCATGTTCCTTCAGTTTCTATTATACTCAAAAGGAGTTTAACAAAATTTAGTGGGAAATATATTGTTTCTGTAAACGACATGTTACATGCTTATGTAATAAATCAAGTTTAAAAGATCATTAAGAACTACTGAAATAAAAACCTGTTTTAGAGTGCCAGTATGGGGATGCATCATATACATTCTTTGAGGATGATGGCATGAAACAGGGAAAAATAATTGTGGTGAATTTGTGGATTTGTGATTTACATTCAGATTTCATGATTCAGCAAACTGTATAAATGAGTTATGTATTTCCTGAGATGTCAGAGGCATTTCAGTATTGGACAGCAGTACAAATATTTACATGTGTTCTGATTTCAGTAGTGTATAAATGCAGTAAAAGACCACCTAGGCCACAGAACTTGTACAATATAAGCAGACAACAACGGTTGCAAAGTGAAAAAAGAAGAGCTGAGGATGACTTGCCCAAAGTCCCAGAGTAAGCTGGTGTCACAGCCAAGTGTGAGCTTGAGATCTGGATCCTGCTCAGACGTGGCTGCCCGTGTTGCTTCTATTTAAAGGCCTCCTGCCCATGTTATTTCTGACATATTTCGTTTAGGAGGACTTAGAAATACCAAGATGCTCACTAGACATTTTAATACTTGTCATATTAGGAGGAAAAACATCTGTTCTGCAGAGTTTACCTTAGAAGAACTATATATACTAAAGCATTCATTTGTCAATGACAATAACAGCCTGGCAAATTGTGAAATATTAGAGCAGGTTTTTCTCATTCATCAGGGTCACACCATTCATTTTGTCTATTTCCAAATGTGAGCATCAATTGATATATTTATGAATTTAACTTTTCATTTGCCTACCCCATGGAAAGTGAAATAGTGAAATGAAAGTTAAAAACTACATGATTCATGTTAGATATTTTCTTACTCTGATAATTTCATTATGATCATGATATCTAAAGCCAAATGAAAGTGAAAAAATTAAAAATTAAAAAAAAAAATAGATGGTTGTCTAACAATGAGATATTTTAGGAACAATTTTGAAACTAATAATTTTGAAACTAATATTGACCAGCATGATAGCTTTGAAAACTGTCATTCTAGTCCTCGGTTTGGTTTGTTTTGGGTTTTTTCTTGGTTTTTTTTTTTTTTTAAATTTTGTAGATTTTCTTGTGTTTGTTCTATAAAGATTTTTTTCCTCTCACTCCGTTAAAGACTTTCCGGTTTCCCAAGGCAAGTTCAGGATGGCCACACATAAATATTTGGTTCTCCCGATTTTGAAAATATCTGAACCAAATTAATTTTGGTCTTATTTAATCAGGAATTTCTCTTGTCTTAGTGAGTATACAAGAAATTCTACAGGAAATAAGTAGTCATATTTTGTGTATGGTGTATTATTTTCCTTGGTATAATGTACATTTAAAATGTCTATTGAAAGTCTATTTAAAAGTAGGGTCTATTTAAAATTTCTGTGCAATTGGTTTTTACTTTTGAAAGAACATCATGTACAATCGAGTAAGGCTAACATTTTTTCTATGATGTAAATTCCTATTTGTGTAAGCTTTCAGGGAAAAACCAAATCTGGAAAAACATTTTAATAGTTGAATCTTGAAATTATAGAAATATTGCAGATAAAAGCTTTTTAATAGAGTAGGCTTTAAACTACCTGGATTAATTGACTTTTATTACCTTTTATCACCTTTTATCACTTGCTTTTAAGGTTAGCTTTGTAACTAATGTGGTTGACATAGGGGAATTGAAACAAAACTGTGAAAATCAACACAAAATAGCCAAAAGCTGATCGCTTTTGTAAGAAGAAATTAATAGACCTTTCAAGCAGACAATGTAGTTTTAAAGATCCCATCTCCTGTCTGTTGATAATGGCTGCTCTCTGTTACAGAACAGAAAAGAGAAGCAATCAAACACAGAAAGGCAAAAAAACCACAAAACCCAGACTTCTAATTATGTGTGGCTGGTAATGCTGCCTCACTAACAGTTTGTAAAATAAGAGCCCTTTGTTCATTCTCAAAATTTCCTGAGTTGATCTCTGCCTCAGGCTGAAGTCTTCCAAGATTACCTGAGCCAAAAGAGCTCAGGGCTTTCTAAGAGCAAGGCACAATTACTTTCTACAGAGCCAGAGAGAGGAACCCAGGTGGGTTAGGGAGAGACTGACACAAGGAAATATTTTATATGTCTCCAGTTAACTCACCTGAGTCTTTCTACAAATGTACCATAACTCTTTGTAGTTTTTAAATAATGGATGAGTCATAGATGTTTCTTTTATTCCAACAGAATTTCAACACTTTGGAGGCCAACCTACAGGCATGCTAATGAATTCAGGGACTATTTGAGTGCAAATTTTTTACCTGCTTCCTGTTTTGATAGAAAAAAGAACGTCCCCACATCCTGAAAAGTCTGATGTGGACATGGCAAATCACTAAACTTTTTCTCAGCATGAGATCTGAAAAATGCATTGAAAAAACCATCATTATGTGTGATGGAGCCCTGCTCTGCTGGGCAAGGCTGAGCACCTTCCTGGCCATGGCAAGCAGTGAGTGAATTATTTATTATTTATGTTGAACCGGTTTTATCTCAGTCTATGAGTTTTCTCACTTTTGCCCTCCCAATTCTTTCCCCATCTCGTTGTAAGTCACTGTGTGATGTTTAGCTGCCCACCAGGGTTAAACCACAAAAAAAACCCAAAAAAAACCCAACCAAACAAAAAAACCCAAACAACCATATTGTTTCCTACAGAGTAACTGGGGAATAAATAAAAATACTTTTATGAGTAACTGCCTTTGGCTCCTGTAGGTAAAAATGGAGAATAACACAGCAATTAAACTGTAATCCACCTCTTTTCCTAGCTGTGCAATAAATAAGTTTGCCTTAAAACCTGCAAGTTCCAAGCTAAGGAATGCTTTATAAGATTATCTCGGGGATGTTTTTTTCCGTGTAGCACGGTGTGTACATGTGCCCCTGAGCACATCACTAAATACCTCTTCCAACTCTGTCATTAACATGAGGACTAACAAGCCTGGAGATGACTCAGTGAAAGGTCAGGTGCTTCATTAAACCCACTTGTCAGCCACTGGAGGTTTTCCAGTGATGGTGAGCTATGACAAAAACAACCAAATTTACATTGCACTCTCCACAATTAACTCCAGGAAATTAGAGGCAATTTAGGGGGATAACTGAGGAACTGGCCAAGAAGAATTATACACATCTGTACTAAACCAAAGTGCCTCAGTGCCCTGGCAATTAAAATACTGTTGTCTGTATAGAAGGGACCATTATGTCCAGCAGTTTGAGCCTGTAGTCCTTAGTCAAAAAACAGGACATTTTTTCTCGGAAAAGACAATGGAATTCAGAAAACCTCCTGCCATCATCACTAGCATATTTCCAATCACTAAAGAGCAATTCTCACTTGGAAAAACTGTGAATGGTGCATTTTGATGCAATCTATGCCTGCTGTGTGTCTCATATAACCAGTAACCCTAACGGTGAATCAAATACTGCATTTCTTCTATTTTCTACTTAAATACTCTGATCTGGAACTTTGACAGAGGTGGTCACAATCCTGAAGGCAATAATTCCCTTTTAAAGTTCTGTTGCAAAATCCAAGAACAAAAAGAATGAAGTGAATATTGTTAATTTGAAGAAGGCAGGGTAAAATTCAGTTTTGGTGGAGAGCCAGTTGTTATGCTTGTTATGCTTGTGTTTGGAAGAGGCAAGGCAATATCCTGGATACTTATCTTACAATTTTTCCTGTTTTCAAAAAAAGAAAAAAAATTAACCATTTTCCTGCTACAAGAAGTGCTGTGAATTTTACTTGAAGGGAAGAAGTGCAATTTTTCAACTTACATAAAATTTTTTTGCTATAACCTACTTGTAGTACCACAAATACACATAACACTCAAACCCAGAATGCAGACCAGGAAGCCAATGAAAAAAAAATATTTTGATACAGTAAAATGGGGAAATTTGTGTATTTATCTGGTGTAATAATGTATTTTTTAATAATTTCATTTTCTGAAACCTGGTGCAAAGGAAATATGAATGAAACCAACCTCAAACTTCCTGAACTTTTTTACAATACCTGAGAACAGCAAGCCACTACTAAATGAGCAAGATTAGTCTAATGAATACTGTTGTAAGACTTAAATTCAGTCCTCTTCTGTACCACAATTTTCCTTGGGGAAAAAAAAATCAGTTAGCATTTCTTTAGTTCTCCAGATACCAAGAACACAATTTTCTGATTTTAATATTACGTGACAGTAATGGAGATTGAGAGATTTTAAACTATTATACTGATAGTGGAATATTCATTATGAAAAATAGAAATATTTAATTTAGGGTGTTTTTAACAAAATATCTTTATTCTATGACTAGTTCATAACACAAATTTTAACAAAAATACCTCAGTTTATTTTGGTTGATTGGTGTTTATTGCATAAATGTACTTCATGGAATTTTAAAAAGTTGGTAGATCTCTATCATTTGCTATTTCTGCTGTGGTTTTGCTGCTGTTAAACCCTTGCACCCCTGACACATACCCGAAATAGAAATAAAACTTGTCATCTGGCTTGTTGAGAATACATTGCATGCATGAAGTCTGGCTTCTTCTTGTCTTCTAAATGGAGCTTCTGGTAGTGGTAGATTTCTTTAAGATCCTAAATAATGTTTCCGGGATTTCATATGAACAGAACATTTCCCTGACACCAGCAGAATTCTTGTGGTGGCTGGAATCCCCTTAAACTAGGATTGCTGGAAAGGAGCTCATTTGAACACTCTTCTCCATTTTGTTCCAGAAGTTTCTGATTACATCATTTAAAGAGCATGGAGTTAAGCATTCCAGGAGGCACTGGTAAGCAAGAGAGTGAACAAAACAAAGTCTCAAAAAATTTGAAAGTACTTTAGATTCCTAAACATAGTAAAACTCAGGTCCCTGCCTTCTTTATGATGTCCTATTTAGTGTGCAAATGTGGGTGTGCTGTCACAGTCTGTGCTCTCATCTTCAGATTTCTGTGAAATTGCATCTGGAAAACTTTCTTTTTAGTGCTTTTTGTAGTGTTTGTATTTAAACAAGAGGAGTAAACCCAGTGCCATTTGAACTAATGTTTTCACAATGTATTTTTGTGGATAACAAAGGGCTTGAGAACCTGCAAAACCTGAGGTCTTTTTTTTTTTCTTCTTCATTTACATGTCAATGCCTTTCTGATAAAAGCTTCGAAGAAAAACATTTTCCAGACAGGCTTTTGTTTGGGTTATTTCACTTCTAACAGAGAAGATAATGGTTAATGTACAGCTTCACGCTGAGGTGGGGGAGATCTTGTCAAGGATTGCAAAGGAAGCATGACTGTGCTCACAACATATCTTCCAGCAACTGCAGTCCCTCTTATGAATGGGGACAGTGACATAAAGTGTGATAGGAGGCAGATTAGCTGCGTCTCGCTGTCTTCTGCCAGCACATTATGTTCATGTCATGTTCTTGAATTTCATTTACAGATAAGCCCTGTGAGTAATTGTAGCCTGAAACTTAAAATTGTAATCTACTTTTGATGTATGGAAACAGAGGGAATTAGATTAGGAGAATCTTTCAAATGACATTGCATGTTATTTAGCTTTTGAGTACATGGTTTTTTACAGGCACAGTTTTTCTCTGCTGCTTCACTTTAAATGTTTTTAGTCTCCAACAGACCACAGTCAAAGGCAAGAGGAATAAATTGGTCACCAACAAGCCCTTGAGTGAGTGGGTTTCCCCTTAATACAGCAAGTCCTAATGGTCTTGCAAGCCTGGGTGGTATTGATGTATAGCACATAATGTTATACATTATCCTAATGGTCTGAATGCCATTAATATTCCACCTTAAGCACCAGTAATTACTTTTCAAATGACATTTAACCTAAAGGCAACATCTGAGTAGATTCCACCACCCCACCTTTCTCCCACACATTTCTCCTATCTGTCAAAGGTAAGAAGTGATTAGAAAATGGATTATCATTTAAAATGATTTCCTAGTTGTTCATTAAAAAAGCTTTTCAAAACCCTTGTGAAATACAATAAGCAGAGCATTCCATTTGAATGTAGTACAGTTCATCTTTCTACTTAAGGAATAATTTCCAGATGTAATAAAAGAAACTCATTTTGCACAAGGATGTCATAAACCAGGGTGATGTTGTTCTGCAATCCTGAGAAAATTTTAGGACCTCTCCAATTAACCTATGTGCAAGGAAATCTGCTGAAAAATACTGATCTTGGGGTTAGTAAAAATTATCTGCCCATCAACCTGTCTTCTCTGAAGGATTAGAAGTCATGTGAAACTGTGAGAATGAGGGTTTGTTGAAAAAATTCTCAATTGTTTTGTGTGTTTGTAAAGGGGTTTTTATGTTGTTTGTTTGCCTGGGATTTTCTTGTTTTTTGTTTGGTTTTTTTTTTGTGGTTTTTTGTTGTTGTTGTTGTTGTTTTCTTGGTTTTTTTGGTTGTTTTTTTTTTAGAAAATCTCAGTTTTAAATACTAAGTTTTGCCAGAGATTTGATTTTGGAAGCTCCCTTCCTCACTTCACACTAAACATAGTCTATCTAGATAACATATCTTCCTGCTGTATCTTATAATTTATTTTTCCATAGAAGATTCATATTTGTTCAGAGCTATGAAAGATAACTATCTGACTTTAGACCTGAAGTTAGTCTTTTCCTCAGTCACAGCAACATAAAAACCCATAAGGGTCATGATGGGAAATTGCTCACTTAATGATGTTAAGAGCTGAAATTTCACATCATTATAAAGAACTGTTAGGGCAGAGTTGTTTTGCAAGCAGCTACTTTCCCCTCTGATGTATTTGCTTTGCTTTGGGAATTAAAAGTTATCTTTGTACTTAACTCGTGGAAAGAGGAATCACTGCACAGATCCCCTCTTGCAGACAACAAATGAATATTGCTGAAGCATTTTATTGCATTATTGCTACTCTGTGCTGCATCTACCATTTCACAAATACCATTAAACTGAAGATCAGTCATAATATGTGCAAGATTTTGTATAAAGGGTAGTTAACATGTGTATATTTTCCATGCTCAAGCAGCAGACTGGTCCCTCTGGAACGTGTATTTACAAACAAATCCACTTTGCTGGCAGTTACCATTGCACCCAGTTAGCCCTGCTTCACTTCTCGGCTGCTGTAAAACTCAGGAAAATAATTTCAGTGAGTTGGACTTGCAGCAGCTATGTGGTTTCTAATGATCTTTAGTGACTGCTGCTGGGTTTTGTTTGTCACAGAGAAAGACTTGGATACCTGCAATTCCTACAGATTTCAGCAGAAGAGAGACAGTGAGAACACACTTTATTTACCCTGACACTGATGTTTGGCCAATGCCCTGACACATAACACTCGAATCATCAGGTAAACCTGAAATGAGATGAACTTTTGTTTTGAAGGCCTCTGAAAGTGCCCTTCTAGGGCCTTTTAGGCTAAATGCATACTGTCCTGAGGCCTTAGTCTCAGGACTTCACACCTGTAAATTCTGAGGGTTCTTTCCCTGGGACTGCTGTAGTGATTCAGTTTGAGGTGCTCAGGGATTTTCTGTGTAGTCACTTTCAAGAATGTATTTTCTGCAAGGCAACTTTCGAGGCACTGTAGTTGACAGAATTTCCTTTGATTGAACCCAAAGACACAAACATATATAAACTTATCATTAATGTCCCTGTATATCTTGAATTTCTAAAGTATCCTTTAGGTTTTCTGTTGCAAAACACCCTCCCTGGTATGTTTTATTTCCCAGGTCCTGCCACGCTGTCCTCTCTAGGTCTTGAACATCCTAATAAAAGTTTTGTGCACCTCATGCCACTCAGGGGATCTTGCAACTTGTCAGCAAAAGGGACAAAATACAAAACAGTGATATAGAAAAATAATAGCACATCCTACTTATATATGACATTTTTTCTTTTCCATCCATCTTAAAGTGCAAAACTAGTACTACCCCCAATCTCAGATTCTGCTAAGCATGGCATCATTTGATCCTTTGATTAAAAAAGTTCATTCATAACTGCATGCTTTGTAAAACTCATGTAAAGAATTCCTGAATGAATGGCATGAAATAATTTTTATTATATATTCACTTGAAGATAATGAAAATTGCTTGAGAAATTTTCCATAAAGACACTTAAATATATTAGCATTGATATTTATCTGATTTAAAGCTTGCAGAACACAGGGTAAATCTTTGATACAGAGGTACTTTTGATAAAACCTTTATTGCTTTTGAAGGTCTTCTTTCATATATATGACAGATTCTAAGAGAGTGTTTTACAGTAGTAGTAGAGAGCCAAAGGCTGGAAATCCTTTGCATTCCTTACTGTGAGTTGTATTATTTTATGGGTGTTCTCTCCATGCTTATTCTGTGGTTGTGAACTATTAAAAAAAAAAAAAAATTGTTTTCTTTTTTTCCATCTTTGTTTCTGTTTCTTCCATAAGAAAAATTAAAATCTTGATCCAGCGTAGTTTTGCTGGTCAAAATGAGGAAAAAAAAGATGTGAAGCCTGAAGCAGATTCCTGCCTCCTAGCCAGAGAGTGTCTTTTAGTGTTTGTGTGATGTAGCTCTCTTACTAAATAGCACTTCTCCCTCTCTGACACTGTCTTACAATATTGCTGACTCCAATTTTTCTTCCAGATCTTTCTGTGCTGAATGAAGACAGTCTGCACCTTGTCTAATATGAGCTAATAACCTCATTGAGCTCTTTTTGAGGGCAAGGCCAAGCAAAACGTGTTAGGGTTGCATATATAATCTATTTAAACTTAACTTCAGTAATTTTGATGGAAGTTATTTTGGAAGCATCAGTACAAGTAACTGAGTAGGAGACTGGGAGCGGTTGATAGAGTTAAGTAAGAAGATGGTAATACCTGGTAATCATCAAGGACAATGACTTCAGCTGTGAATTTCTTGTCCTGTCGTGGAAATCATGGAAGTTCTTTATATGGATGGTCCTGTACCCCCTCAGGATGAGTGTCTCAATGGCCTATTGTCCCTTGTACGTGTAGTTTCTAAAGTGCCCGACTTTTCTTCAAAATTCTACATTTGCTTACATTGAAATGAACCCCCACATTTGAAGAATTCTGGGTAGGGGGTGCAGAAAAATCCTATTAAACTGCCATTCTACTACCACTAAACAGAACACTTAAGTAAGAAGAAATTCAGTAACATTTGCTTAATTTCCCAGCTGAAACACAAACAGTGCCACATATATATTTACCCTCCTAGAGTATTAGGAAATTCTTTTACTGTGATTTATCCTGCTGGGTCATTGTTCCACCATTGATTTTCTTCCTCTGCCTTAATAACCTATTTCTCCAATAAACATTGCCAGGAATTTTAATTACAGCAAATAATATGGACCATTGGCTAACAGATCTTGAAATTTTAGTAGATGACCAAACTTTAAGTTTGTGGGGACTTAGGAGACAGTGAAAATATCTCATTACACGGGGAAGCCTCCCAGAAATAGAAAGTTTGAGTTCAACATATGCACGGTGCAAATAATAGCTATAAAACTAGAAGGGAGTTTTACTTTTACAGATATATTTTAAGTCCCAAATAAACCAACTAAAGTGTTATTTCTCTTATTAAACACTACACCAAAAAGACTGAAGGAAACAATTCCCCAGGGTGGAAGTATCAGACTGCATATCTATATAAAGCTTTACTCTGTGAAAAGAATACACAAATTTCTGACAGAAAAGAAATAATAATGTAAAGAGAAAACCAAGGAACTGGATCCTTACAAACATTTTTGCTCAAAGATCTATATCTCTTACACTTGTTCTGTACAGATGTGTCCATCCATAAGGATAATTTTTTATTGTAAATCAAATAAGTGGCCTAAAGCCACAATACTTAACTTGTTTTGTGATCATGATAAAAATTTGACAATTAAACACTGGTTTAAACAATACTTTAAAACCAATTGTTAAAGTAAAAAAAAAAATCTGTTTGTTTTCCTTCTTTGAAGAGAGGAAAAGGATTAAAGGACCATTGCTCATTATAAGTATGTTCAGGAGAAATAATCTCACCTAACCTTGCAGTTATTGTTGTGGGAGCCATAAATTTTTCTCTTTTCACTCTTTTAAGGGCTGATGCATTATCTATGAAAGTCAGTGGAAGGTTATCAGGACTTACAGGAATAATTTGCCACAGCTAAACATCTGCTTTGTCTTCAGAGATATGTAAGCAATCAGTCACGTTTGAGTTTCATAATATGTTACATACTACTAAGTGTACATTAAAAAGAATTATGTGAGTATATATTTTTTTAAAATATATTTTGTTATATTTTGACCTGTATATAATTTGACCTGTAATTTACTGGATTATATGAAGAAAAAATCATTTGTGTAATTTTGAAATTATTGAATGGAAAAAATTCTGTAATACATTATTTTATTATGAAAAAGAGGAGTGTAATATATTTTATTAAGGTTTCTGTGAAAACTACCAGAGTTATTGCTATAAAGTTTTAAAAATTTTGTCATTTTTTTTTGATTAAAATTTCCTTCACACTTCTTAAATAAGAGTTTGTTGATAAGTAAATTAAAAGAAAAAATCTGCATTGTGAATCCAGAGCAATGCAGTGATTTCATCACTTCACAGCACCTGAAGTACTTTAAGAATGAGATATTTGCAGTTTCATATTTGCACTGTAAGTTACTGAGAAGAAAAAACAGGTAGGACCACATGTAAATCTAACCACATTTAAAGAATGAATCTCTTTGATACTGACTTTTTAGAGGCAAAGGTGGCAGCATAAATGCAAGCAGACTTTAGCCTGCTATTGCAATCTTTTATCAGAAATTACATACAATGGTGCTTCAGGAAATGTTCATTCTGAGGCCAACAAAATGGTCCAGATTTCCCCCTCTAATATTCCAGTCCATCTGGTAGAAAAGTTGTTGCCTCTCATTAAACTTAATGACATTTTCAAAATAAGTTCTTTGGTAACAGAGCAAGCCTTTCATAACTCTTTTTCTGGTGGCCTCTTCTACCAAAATGGTACCCAAAGAATAAGGCTGGAAGGTCAGTATTTTCTTAATATTAAATTGCTGAAATATACCATATATTTGGCATTTGTGTCATGGTTAGGCTCAAAAAATACTGTATGTAGTTTTGTTTTTTCTTTTAATAAATCTAGTTTGGGTTGTGTACAAGTGCATTTACGAGACCTGAGTTACACACAGCTCTTTCTGTAAAGTAGAAACAAGTGTGTATTATGGTATTTTTCATCATCTCTGTAAAGAAACACTCCATTTGTTTTCATTTTCTCAGTCAGTCAAAATGGGAGAAAACAACTGAACTGAACAACCTAGCAGATGATCCAGGAATCTGTTATTTTAGTTATATACACGTTTGTGCTACATAAATTGGATCTAAAAAAACAAAAAATTCCTCATTAAACTAAAATTCTTGTGTCTCTTTAGGGTAGAAAAAGGCAACAACTGATGTGAGGAACATCAGTTTCTCAAAATATTCTATTCCTGATTGTCCCAATTATAGTCGATAGGGACCAGAAGTGGCATTATACAAATAAATTAGATGAAAGGTAAGCTTGTGGATAAAAAGAATTGTCTGTTTTAACATAACTTGAAAATTTTAAGCCAAATTTCTCATAGATTCAGTATACACAAGGCACTGGTTTTTCCCTTTCTCACCTGATTTGCAGTTAAAAAAAATCACTGAAAAGAGCCTATTTTTCTATGGGCTTTACAGTTTTTCCCAAGCTACATTTAGAAAGATATTTTCCCATTGGAAACTGAACTCCTTCCTTAGACACAAAAAAAATTCTATATTGGCCTGTTGGGATTGTAGCCCTAAGCCCTCCAGCTATATTCTCCTACACAAGCATTTTTGTAGAGAAATGTAAAATTTTTCCTCACTCTTTTTCAGCAGATGTTAATATCTGCAGTCTGGGAATACTATTTGTTCTTTTATGTCACCTTTGAACTGACTGGTTCAAAATCCTTTTAAACTTTTAGTTGCAGAAAAAGTTTGCAAAGCAGAAAAAAGTAGCATATAATTTCACTTTGAACCAGTGTTATACAGGAGTTATTCAATTAATGTGTTGAAGTAAAAAACCATATTCAGTTTGAAACTTGGCTGTGTATTTGGATAGACAGACTGCAAGGATGAAGTTTAGAGACACAAGGAGTCTCTAGACTGAGAACCTCATAAAGAATTCAGGGGTTTATTTGCCTCAATTTTGGGATCTCTGGTGTATATTAAAAGAAATTGGATACTGGAAGACAGACAACTAGAATCCTCTGAAAGAAATCAGATCCCATTATGGGTTTTCATCCAGTATATGGAAAACTAGGGTGTACAGATTGAATAATGACATGTGAAGTTTTATGTCAGTGTCCTTGCTCTGATGAAAATCCAAACGGGGTCAGTAGATGAATTGGCAGACTTCAAACCCCTTGAAAAGAAATATAGGCATAAAGAAGCTATACAGGGACTTCAAAAGACAGGCAAATATTTGAAAATGGAAATCTATGAACAATTCAATAATTTCACAAATTATATAATCTTAAGTTCTCTTATAGCTCCTTCAAAAGATGTTGTCCTCATATTGCTCCCCAAATCAGTCTAGAAAAAACCTCAATGCTGGAACAGGGATATCTATGCTTCCAGTGCATGCTCTCTATTATTATGAGTTTTTCCCTTTCATGTACCAGCACATTCCAGTTTATTTGGTTTGAAGATGTCCTAGAGGGATTCCTCTAGTGACCCTTGGAACAGTCTGGTATTTCATCTGGTAGCTGCTATTTGGACACAAACTTGAAATTACAAAAGTGTCATAACACATGAATTAGAGAAGCATTCTTATTACCTATGATTTCCATATATGTTATCTAAACAGAACAAATAAATGCATCCCTTCTTTCTGAATAAACATTTTTGGTTTAGAGAAGGGTGATCAGTCTTGCATGTCTATATTTAGGGAATGCATTTGTACCAATACACAGCTGGTTATTGAAATTTGCATGAGTAACAAGTTTCAAATGGGATGTTTTGTGAGTATGGTTTAGATGATTTTGTGTGTCTTTCTCTTCAGACATATTTCCTAAGTATTTGAACTTTAGCTGTGAAAATTGCAAGAAAAAATATTGTTTAAAAATAATAGCAATAATACAGACAGTTTTCAAACCATGGAACAAAGGAAATGCTTGCAGATGAAAATTTGAAAATTACTTAAACAACCCACTCAAACAGAGCAAAAAAGAAGTTGCAGCAGATGAAGTCTGTCATTATAATTCACTTAAAGATGGTGTGAAGTGTCATCAGTTTGCTAGTATAGAAATTCTACATTTTTGGTTTATATTTAGCCTTGTGGCAGCTTTCCCCCAGCTATGCAAAGCACTGATGCAGGCTCTCCCCTCTTTCATACAGAGACAAGATGTTAGAGGAGACAGAACTGTCTTTTATGGTTAATTTATAAACTCCCTGTTTTGTGAAATCTTTCCTTACAACAGAATATTCTGTGAATATTTCTATAATTTTCAAGGGTAAGAATAACATAAATTTAAGCCAAAGAACGTGTGTGATTTGATTTTAACCAGGCACAGTTAATTCAGTAAATACTAATGATCTACTTGAATATACCATATTGATACGGACTTTATACTCTTGTGACAGTCTTTCATAGCAGTATAACAGCTCTGTGCACATGTATTATTTGTGAATATAAAATAAATAAAATTTAGAGGAGGATTTCTACGTGTGAATACACATTTATTTTATTAACGGCTATGTTGTGATGTATAGTAAATATCTGTTTTCTATTTTTACAAAATGTGCACTTTCAGCTTCTAAATCTTAAACTGCTGTGGACTAATAAAAAAAAGAAATAAAGTCTACTGAAATAAATTGCCTCTGAAATAGATTTAAACTTTGCAAGAATTATCAGCCTCTTGCATCTAGTGGGGAAGGAACTACTGAATTCATATCTCAGCGATTATAAAACCGTATTTCTGTATCAGTGGTACATGAGATTGCAGCACTCTGAGATGTCTGTAAAACCAAGGAATCTGTAGTGATAACTGGGGGAATTAGCAAGCAGATTAAGGGCTAGATTTCTTACCAGAGGGACTAAAGGGTTCACAGTTACTCATACCATATATTCCCCCAAGTTCTCCTGTAAGTGAATGCTCCTTGTCGGAACTAAGGGTGGCTGAAGCTCTTCTTCAAGATATATAACAGATAAACTCAGCATATTCCAGGTGTAGTAATGTTTGAAAGCCCATAGAAAGGGACAAGGGAAGGGAGGAAATGAGGAAAATTAAGTAGGCTGATATCTCAAAGTGGGCTGAGCAAACCTTGAAGTGGAAACCAAGGCAAAATAATGACCAAAAAAAAAAATATTGCTTTAAAATTTCTTGCCTATTAACAAATAACAGGTTTATTTAGAAAATAGAAATTCTACGAGGAAAATAGAGCCAACAGATTTTCTTTTGTGGGCAATCTACCAAAGATAAGAATGGCCACAAGAGAATTAGCAAATTACTGCAGGACTAGGAAACTAACACATAGTTAGTTTCAGAAAATTCAACATCATGAAAAGACAACATTAAATTAAGAGACTCTTGGAAGTAGAGCAGCTTGCAATAAATTCAGACTGAATATCATATTCTCAACAAAACCTAGCCTAGTGTGCCTCATCATTTCTTCCTTTATTGCTGATGCTTTGAGCTCAGCCAGCAGTTTCTCAGCCCAGCTAATAATTAAGGAGGAAGAATAGTGGAGAAACACTAGATACTCTTTAATCAAACATTTATGGTATATAATAGACACTTATCTCCACTTCAGAGTCACAGATTTGGGGGGTGGGCTGTTCATTGGATAAGGAATTGGCTGGAAGGACACAGCCACTGAGTTGTGGTCAGTGGCTCTCTGTCCAGGTAGAGGCTGGTGATTTTCCCTCAGGGCTCTGTCTTGGGATCTTACAGCAGCTTTCCAGTACCTCAAGGGGGGTTATAAAAAAAAAAAAGAGAGTGACTTTTTACATGGACATGTAGTACTAGGACAAGGGAGAATTGTTTTAAACTAAAGGAAGAGATATTTAGATTAGATATTAAGAAGAAATTCTTTATTGTATGGATGATGATGACCTTTCCAACCCAGGCTATTTTATTATTATTATTTCAGTATGCAAGGGTTTTGTTTGCCTGTAATTTCTCAGAATAACAGCAACCTGAGCTACAAATGCAATTTTCAACAAAAAAAATAGTAGTGTCTCCTAATTCAATGGATTTTATTTTCCCTGTTTTTCCTGAAATGTGCTATGGTGAAATGAACTAGCAAAAATGAGGCTTGGAAACAGAGCCTTGCTGCCATAACCAAGTTTTTAACAGGTGAAAGAATTATACAGCAGTCATCTGCTTTGCAGTTGTGATTATTATTGCTGAGAAAGAAACCCACAGCTCTCCTTTTGATCCTAGTGTCTGTTATCTGTTACATGTTCCTTTCACATAAAGACAATAAAAGAAAAATTCAAACCTCTTTTGAAATCCACACAGTGGAAAGGCAGCAGCATTCCTATTTTTAGTCACAGTTAACAAGGAGAATACAAAATCCTCCAGTAAATTGTGCATGGCAAATAGCATTTGCAAGTGCACTTCCTATCTTCCCTTTATTATCTTTGCTGCAAGTGCAAGTGTTGCAAATGGAGAGTCACCACAATTAATTCAACAGTGTTACATGATATAAATATATAAACCTTTATAAAAATATTATAGGAATAGTTATCTAATTATGTCTGTTATTTTAATGATGTCTATCAGTATGACCAATATTTATAAATAATTTATAATAGTGTAAATATATAAACCAAATATTTTTTTTATCTTTTGGAGTGTGAAACTTTATTAATTCACTTTTCTGCCTCCTTTTTTTACATCATGGTTTTTATGAATGAGGAACTTTGGTTGGCAAAGGGGCAATTAGTAATTGGTAAAGGCTGCCCCCTGAGGTCCAGTGCATGGGCATTTACTCAAACATCTGGGTCAGGAATACTGTGAGGCTATTTCCATTTCAGAAAATCTAATCATGACCTGAAGTGTTTATATATTTGATCTAATGATCATTAAACTCCAAGGGCATCTCCTTATTCACTAATCATTCAGGTTATGTCTACACTAAAAATATGAACAGCTGTGTTCTCAGGTTGCATTGCCATCAAGGTGTAAACACTGCTTTTCTCACAAGTGGAAAGGTCTAAAAGGTCAAGTCCTAATACAGCTGGACTTTGGAGTTCCTCTCAGAGTCAAAAGAGATGAGTGTTGTGAGAATTTCAGTTAGTCTTCTTATAAAAATAAAAACTTATCTCAATTTGCTGTGGGAGCAGAAAATTTTTTAAAAATAGGCTAATCTCTCTTGTTGGCTTTTTCCAGGCTGAGCAGTTAAAGCAGGTAATTCAGGCTGCTTAAAAATTCATTTACATATAATTACCTTGGGCAACTCTGTTCTCAGTGGTACAAGGTTGTTATCTGGCATATGTGAAATGAAATTCAAATCCCTGATCTGTCTAACTTATCATATACCAAAAGACTGTGCTCTAAATTTAAACAGTTTCAACAGAATCATTGCATAATTGAGTTGGTAGGGGGCCACTGGGGGTAATATTGTCAATCCCCCTCCACAGAACACGGCCATTTCAAACTTAGATCCAGCTCTGGAGTTAGAGAGAGTGGTCCAAGCCTTGTCCAGTTGAGCTGTGAAAATCTCCAAGGGTGGAGAACACACTGAGTCTCTAGCCTGCCTGTTCCACTGCTCTGCTGGAGCCCATAAGGAGAATTGTCTTTTTATATAGTGTCAGTGCTGAGTTGGGCCTGTTGCCTCTTTGCTGTGCACCCCTGAGAGGAGTCTGGCTCCATCTTCTCCCTGGCAGGCACCCCTTGGGTGGTGAGAGGCTGCAGAGACACTGTTGGCTTTTCCTTCCTCTCATCAAGCAAAGTCAACATTTCCAGCATGTGCCCCAGAGCCTGTGGCTGTTGTCTGGACCCTCCCCAGTTTGTTCAGCTTGAAAATGAACATGTTCATGTTGAAAATGTCCCTGCCCATTTTAACAGGGTTGAACTTGATGACCTTTAAAGTCCCTTCCTACACAAATTATTCTACGATTCCACGATCTTTCTGTCCCACTGGCCAGGTTGTTCATCCACAACCAACATAAAGCCTTTCCAGAAGCAGCAGTAATTACTGATAGACCACTTTATAGTAAATTTGAAAACACAACAAAGCAAAGCAAAACCCAAACAACATAACAAAACAAACAAGGAAAACCCCAGCCCAGGCTCCTTTGTTTGTGATCTGAAAGAAAAGAGTTTTTCAGAAAAGATCCAAGGCTGTTCTTTTCTATGGAATTTTTAAGTAGGCCACTCTTGTCTGGTCCCCCAGAACAGTGCTATCCAGCTCCACACTATTTGAGATTCAAAAGGAGTTTTACAAAGGATATAATTTGTCTGGACTTTTTCAAACTCCAGAAATCAATTGAACTGAATCTTTGGTGTATTCTGTGCACAGTAGTTCAAAAAAGCATATGTTGCAGAAAGCTTAGTATGCAAGTGGGTTATGAATAAATTTCAAGCAAACAGTCTTGTTTATTTAGGTTTTTAATCACAGGATTATTAATGAGAAATCCTATTTGTGCTCACCATTTTTCTTGTCTACTAAGAATAGAACCATGCCGTTTACGTTTATTAGAAAACATGTAACCTAAAGAAATGCCCTTCAGTCCCTAATCTGAGAGTAAATTGAGAGTAAAGACTACTGTGAACTGAAAGTATGAAATATTGATCCATCCCTGAAAATATGGAAGATATGACTAAGAGAATATAAGATAAGTAATAATAGTGATCATGTTGTCAAATTAAAGTTTTAAAGCACTTACTTTCCCATATTGGCTCTATTACCACTTATATGCAGTCAGGGCCAAAGAAAGCATGTCTGCTCCTTTATTTTGCTTGCCTTGTGACTCCATGGGTTATGCTACACCTGTGGGTAAATTATCTGTACTGCCTATTAGAGAGGAAAATGGGCAAAATCAAACAAACTGTGACACGTGACGTGTAACACATGTATATTCTATGAAGTCTAATCACCATACCATATTTCAGGTTGACAGCTTATGTAGAAATTTTGTTGCTTGTCTATGATGGGAATAAATCCTGTGAATTGAAATAGATTCGAATTAATGTTTTTCCAATTGTTTTCACCACGAGTTGGAGGATCACACTGATGCAAACCCATCCAGCTGTAACATGGATAAATATCTATATTACATTGCATGTGTGAGTGCTTATTAGCACTGAAGGTAGAAGAAAAATGAGAGCAGAGGGCATTGGTCAACACCTAAATTACATTTTAAGAAATCTGCTCTATTTTCTTTTATCCCATTCTTTCATTTTTTCTGTCAAAATTCTTAATGTTTCCTTTCAAGGAGACAAAGACGGATGCTCAGAATATGTGGGTGAAAGAATTGGTCTCATAAGCAACAAGAGACCAGGAACACTTCTTGAATTTTCTCTTTCATTCCTACACTTGTGAGTCTGTAAACACATCTGTATGTCAAAACTGGAACCTCCAGTCAGTCTGCTCCTCAAGTTGGAGGCATTTAGCAGCTTGTTTTTTATAATTATCCAGCTATCAGGAGCNTGTTGTTTTTTATATATATATATGCAATGGGGAAAAATCACACAGGTCACCAAAAGTACTTTTACAGGTACTTANTATGTGGGTGAAAGAATTGGTCTCATAAGCAACAAGAGACCAGGAACACTTCTTGAATTTTCTCTTTCATTCCTACACTTGTGAGTCTGTAAACACATCTGTATGTCAAAACTGGAACCTCCAGTCAGTCTGCTCCTCAAGTTGGAGGCATTTAGCAGCTTGTTTTTTATAATTATCCAGTTATCAGGAGCTTTCTAGCCAATATGATCCCTAGTGCTTGTCATTGGTTTGGGTTTACCTTCAGAGCTGTATGGAAGAAAAGGTGGAGCCATGTGAAAGATGGATATTCTCATACATCATTTGTAATCCAACTACTTGCCTTGCCTCCCTTTCCCTTTCCCTTTCCCTTTCCCTTTCCCTTTCCCTTTTTTGCCTGTGTATCTCTGTATATATCTTTTTTTGTTTGTTTGTTTTCTTCTTTCAAAAAACAGTCATGAAATGTTGTTTTTTATATATATATATGCAATGAGGCAAAATCACACAGGTCACCAAAAGTACTTTTACAGGTACTTATCTTTGTANTATATATATATATGCAATGGGGAAAAATCACACAGGTCACCAAAAGTACTTTTACAGGTACTTATCTTTGTACTGAGAGACCCCCCCAAGAAGACCCTTAAACCTTTAAACCCTTTTGAAACAAAGTGCATTTTGACAGAGAGAGGAGTACCAACATATTTGTCTTCTGGAACAGTCCCTTGGCTTTTCTTGTATATCAGGCCCATCCTTTAAAATGTTCACTATATTTTATGGGCTGAGACTTCCTCAAACTTATTGTGGTACAATAGCACAAAGCTGAATAAGAAGATTGGTAGTCAGAGTTTTGTGAGTTATTGGATAGAATTTGTCAGAAGAGATCTAAGCTTACTGATGGTCTAAGGATATGTTTAAAGAAAAGAAGTATTTAACTATATTTTAACTAGGTACAGTTAAAATACAGTTAAATTAGATAGCAGTAATGTGTTCTAGCAGACCAAAGAGCAACAATGGGAAAAAAGCAAACACATTAACCAAAATTCATATTTTGAAAGAAAGTCAGTTAGTAATGGAAAGACTTGAATGCATTTAGTTCAAGTGTCACTTAATTTTTTTACACAGTATCAGTTAAAAAGGAAAATTTGTGTTTAATGTCTCAGTGTTTTTCATGTAAGGTGAAGGGGAGACATAACCTTTAACCTGAACTCACTAACACCATGTGTCTAACCCCTTGCTGTCAATGAATACCTGTTGGAATTCACTGTACCATAGCATAGATTAAAAATTTCGATATATCAAAACCATACATTAATATCAGAGGCTGATGCTCTTAATTTTCTGCAATTTTATTTCATTATTATGTAAGATTTTATGCAGCAAGGAAGGAGAGCTCTACTTAGCCAGCACAGTGCACCTTTGGGATGGCTCCAGATGAAGATTCCTGTGAATTTCCTGTGCAATGACTGCCAGCAGGGTCTGTCAAGGCTATTTTTTTTCTGGAAACAGTGTGTTCCTTGCACCATTTATACTCATTAGTTGTACATATGTTGATTTATTGGCAAGATGTTACTCCAGACCAAAAATCAGGGCGTTAAATTAAGCTGTCCTGATCTTATGGAAAATTGGAGGGAAAAAATAATTGCCACTATCTTGTAAATAGGTACTCCAAAGCACACTCAAAAACACATTTTCAAAATGATACTTTAGTAATGTTTCAAACCTTTTTTTTTCCTCATTTCTTAATTAAAATAGATTATTGAAATATTAATATAGTAAAGAGCTGAGTTTTTTATTAAATCTAATGCTATAGTCACTTAGCCAATTCAGGAACTAAATTAATCTTTTGATAAAAATTCAAACACACAAATTGAGTTAGTGCTAAGATATATCTGAGTTCTGTAAAAAGCCTATGTGAGCTTTACACAATCCACAGAAAATACAAAGGTCAATTTAAGAAGAAATTCTGTTGCTAGGAGACAAGAACTACAGGAAAATCTAATAATGTTTCCTCATTTTAAATAGTAAACGGGTTAAGAAGTAGTAACCATGGATTACCAAGAAATAAACCCAGGTAAGTCAGTGGGAGTAGTTGTGTGAATGTATGGAAAATTCAGCACAGAGATAAAACATTTGGATCAATCTCTCTTTTATCCTCACAGCAAATGCACATCTAAGTAAATAAAGAGTAGATAGTAGATCCATACACGTGTATTGAATCTATATTTTGCTTTACGTTATACCTGGCATCAGCATCCTCAAAAATATTATGGAAATGAAAGGGCTTCTGGTACACTAAATTGACTAGAGTTTCATATAAAATGTAACAAAAATGAGGTGAAAACAGAAGTGATATTAACTATTATGAATGTGGAAATGTAGAACTAAATTTAATTACAAAATTAGAGATATATCAAAAAGGTTAATTGTCTACACAACATCCAACAATTCACAGGAAATAAAAAAGACAATTGAAAGGAGAAAACAATAGGTAATGTTAAAACACCTCAGAAAAATGTTATTATTTCATGTCTTGATACTGTTTTGCTCTCATTTTCCTTCCTTTAAACCCTTTCAAAACTCTTCCAACAGGCAATTGATTTTTAATGCAATTTATTCTCAGGCCCTTTTTTTTTCCACTGTCTCTAAAACTTGTCTCAGCTTTAGAAATGTATCTCAGATTAACTTTAGTAATTTATCTGTTCCAACCTGTCTTCTCAATACTAGGTGTTAGGTCTCATTCTTCCATTTTTCTTCTAACACTTGGTTTTGCTGCCTTGGTCTCTAAAAGGCAATTAGAGATAATTCTCATAAATGAAATATTGGCAAACTGTGGGTCCAAAATCTAAAACTTTTGATTCTGTCTATGGAAAAATCTTAATAGTGAATGAAAGCAAATACATCACAAAAAAAAAATCTTTATTTTTTTACTGTGGCTCTCTGCTGATAGACATTTGTGCAAATTTTTCCCAATAAATTATTAGTTTGTGGGGCAAAGGAGTTACACAGCAGCTTGAATATATGGCATGATCGTATCTCTGTGATTCCAGGTGCAAATTTTTTAATCTTTTTGTAACTGGTATTTAATTTATTTTTCAAAAATTATCCAGAGTTGTTTCAGTTTTACACTGTATCACACAGCTCCAGGTGTAGAGAAGGGAAGTTTCAGTCCCAGAACTGATTCAGGTTACAAAGTTGGGACTAAATGCCTGGATCAACAAAGACAGAGAAGATTTGAACTTGGCTCTTTCACTTGAAGAATACTTTATCAGTCAGATGTTAAGTATTCAGTAGAGGCTCTTTCTGAGGTTTTTTTTGGTTTTTTTTTCATGTGGGGAAATGTCTAAGAGTATCCTGCATATCCTTAAACATTTTGATGAAGAGGGGTAGGGAGGAGATATTTGGTGCAGTTGAGGGAATTTCTCACTCGTATCGCAGTTTGAGAAGGCTCCAAATATTTCCCAGGATCCAGAGCCTAGAGAAGGAGAGGTGAGAACATGATCAGAGAAGATGAAAGGCAATAGAGAGCTACTCACTAAGCTCCCTCTGTTGCAATCTGGGCACACTGCAAGGTGTGTCTTGTGCTAAATTTAAACTCAGCTGACCTTTAAAGTGGAAGTCCTCTCCCAGTCCAACAAACTGAACAAAAGGATGGTTTTCTGTTTACTTAAAACTCCATTTTACTTTTTAAAGGGAGGAGGGGGTAAACGGTTGCCCCACACATGCAAAGCATATAACCTTTGTAAATGATTCCTCTTTGAATTCTGAGATTCTCTTTCTACCTTCATTGCAGATACACAGATGCATCAAGGACCAGGTAGTATCATTTCCCCTTAGGCAAGCTCTACTACAGAAGTTGTGGATACTTCTCACTTCTCTGATCTTGCCACTGATTCCTGCAATGATGGCTTTTATTAATATTTATGCCCTGTCCAGTGAGACAACTTGTTTTTTTAGGAAAGACAGTTGTGGTGAATAATCATCATTCATCAGTGCAGTAATTCACATCCCTGGTCTCTGATGTTCAAGAGAAAAATTGAAGGTTGAGAACAGAGGTGGTGTTAGCCTGAGGGAGTTTATTGACTCAAAAGATACAGAGAGCTCCCATTTAAAGGGGAACTTATTCTTGTGAAACCCAACTTTATTAATATGTCTGAGGTCAGACCACAGGTATTTGGTCGGTTTGCATTCATAGCCTTCTTCTGACATTGTGAATCCCCAGTGAGAAAAGCATAGGCAATAAGGGTAAAACCAGCAAAGCTCCAAAGAAATCAATTAATAATTGACCCAAGAGTTTATTTTGATTTGGTCTTACCTCTTCAAATAAGCATCTTGTTTCCCCTGTTGGCTGCTGCACCTGACATTTGCCCTGCATTGTTACATGTGAGAAAGGCTCTCAGTAATATCTGTATCATGTGCTTAAGTAATAAATTTTAAAAGAAATATAGATTTATTTTTTTTAATTAGCTACTGATTGAAGTGAATGAAGAGAACAGTATTTACTGATCGAGTCATGTGTGTTATGATTATAGGAGCATACTCTTTACAATACTGCTTACACTGAAAGCAAACAAGCAGAAGGCTTGGACTGAAAACTGGCATTTTGAGAAACTGTGTTTGTAAGTGTTGGGGACATAACCCACTGTCTTCTTCCTATGGATTGTGATGGTGTCACAGGAGCTAAAACCTCCAGGAAGATGCTCATGAGTATGAAGCAAAATAAGACAATTTGCATGTAAGACTTTCTAAATCCATAGTGTGAACAAATTTAATCCATAGGATTTTTAAAATGCAGTTCCTTCTAATTACTGCAGCTGGTGGGTAGGTCAGGCTTTGTATGAAAATAAGTTTCAGGAGGGTGAGATAAAGAAGATAAATCAAATGGTGCTTTATACACCGTCAGGATAATCGATGAAACTGAAACAGAAAACAATTCTAATTGTAAAAAAGATCCATTGTGCAAAATGTTTAATTAGCTTGTCAAATTTACTGCTGTGAAAGTTTATTACAGAATTTAAAGAGGTTCTCATGAAGAGAACTTTTGCGTGGATATGGAAAAAATATATGTTAGAAATTACTGAAAGAGGGTAATTTCAACTGCTTAAGAAATTAGTGAAGAAATAAAAAATAGAACTAAATTTTCCTCTGCAGTTATTGTCCACTACGGGATTTCTGATAACTTTTTTATCCTAAAAAAGGAAAAAAAATCAACTATAATCTACTCTTATCACTTGGATAATTTACATTAACTTTTAAAAAATTCTATTTAGCTAAATCGGTTTCTTCACAGCAGAATTATATACACAGCAAGAAGAGAAAAATTTGTACCTAAATTATCAAATTGAATCTCTTAAAATTGCTATATTTTTATAAAACTGGCTAAAAATAATGTCTTTTGCCTTAGAGCAATTGAGTACCTGGAATAAGGCATTAATTTTTTCATGGCAAGTATATATTTAAGTAAAATCCAAAATGCAATTGAAAATGTTTATAATCTCTTGAATGTTTCAGATCATTTTATGGTTTTGCTGTCTCCTTTTTTCTCAGAAAAATAAATGACAGTAACAACAATTTTATGAGGCTCTCGGTAAATTTTAACATGTTTTCCTTCTGCAACCCCAAGGACACCTATGACTAAAATCAGGTTTGAATGTGAATCTGCATTCTAACTTGTACTCTGGTTTGCTGTGGCAGCATAGCAAAGCATTGCTCTAAGTAGTGTGTCTATTCAAAGGTTAAAACTGTGGGTACATACAGTGTCATGTTTTCTATCGTTTATCAATGTTTTGTTTTGGCCCTTTACCCAGAATGATAAAGGGAATGTCTGTGTAGTTCTGGCGAATAAATAGAGGTCATGGATCTTCAGACAACAGAGTTCAGCTGACACAGTGAGTAGGGCTGGAAATCCTGCAGCACAGCTTTGGTATACATGGTTTGATGGAAGCATTGGCTTGTACTTCAACTTTGAGTTCTGAGAAATTCCCCAGTATTCATGGAATGCCTGGAAAAAGTGACTGAATAACCTTTTTGGTTTGGGGGTGTTTTGTGAAACATTCAGCTTTTCATTCTTTTGAACTACTCTTAAGTTACTGAAAAAGGTCCTAATTCAAAGAGTGAAGTCAATGGAGAAATGGTCATCTACAATGTGATAACTCAGATTTGATTGTAATTCTGCAGGCCAGCTGGTCTAGAAACTAAGACCACTCTACATAGCACAGGTAAGGTTCTCTCTGCTAAAATTCCTGTCTGACTTTGTCCAAGGACTCCTTTTTACATCTGCAAGGTCTGCAAAAACCCCTAATTTTTTTAAAAAAACCCCTATGCATACACAATATCAGTAACAGAATAGGAAGCCATACAGATTCAATTGTACAAAACCTCTTTCTTTCTGAACTCACAGATCGTGTTTGAAAAACATATTCACCATTCAGCTTTCAAAGGCTATTCCATAAGCAGAGAAATGTGTACTTTATTAGAGTGCCCTTGACTGTAATCCTAAAGCTAAGTAGGTAAACTAATATTTTCTTTTTTCTTTTCTTTTTCATTTTTTAAATTTGTACTTTATCTGCTGAAACAAATTGAATATTCTATTACTGCAAAGGTAGTTTAATTTTTATAGGCTTAATAAGAAGCAGAAGTTTTTCATTTGTGTTAAAGAAGAATGGGATTTTTTTTTCCTCAAATCTGTTTAGATTGTTGTAGAAAGCAGATTTCCTGCTACTGCAGTATTTTGTCAAAGTAACCAAAGAAAGTTGACTTTAATCTAAAAGAATATTCTAAATAAATAAATAGTAGCTGCAGGACTTTTCTTTCCTAACACTTGGGTGCCAAGTGAAGCCACAGGGAAACAACACTGGCAAAGGCATTCTTAGTTTAATTTTTTTCTGATATATGGATCTGGGAAAGAGTGTGGAGGATTTTTCACAACCATTGAAAGCAAAACCATCCTGAGGTTACTGGGTTCAGATATCGAGCTCACAGTCCTGCCTTAGTTCAAGAAGGGCCCATCAATGTAGCTGCCCAATACAGATCTGTTTGGCACATCAGCTTTGCTTAGGTTAATTGGGCAAGCATATCGTTAAAAGTACATGGAATGAATGTACTGCGACTAAACTCTACACGCACTCTGAAATAATCTACTTTTCCTTCTGAATGTCATCCTGAATCAGTGCTAAACTTTATCAGTGCTTAAAATAACGTATTTTCTACAAACTCTTGCAAGACTATAACAGGGAATGGAAAAGAACGTTCAATGCTGCCTTTTTAGTCATTTTTTACTTTGACTAATGACTGCGTCTCTGATCTGAGAAGAACAGATGTAACTTGTGTTGCACGTTGCAGACTTTACTGCTTTATTGTGATAACTTTGAAAACTTAACTAAAAAAGGCCATTTCTGTAGGGCAGAGATACCACAAGGTGAAATCAATCTTGCTGCTGATGAAAGGAATTGCATGCCACACAGTTTGCACTTTAAATTATTTAGAGTGTTAAGGCTTCCTTGCCAGCAGACATAATTGATTTGAGAGTTGGTTCACTAAAGACCAGCAACCTGCTATGTAAAATTTGTCATGTATTCTGTGTTGGCAGCTCACTGCGCTTCCAGGCTAAGGAAATTGCTTAGAATTGCTTTAACTCATAAAAGCAAAGTCATTGTGAGAAGAAGCACTGCAGAAATAAAATGGTCACTAGTTTTCTATGAGGTGTTTGAAATGAGGATTCAGTCTACTCAGTAGATTTCATGCTCCCAACTCTCCTTCAAACCACTGGGAAATTGTCTCAGAGAGTAGCTCCTGGAGCCACAATGAAGAGCCAGGAAATCATCAAATGAAGCAGCAAATTTCTCTCTGGCTTGTCCCCTCAATCCTGGTGACTGGAAAATTCACCATGCAATAAGTTATAGCTCATTTAAAGTATTCCCTGCCTGTAAAATAATTTGCCACATTTTCTCTCTCACAGATGGAAAAAACATTCTAGTGCTTGGGAATCTAAAATGAGGAATGAATTCTTTAGTTAAAAGAACATACTAGCTCATCACTCCAGTCTTTTGCTAATGAGAGGTTGCCCATCATGTATCTGAACCAAATGAAATGGAAACAGAGGCTGAAAACCACTGCTTTAATTACATCTAAAGTATCAATCTCTATCCATCTTGATATCCAAAAAGTCCAGGAACACATATATTCCATGACTTCTCAGTAATCCAAGTATAAACCCTTTATATACTTCCCTATGCTCATGGAGCTGCTGGCATGCCTGTGACTCATCAAATCCAGGTGGATATATTTTTACCCAAGACTAAATAATTTCAATGAAAATAATTGAAATCTAGTATAATATCTTCTGACTGTATGCCCACCAGCTGAACCATGCTGTTTGAAGACCTCAGGTGTCTATGCAGGAAAAAAAACCCTTTGTCATTTTTATAGAGTGATTTTTCATTAGGTAATTATGTGTTGAGTATAGGCTGAGTCTATCAGTATTGGCCAACACTATGAAGACAATAAATTATTAGTGAAACAACTGCTCATGGTTAATCTGCAATAAATGTTGTGCATTTAGGAAAGAAGACAGAACAGTGACTACATCCAGTGCAGCAGGTCAGACCTATGCATGAGTTAATGAAAGATAGTGAAGCATGTCATGTCTGAATGGAGACTTCAAATAAATAATTTACTTACTTGTCTATTCTGTCTCATTAAATCTTGTTCCTTGTCTTTCCCTAGTGACAATTTTATTACTTCCACAATTTATTGTTTTTATCTGTCAGGCTTCACAACTGGCTTTCTTTATTCTGACTGTTCAGATGAAGCAAACGCATTGTGGTTTTTTCTTTGACAATCAGCTAAACCACAGGGTTACTGATGTTACCATGAGGTTTTTCAGTTCCTGCTTCTCTAAGCAAGGTAAATCAACAGAATTATCCGTAAGATAAAACTGTAGCTTTTTTTTTTTTTTTTAATCAGTTGAAGGGGGGGAAGTAGGAGTTGAAAAATGAATAGGTGAGTGGTAAGACCTGTGCTTTGCTCAGTTAGGGCCATTTTGGCATATTGAGCTCTTGAAGGTCTGCTTTTGGCACTGAACCTCAGCAGGAAATTTTCACAGTTCACAGCATAGTGTAAAGTGACTCTATTTCCCTTTTTCCTTCTCATACACACAAATATTCACACCCACACGCATACTACTCCAGTTACAACCAGAAACTGGAAAAATGCTGCCTGAATTAATTAAAACAGTATTTATATTTCTAAGGCTTTTCATCATGGACTGATAACGCTGAAACCTAATTTAGTCATTAATCTCTAGTTGTCAGAAGTCAACCAAGACTTTTTATTTATGTAGTTTGCGAATTAACAACAAAATATTATATGAATATTGCGTTAATTTTAAGGAATATCATTTGGGTATATTTGTTGTCTGCATCCATGACTTCAGGAGAGAACTAACTTTAAGGTAACTTTCATTCTATATTACACCAGGGTCAAAAACTTTACTTTAAGCTCTAGTCTTCTCACTGTTAAAATGAAAAAAAATCATGAGCTTTGGACACCTCTACCTCTTCTTCTCACCCTCCCTACCACCTCTGCCCTCTCCAGTGTTTCTGAAACCCCTGGGATCAGTCCAGTAAGAATCAAGTTTTAGGATAATCAATATTAAAAAGGCTGCAATGATACAAATTGATTTAACCACCCTTGTTTTCATTCTATTACAGATCCTTTATCAGTGACACTTCTCTTCCCTACCAAAGAAAATAATCACTAAATAGTAATAATTTTGTAAATTTATGATAGATTATTTTTCAGTCCAGGTCTGTTTCTTATTTTGTGGCTGAAAAAGCAGTTTTATTTGTTTAATTGAGAAGATGACAGCAAGGGGACAGACAAGAGCACCAGGGAATGGGATCTGCTTGCATGACTACTGCCATGAGTCAGTGATGGTTTCAGATCAATTAAATGATCTGAATAAAAAATACCACTTAAGATTGCAGAAAGAAAAATAAAATACATAGGAATTGTGTCTGAATCAAGATATAATTCACTGAGATGCCAAGTGACAGTTTTCCTCTGGAAATGAGGGTCCTGATTGGGCCACCATTCATCCCAGCTATGGGCAGGTGATGACTATTTTTACTGCTTCTTATGCCCATGGGACCGCTCTATCAGATAATATCATTAGCCCATTGGAAAATCTACTTAGTGGTACAACTAGGTGGATTTCTGCTTGGTTAGTGAGTCAGTGAGGAAATACTTAAGAGTGCCAGAGCTGAAACGAGGCAGAAGATGTGCTGCTGCTCTTCAGTAGTTCTTTTGGCTGCTATAGTGAAGAGACAGTGCAGATGGGAAACGGACCCTGCACAATCCAACTGCACTGCCTAACTCATCCCAGTTTTGCTGTTCCTTAGAAAAGGGGTCTGACTCCTTCTGTCTGGGGACAACACTGATGTTTCAGGGACAAAAATCTCTAGTTACATTCTAGGGCCCTGGATAAGTAGGGAGAAGGGAAAAGTATTGCACAGAATTTAGCAGACCATTTTCTGTTCTGTTCTGGTTTGCCTCTGTCTTGAAGCTGAATAAGTTCCTGTAGATCCAGAAAAATATAACATTCGTGGGAATGCTGAATATTTAATAGAGGAGAGGAATTCTGGGAGCAACCTCTGGTACAAGTTGCTGGATTTTTTTAAAAGTAGAAAAATAGTTTCAAGAAACAGAAGGAAATAGATGCACAGTCAGAGAAAAGGAGATAGTGCTAATTATGAAGGACAACACTAATGCTAATTCAGGGGAATTAGGATTAAGGATGCAAAAACCTAAATCCTAAATCACTGTGGAAAAAGATTGAGACAAAGGACAGAGAAATATATATATATCTATTTTAAAGCATAGTAATGTTTTCCTTTCTTCTGCATGCTTTGAACATGCTTTGATTCTTGCCTTTAGTCATTAGCACCATTCCTCCTTTCATGAATTGTTCTGTTATTTCAAGGACTGGAACTCCACAATGTTTCCACAGTGAACATCTTAGCTACATTTCTTCCATTTGATTTTGTTGGGAAAAGAATAGAATCACTAGGCCATGACCTTTTAAATAAGCCTTACAGCAGGTATCAGTTAATTTGCTTTTTTTTTCTGCTTGTGAGGCAGTCATTCCTTCGTAGGTAATTTCAGCAGAGTGGCTGACCTAGAAAGCCCTCTGCATCTCTTCATTGTAGCAAGAACAAGACCATGAAAAATATCTGAATGAAAGGTATCACTTAAAATGTGCAGGGGAAAAAAATATATTAAAAAAATAGAAAGAGAAGGAGAAAAGTAGTAATTATTCTTAAATCAGTCAGGTTCATCGCTTGGCTAAGCTGTGAGTCATTGTGTCAGGCCTCTGTATCGGGGAAACAACAGGTTGTGTCTCAGCATGTAAGACCAGAGAGGGTTTTGAACTTCTGTGAAAAGAGACAAAAGAATTACAGGGGAAAATGGAGACTTTTTTTCTAAATAATGGTTCAAAGAGAACTTTAAGTTTCAGGATGGGTAATGGTGGTGTTTGCAGGTTCCTTGAACTTGACTTCCAATATGTATGAAACCAAATCAAATGTCCCATTAAATTCTTGGAGACATGTTTTCCTCCTGTGCTGTGTGAGTGCTGTTGCCAGGGAGGTGGCATGGGAAAAGAACAGCTCCTAGGGATCCTCTTTCCCTAATGTTGGCTAGAGGTGGCATGGAGCCCATGCAATCCCAAGCTCCAGTGGCCTCAGGGAGTTCTGGGGAGGAAATTGCCTTCTCAGTGGATCAGATGCCTCCATGCTGAAGGTTTTTTATGGTTATTAATACATATTTTTCAGTGATGCCTACTTTTCCCCCACAAAATATCTGTCAGGACTGTCCTTAGGAGTCTCACACTACCTCACAGTATTCAGTTACCTGTGGTCCATATTTTACCTTTTTATTCCTTTTAAGGCAGGCTGCTTCTAACAAAGTCTATGGCAAGTGTTAAAATGTTCTGAATGTGTAAAGGTATTGAGCTTCATAGTGGCTAAGAACAGAAAAGAACAAGGGGTGACCTGGACTGTTTTTCTCTTATTCTTGTATGCTTAGGCCATTGAAAATCATCTTTATCTGAAATCCAATAGAATATGTTTTATTAAATCATACATTTCAGGAAAGTCCTGTCTGATTATTGAAACTATTGAAGGATGAAGGCTCCAGACCTTTCACTTGTTAGTTACTAGCACTGTCATTTATTTACTACATATTTTATAAATTATGTTTGTTATGCAGGTTAAAAGGTCATTAATATCCATCAATTTTGTCTCTGTGTGTATATGTGTGCAGACACTTATGCAATAATGGCAGATTATTTTTTTGTTAGAAATTATACAGACTGACTCTTTCAGTCTCTCACTAAACAGCCTTTTTTCCCCAGGCCCTGAATTATTCTTATGGTTATTACTCAATAGTCACTATTTATGGGGATCAAAGAGTGGTGTGTAGTGTTACATCATGTGTCTTACTGATGCCACAGGTTGAGGTAAAATTATTCCTCCATCCCTCTCATTACTTGGTTTGTATATCCATCCATCTCTGGCCCTTTGTGCAGCCTTATTCCACTGGGGACTGGTGTTAGTTACTGCCTCCCCTCACAGCCCTTAAATCCTTCCCAGAGTAATTGCTTCCCAGGACAGCATCTATCTCTGTTTGAAGCTACATTTTATATACCTGTCATATCCTCTCAATTATTTCCAATTTACCTTTGTTACAGACAGCTCTTACTGGTTATTAATCTTGTTCATCCAGATCACCAAAGGAAGAAAAAGATATCAGATCCCCAAAGCTCAACTAAAAATGTGGAGTAGGAATGGAGGTTTCTTTGATTTCTTCATTTAAAAGCTTTTTGCATGATCTGTCAGTCAATTCATAAATCTTTTACATGGCCTTTAATGCTATTTTAATCCATTTGGTACTACTAAATGGAGCATCAAGTGACATTGAGATTATGCTATTCTTGCCATGCTGGCTTCCACAGAATTGGAAATATTTCTAAACTTCCTCTATATGTGTGATACAGTTCACAGGAACGTCATATTCAAGTGAAAGGAAAAGGGGTTACACAAATAGAAAGGAAACATTCAGTGAGAAGAAGTGGAGGGACAGAAGATAATATTGTTCCTCATGCTAACTTTGACAAAAATTGCAAGATAAAAAATCATCTCAGGTTCATGTCTGGAATTAATCAGATTATTAAAACATTAATGTTTTCTTTTATTGTAAGATATTCATCCTTCTTTTTTCTTTTGAACAACATTAAAGATATTGTTCAAGTTTTCAGACATGTCTCTTAATATGTCAAAGAGATAGGTACCTTAGTACATTTACATCTTTGGAGATAAAATCTTTTATACTGGCTGATTGTGAATACAAAACCATATTTTTTTTTTCCTTATACATATTATTTAACATTCTCTGAGGTTTAAAATGAATTGAAAAAAAAGAGTTGAAAATTATGAAATCATTATCAGTGATAACGAGTACAGAAAATATATATGATTTGAATTCCTGTCATTCTGGTATCCGCATTAGCGGGTTTTTATTTCTATCTAGTTAGGGTTCCATACAACTTACAATTGTGAAAATAATTCTCTTCCTTAAGTCCTCCTCACTCTGCCAGTGATGTATTTTCAGTGCTTTTGATTTTCCTTAGCTTAGTTAGATACCTCATAGGCAAAAATCAATATAAATAAAATGCTAGGAACTACTGCTATCTTTTTGTATTTTTTCCTTTTTTTCTGTTACTTTTTCTTTATGAGTTCTGCTGTGAAATGAAGATGGAATTTTATTCTTGGCTATCATATTTTTATTTGAATTGCAGCTTAATGGATATCCAATTTGGTCCTTTTAAAGAACTCCAGTCTCATTTTTTTTAGTTATTCAGTCCTACACTAGGATTCTCAGTAGCATCTCAAGAGTTCTGTAGAGGGAAAATACATATTTCTTTGGATAAATCTGTATCAGAACTTGCTTTCAAATGATTTTGTCTCTGGGGTCATTACTTCGCACTGCTAATCTCCATATTACAATCACAAAAGTTAGCATTTCTTTGTCATAAATTCCTTGATGTTTTAAATGGAAGCTTAATCAGCGTTCAAAGTAAAAGAGAGCTCTTTTTTCCTGGATTAAATTCAATTCCTCTTTGGCTGTATACTGAATTTACAAGATGCAAAATGGTCTGTTTTTTTCTTTTTTTTTACTTTGAGACTTGCCTATTATTTCAATTTAGCAACAATTTCATATGAAATAAAAAGTTCTTTAAAGCCTATTAATACTTCTAATCACTAACCTCGGAAAAACTCAGAATTCCTAAACACCTGAAGGACCTAAGCAGATTTTAAATTGTCATTGATTGGCAATCCCTGAAATTCAATTGCTCTACCTTTGAGATAACTAAAGTCTATTTAAGCTTTCATTCACTTTATATGTTCTGCTAGCCAGGAAAAAAAAAAATTATCTTTAAAAAAATATAGATAAAACTCAGCAAAAATTCCAACAAAACACTTTCATTTCAAATTATGGACTTTATTCTGCAAAGGTTTAAGTTACTGAGAATTCTTTGGTTTGTAAGGGAGTAAAAAACCAATTGTTTTGATACATTTGAAATAAAGAATATAGGATAATTCCTCCATATGATGAGAGATTCAGAAAGAACTCACTGGCACAATCCCTATGCAAGTCACCACAGGGATCAGCTGAATGCATAAATGGGCAGGAACTGGAGGAAAGAATCATGTGTTCCTTTCTGAAACAGACACAGCAGCTGTGTATGAATTAAAGTTTATGTGTTTTAGAGTTCAGGCAGTGATGGCTTTAATGTTATTTGATTCTTGATCAATTTCAAATGTCAACAGCTCTCATCACTTTTTAATTGATAAATAAAAATAGCAGCTGAGTTGGATAACAGACCAACAATTGACAAAGACAGATACACATAACTCTAAAACAACAATGAATGAAAGGATTTCTGGAGGTCACCTGGTTCCAGCTCCCACTCAGGGCAGAGCTGGCTTTGAATTTAGAGGCAAGTCTCAAGTCATACACAGTTAAACACTGAATTTTTCCCAGCATGGAGGTTCCATAACCATCCTCGGTGACCTGCCTAGGAGAAAAATAATTTTAAAGAAAAGAGTTATGAAGGACCAATTAGTCATAAAATGGAGAGGAGGAGCTCCTTATCAGAAAACAGCTGCTACAATTTTATGATAAGTGGCACAGAATACACTAAAAATTATCACAGCACCTGGTTCCCATAAAGACAGCATTATGGGGAGTCGCGGCTTTTATAGGGATCATGCTCCATTGACACTTTCTAAAACATGAGCTCAGAACCAGAAAGGATGTGAGGGCAGAAACTGTGTTTTCCTCATCTAATATTCTGGAGACCAATGTTTTAATCTGTGTCCTCCACAGGCAGACTATCCTAGAAAATTTTGTTGATGCAATGGTTTGGGGATCCTGGATAAAACCTTTCCTGCTTTTAGCATGTGGGAATGCATAGGAACCTCCCAAATTTTCCAAACACATTTCCATTTGCAGTAAAGAGGGCTGCTGTGGGGTAGGGGCAGGACTCCTACCTCTTGATCCTTCTGCTGCTCAGACAAGGATTCTGCCACACCTGACTGCCAGGCACAGAAGCCCTGCCTCACTCTCCTAGGTGAAGGACAGGAAAGGAAATCACTGAGGGTGAGGCTCATCTTGCCTTTCTCCAAAAGCACTCAAAAAGAATGGAGCAATTAGTTTTTTTATTTTTTATTCATGGGTTGGATGGATAGAAATTCCAATGAGGGAGCTGCTTCATCTGCCTTTTTATTCTGAACTAAAAAAGGAGCCTTGGTAATTAGATTAAACTGAATGTGTAATTTTTAGATGAACATTCTCATAGAGATTAAGGGTCAGAAACATTATGGTATTTAAAATTTCACCTCCTTTTTTAGGCAACTGTCTCACATTGATTTTACCCACCGCCAGCTGCCTGAGTAATTTCTGAGATTTGGATCTAATTACAGTGTAAAGATCATATGTGAAGTCTGTGGCTGACCTTACTGAAGTAAATCTTTCAAGAAACATTCCATCCTCTCTTGGATAATATCAGTAATATTTCCATGTCTGCTTCATTACTGAGATATAATAATGGGAAAATGCATTTATAGCTTGTACTTTATGGAAACATTTATAAATAAGTTTTTAAAATATAAATGATAGATTTTAAAACTTTAAGTAGTGTAAATTGTTTTACTTTCTATTTTATTATTGATGGGGATGTTCCTATCCATCTTAGAGTAATATTAAGAGAAAAGTATTATGAAATTACTTAAAGTTCATAGGTGGATGTGTTACATTAGTTATTAACTCAGGAAAGCACTTAGTCACATGGTTGCAGTTAACTTTCCACACTTTTAACCAGGCTTGATCCTGTTCTTTTACATCCATTTTACCAAATTAAGACACTAATAATAATACTGCATGTACTGTTTCACCATGTCCTGACCAATATTAAAATTATTTCTTTTGAATATTAATTTAAACTCACGTTTGTTCTATTCACATGGACAGAATAAAATCATTTACCTCAATTATCAAGTCATAACAAGCTTCAAAGTCAGTCTTGCTTTAGGAAGTGCTCTCCCCTACTCCCTCTTCGTGTTTTATTTTAGAAAAGCTGAGGAAAGTCCTGGAATTAATGTGAATATGTGAATGCAGAAATGTTAGAAATTCATTACTGAATTTACATCTTTACAAGAAGAATTAATTTTTCTATAGACTAAATAGTATTTTGATACTTGCTAAAAAAGGCATTATTTCTTAAACATTAATAAAAATGTGATAAAAGGATAATAATCTTTAAACTCAGAAGAGAGACACATGACATCCTATGTCTATGCTAGTAAAATAGCAAAATTTATTTCATAAGCATAATTGTCATTTAATAGTGATAAACTTGGCACTTTTTTGCCCTTTTCAATGTCGTGGAAACAAAGCTTTGTAAAAAGCAACTATTCAGCTTTGGTGATTTTTCTCTGCTAAGGTATCCAGGAACATTTTGTGTTTGGAAACTGTTCAATTTTTCAGTGCTTTTGTACAAAGAATTTAGTGGCTCAGGACAGAAATACATTTATTGGTTATGCTGTAGTGACAGACGAAGTGAACACTTTACTTCCTCCTAAGTGATGCTAATTTTTGAGACTTGAAGAAAACAATGCCAGGAGATGCTCAGTTTCTTCCCATTCTTCTAACACAGCTCTTCCCAAATGAGACTGCACAAGACTTTTATCCCTTATCCTTTTATTCCTTCTGAAAGCAGCTTCCTGGGCCAGTTGGTCTTCAAATGGGAAGGAAAACCCTGTAGTGACAAAGATCAGAGGAGGCCTCGGAGGAGGCATGAATAAACTCTTGAAACAGTGAATAACACCTTGAGTGCTGCAGAAAAGTAAAAATGCCCAAGGAACTCCAGGTATAACATTTCCAGGGACTGAAAGATACCAGCAAGTTCTAGAATTGATTTGGAAGTTTGCTGACTCAGATGTTAACTTAATTTTTGAACTGCTCAGGAAGAGCAACTTCAATTTAGATGAGCAGAGAAAAATCAAACCCATTTGTTTACTTTCAATCTGAAAATAAATCTCTCTGATTTCGTTCCCTGTGAAATTTAAATTCTGCCTTTCACCGCACTAATAAGATTGCCATATGCACATGTTTTATTGATCATAAAAGCTTATTTAATTTATATGGCTTTATTTACTTTCTGAATTAATTGTATGGTGGATATCCAGAGTACATAGCTGATGTTATCATCTCTATTACTGCTTAATGCTTACAGTGCAACAGAGCCTCAAAGCCTCCAGAAATGACTGATGTCCCTGGTGCTGAGCTCATTAATGCACACAGGGAAGAAGGAATGCAGAAGTCTGTACACGAAGACAAAACTCTTTTGCTTTGTGCTTTGATGTTCCCTGTCCTGAAGTAATAATGGCAAAATCAGATCCTGGGCATGCACAGGAAGAGGCAAATAGGCAGAAGGGTATTTCTGATTTGGGAGTGTTCTGTTCTTCCTCTACACCCATGGTGATACTGAGCTGTTGTCTCTTAAATACCCTCACTGAATTGTTAATAAGAGTTAAGTCATATTGTCCAGTCAGAGCCTTCTCTGTGGAACACAGATTCCAATCTTATTTTTTAGCTGAGAATATTTTAGTATCAGGTGGTTTGAAATGAGTTGCATTTAATTTTACCTTATGGCATGATTTCTATAATGTAATTATAGGAAGTACATTTTTCAGAAAACCTTTAGAATAGTCTGCTTTCTGACATGATTAGCCAAATGGTTTAATTTACAATGTCTCTAAAAAAATAAAAAAGCTTGCTTTGTACAGGAATACAATACAGAAGTTAGAGCAATACAATATGTAAGTCCAGTAACTGAAAACTAGATTGTCTGCCTAATTAATTACTGCTGAACTTTAATAAAATAGATATTAGACCTGAAAGGGACATCTAATTCTAATAAAGGGCAAATATCTTGTGAGATTATTTCAAGCTGTTTCTGGTTCAGCTGCTTTAATCAATATGGAAACACAGAAGTCTTGGAAATCCTACCCATTTAACCCAACAAAGATTCTATGACTTAATAATTAGGGTTGTTGGGCTTTTTCCTCCTTTAATGGAAAAATAAAAAGCACTTTTTAAAAAACCCAAACCTAGTCCCTTGCCATAAACTTATATACTAAAAAAGCTAAAAGGTATCTCATAAACTCATCAAACTTTGCATAATACATCATTTAGAATGGAACAGGTTGTGCCCCCTAGAAAAACCCTAGAAATCTGCTTAGCTTTGATTAACATTTTTAAATACTATTAAGTTCCATTAACTAATTGGATTAAACTTGATTAAATACAGCTCCCTTTGGCTTCACTGTATTTTGAATCGACTTCTGAGCAAGTTGCAAGACTAATCTAAATTACAGTAACTCACTGCATGAAATCCTGTCTCTGCTGAAGTCAGTGGTAAAACTCCCATGGACTACATTTAGGTCAGAATATTATTGGAATTGTCTCATCAAAGTAGTGCTCAGCTCAAAGGCGTCTTTGCAGCAGTAACCTAAGTCCTGATATCACCTGGGGGTTCAAACTGCTTGAATGAGTTTTAATTTTGTCCCTGCTGCTCAAACAACAAAGCAAGGACTAAGCAGGGCTGGAGGGGTCTTGTGGAAAGAAAGCCATAAGTCTAAAGATTTTTTGGGTTTTTTTCCTTTCCAGATTTTCTGTGTACTATTTGATTCCTCTAAATGCTTTCTTTGCAGTCCTGAGCTTCACAAAATCCAGGTGGTTTGTTAAAAGTCATAACTGTAAGGTCAACAGACCACCAGCATTTTAACCTTGTTATTTGCCTCTCGTTGTTGTGATATTTAACATGTCAGCATGGATTTTGCACTAGCCTTAGCATTTTTCAGGAGATAACTGGATTCAAATATATAAATTTGCCAAGTGCAAGGCAACTTTGCTCAAAGCAGCCCATTTTGTTCTTGTGTTGTTCTGGATTTTTGGCTATCACAGTGATAGCACACCAATGTTTTGGCTATTGTTAAAAGCACTTACACAACATTAAGGTTTCTCAGTTGAGATTTCTCTGTATCCAAAGCAGTCAGAAAGTTCTATTTCACTTCTGTGGTTTGTGTTCTAGAGCTTTTTTGCAGTTTGGGGGTTTGTTTGCTTGTTTGTTTTTGCTTGGGGTTTAATTTCCTTGGTTTTGCTTTTGGTTTTGGTTTGTTGTTCTTGTTTTTTGTTATTCTTGTTGTTGTTCCTGTGTGGGGTTCTTTGCTTTTCAACATTTCTTTGTTGTGGGGGTTTTTGTGACTTTGTTTCAAAATGGACTAAAATTTATATTCTTTGGATAATAATTAACATGACTAAATGAGTAACATGATTAAATAGAAGGTTGGTTTCTGAGAATTCCTCTCAGGAAATAAAAAACAGGTATCTGGAATATAAATAAATATCTGCACCTACAGGAGAGCTAGTTCACACACAACTGTCAAAAAGTTAGGCAGCATTTTTTGACTATGTTATGAATTATATTTTTGAATTTCATTTGACAAATACATTTAGAAACCATTTGGGTTCTTTTTCACTGTACAGCAGCTGTATGTTTGGCTGAATAAATTATTGCAGGTGTTAATTGAATAGTATATNATTTCACTTCTGTGGTTTGTGTTCTAGAGCTTTTTTGCAGTTTGGGGGTTTGTTTGCTTGTTTGTTTTTGCTTGGGGTTTAATTTCCTTGGTTTTGCTTTTGGTTTTGGTTTGTTGTTCTTGTTTTTTGTTATTCTTGTTGTTGTTCCTGTGTGGGGTTCTTTGCTTTTCAACATTTCTTTGTTGTGGGGGTTTTTGTGACTTTGTTTCAAAATGGACTAAAATTTATATTCTTTGGATAATAATTAACATGACTAAATGATTAACATGATTAAATAGAAGGTTGGTTTCTGAGAATTCCTCTCAGGAAATAAAAAACAGGTATCTGGAATATAAATAAATATCTGCACCTACAGGAGAGCTAGTTCACACACAACTGTCAAAAAGTTAGGCAGGATTTTTTGACTATGTTATGAATTATATTTTTGAATTTCATTTGACAAATACATTTAGAAACCATTTGGGTTCTTTTTCACTGTACAGCAGCTGTATGTTTGGCTGAATAAATTATTGCAGGTGTTAATTGAATAGTATATTGCCAGTCTGACAGTGATCAGCAATACACTATTGAACAACCTATGCAATGAAATTTCAATCTGTCAGTCAGTTCTGGGAAGTGTTTTGGAAAGTGGAATGTTGCTTTAATTTAATTTTGTTTCTAATACTCTTTATTGTCTGTGTGTTTTCTTATGTGATGTTTTGCAAACTGAAGTTCTTTAATAATTTATAATGCAGACATGAGTTTTTGTATCAGAAATCACTGACTTTGTCGTTTTCCCACTAATGTTCTTTTCCCCATCCCCTTTTTGAAACAATTTAACAAAGGGAAGAGGGGAACAGGGATTTGTGTGTGAGAGGGAAAACTGGGATGGGGGAGAATTGATATTTAGAGCAAGTGCCCTCACTAAACTGACATCTTCAGTCTGGCCCTAAAAACTCCCTAATCCACTTGTGTGTAGTGATTGTCCTGCTGGGAAGCCAAAGTCTGCAAGGGCATCCCTCAAGTCAGTGCTGTGACCTTCTCAGCTGGTCAGTAGGGAGCACTGGAAGGTAAAGATGTCATTAGGGTGAAAGAGGAGAGAGTATTTTGGGGAATAAAGGCTACAGCTGATGATGCTACTGGGTTAAAATTCCCAGCATTAAGAAATGGATAGCTGGGTGTGCTAGACTGGAGCAATTTACAGAAATTTAATAATCAGGTTAGTATACCCTCAGATTTATTAGTGTTGGTGCTCATGGGACTCTTTAATATGGGAAAAGTATATATTGGTTTAAAAGCTGCATTAGAATAAGAGATAGTCAAAGAGTTGATATTTTTAGCTGCTAGCCAGAAAAATCTACAAATTAAAAAATGGATGTGTAACTATTCAAATTGGAAAAAGTCTTTTTTTTCTATCTAAATAATTTAATGTAAGCCTTTTATTTTGAAAATGTTTTTGTAACTGTTGCTTTCTTCTTGTACATCAAACTGGTGTAAGTTTTCAGATATTTAAATAGCATCAAACCAAAACACTTTAATTTTTCATTTTGCCATCATTTGCTTAATTCACCATAAAACTAACAAGTTATTTTTATTGACCATAAACCACATATTTGACAAACCTATTATTCAACCCCCAAACTGTTAAGTCCTACATTGAATTCTACTGTCAAGCCCTTCCAGCATTATGAAGATTTACCTTTGCTTAATATGTTCTAATTTATGCTATGTTGAACAATTACACAACCTTAAACACAAGAAATAATAACCTTTTTTCCCTTGTTTGCCGTTTCTCAGATGTTTCTGCAGAAGAGTGGTGTATGTCTCTTAAGTCCTCATTGCCAGATGTCTAATTTTCATGTCTGAATCCATTAGAAATTGGTATTGTTTAAAGTCATGGACTAATTAGACTAATAAAGGGAACCTGATGTGCTGGGGAAATTATCCTTACCCTCTGAAGTTGATTTGAACTTTTGACAGGCACTGCTGACTCCTGCACAAAAGAAATGGAATTTTCCATGTTGTTAGTGGGCAAGAAAATCAATTCTGTGATGCTTCCTCATTTGAAATATTTTCCAAAGCTGTGTCTGTTCAAGGAAAGAATTCAGATTCCTGATTGATTCTGCAGATCTCTATGCCACAGATTTGCACAGGTGCAGAAGTGCTGCTGCCTTTGCTGTGTTAAATGCTTGCTTTGGTGATTAAATCTAGGTCTGGTGTACCTGAGTAGCAAAACTTCCTGGTGTAGTTTATTCAATATTTTCTCCTTCCAGCCAAGTAATTAGTTTGCAAATTTACTGTTTTATAAGCACAATATCATGTAAATTGAATCTTTTCAGTAAGACTTGATTTATTTTCTTATGATAGATTGAGGGGGGAAGCCAGCCAACATGTAGTGCAAATCTGACCTCTCAGTGACTTCCCTTTCACTACCAACAGAAGATTTGATCTTATCTTCTTAGCCCTAGTTTAATGGCTTCTATTTGTGACTAAATGTTAATCTTAGGTTAAGCTCCTCAGGGAGCTCGATCTTGTGTGGAAAGCTTCTGAAGAGGATGTTATTTAAGTGGAACCACAAAAAGCATGTAGTAATTACCAGGAAATGCTTCACAATTGCTGCAGCAGGGTCTGCATGGTGTTAACCCTCTGCTGGGAGTGGAAAGCTGTGACTGTGGAAATCAGGGCTCACTGGAGAAAAAAACACCTGTGATACAGAGTAGACTTTAAACATGAGGGAAGGTTTCCTGAGCAACTTAAGAATCTCCCAAAGAGGCATCACCCCTTCTTAAAAATTCTGCAAAACAATCAAGTATTTGAATTCCTTTCCTCAACTCATCTCTGTTGAGCACTTTAATAATTTAAGGAAGAGTCTCAGTGGAACTGGTGAATTAAACTCTTGGGAATTAGATGTTGAATTATTTTTTTTTTTCTGTTGTAGTTATGAAATGTGATTTGTGCATAGTGGGTTCTGAAATTGTTGTTTTCTAAAATTAAATAAAATTATTATATTACTACAACCCACTCTCTGCTTAAGCTGAGACTAGTAAGATCCAGCAGCCTTGACACCCTTCCAAATGTGCCCCCGAAATGACAAGACTCTTAAATTTAAAAATCAATAGCTTCAGTTCTTCCCAGACACAAAAATGCAAAAGCTATCCTTTCTGACAAGTGTTTGGATTTTAGACTGATGAATTGCATTTCAGCAAGAATAGAAAAAAAAAATTCCAGTGCTTCTCTTCTCCTACAGAGTAATATTACAATAAAAGATTTTCATGTCTTACTTATTTTGTCTTCTCTGGCTAGAATGTCAGAATTGCACACCAGAGTAAGGAAGTTATCTCAGACTATTTGTTTTCCTATTGAAGTGTACATATACAAACCTCAGTGATTTTTGGAAAGCAGTTTTGAATTACAGGGGCTTTTAAGGAACTTATTCTATTGTTTCTGCTTCTTCTTTTTATTAACATCTAAAAACACTTAGTATAGCTATTAAATTAGAAGCAGGGGAAATTCTGCTAGAATATCAAAGTATACCAAGGATGTTGGCCAGCTAGAGAGACCATTTCAGGTGCTGTTGTAGGTGTTGCCTCTGTAGGTCAGCAGGTGATTTTTAAGCATTAATCCACTCTTAATGTGTACATGGCAGCAAGGGTAGCATTTAAAGGTCATTCAACATCCATCTTCAAAAGTGAATTGGAGAGTTAACCACATCTGTCTCAAGGAATTCAAACAACACCAGCCCCTGAGCACAAAAGGTAGAAATAGCAGCACTGAGTGGGTCTCTTTTGCAAGGAGCTGGGCACACACACTTTTGGCATCATTTACTGGACTCCACTTAAATTCAAAGTGCTGCCTGACACAGCACTGCCAGCACAGTACCTGCAGGGTGGACTCCACAGGCAGGCTTTCCTAGCCATTGCTGATACCACATGGATAGCAATGATAATCCTAAGTGAAAACTCAATTAGTGAACTATGCAATGCCTTTCTGGTGGTATGTGCAGTACCTCAGAGCGCTGCAGAACGAGCAGGAAGATATGTGTGCATAAATTTGTCTGGTTTACCTTCACATGTTAATGCTACTTAACAAGCTACTGCAGGGGCCAAAGAAACAGCAAATAAAGAAGTTGTATAATCCTGTGTACAGTTTAAAAAGGCAACAAAAACCACAACCAAATAAACCAAACCAACAAAAAACATCCCAACAAGGACTGACCTTGAGCTATAAGATCCCAGAGTATATATCCAAGCTTAACTTTAACTCAAATATGTCTTTGACTGAGGCATTTTAGCCTTCTTCAACCCAGTCAATCCATAAAGAAAAATTTACTCAAGACCTTCTGTGGGAAATACAGTTCAGAGCCTGAATTTTCTTTATCACACTTATTAACAAGCATGAAAAAAGGTGAGATGCTATTCTTGCTAACAGTTTATGAGAGGCATCTCAAGAAAACATTTATTTCAGTATTACACCCCAGTGTCACCAGGGCAGTGTATGGGCAACTGCAGAGTACATGGAGAGGCACTTCCTCTGAACAAGGTATGGCTCCTGCTGGAACCTCAATGTGAAACCACAGCCCCTGCCCAACACTTCTGTGCCTGGAGCTCAGGCCCTTTATTTCTACAGAGAAAATTATCCTGGCTGAACTTCCTAGAATCTGTAACAGACTCTGAAAATCCTAAAGTAAAGAGCACCTATTAGACTGCATTACAGCTTTTTGATATGACTGTGATTTTCATTCAGATATTTTCTATTACCTATGGATTGTTTACCTTCATCCAAAACCCCAAAACCATGCACAAGGTTTTTTTGGTCAAGTACAGCTTTCACTTTAACCAAAAAATCAAGCAATAATTTTGTCATATCATAAAGAGTCTCTTCTCTGTGTGGGAGGTCATCTGGATTGTCCCCTTTGGAACCAAATAGAAGAAGGGACAGGACAGGAGTTCTTGACTTGTAGTCAACAGAATTGTATGTAACTAATAAACTGGTATGTATCACTGAATTATAGCTTTATCCCTATGACTTATGGTCCTGGAAAGATTTAAGAACTTAAGAAAACTACTTACTCAAAAATTAAGAAATCCAGGGTTTTTTGTTTGTGGTGGGAGGGTTTGTTTGCTCTCCATTTCTTTTTTCTCTAGACATGAATAATATCAGGGGTTAGGGAGGAGAGGAGGTGAATATTCCTGGTAGATTTTTTTTAAGAACTTCTTTCCTGAAAGTAATTTTATTACTGAAGAACAAGGAAATAATTTTGTAGTACTCACCTGAAACGTGGTTCCTTTATGGTGTATGCAAGGTGACACTCTGCTTCCATCAGTTTCAAAAAATTTCAGGCTTCAATGTTTGAGGCTATGACCATAGTCTGTGCTGAGATATTTAGATGAGATGGAACTTAAACCCACATATAGACACTGTGCACAAGTGATAGAGCTTCTTTCAAACAAAATTATAGCTGCAACTACAGTTAAGAAAATGCTGAAAAGTACAGAAAGTATGGTCTTGAGAGAGAGGTATGGCTGTAAAGAAACCCTAAACTCTTCCCTGACTAGAAGATTATAGGAGAGGAAAAGACCTTTGGATATTTACTTCAGAAAATGTCTATTTCAAAGTCTAAGTATATGACTACTGTTATATTTTTTAATATAGTTTGCTATGAAAAAATCTCCCAGACATTAAATCTCACTTATTAAAATTTTAGCAATTTATTATGGGCTGAATACCAAAGGAATTAGGCATCATTTGATTTAAATCCATGTTTGGAGATTAATATTTGAGATTGGGAATTCTTTGTTTAATTTGCAAACACATGTACAGTTTTAGTTTCAGATTTAAAATGTCATGATCTCATGGCTTTCTGATAAGGTCAGGAGTTGATTAAACTTGTATGATCTTTAAGAAATTAGAAAACTGATCACAGTCCAACAACAACAAAAAGATATTTCCTAGTTGGGAATTTAGGCATTTCATTTCTAAGAATATTAAAACTTCATTGTATAAACATAAGCTATTTTCCATTTCAATCTGAACATTTGTCTTACTAATGATTTAAATGATATCCTAATTAGAGCTGAATAATCCACTGAGGTATGAGCAGACTTGACTTCTTTTCTAAGCAAAACTCTCTACATTTTGTACTTATAAAAGACTTGCTTCCCTTTTTGTGGGAGATGTTATCCTGCCTGTAAAAGGAAGCAAAAAACCTATGAAAAAATGCTGTTTTCAAAACTTACTTTTTTCTGATATGGGGTTTATTCACAGGTGATTTGGAAATTTCAAAAATGCTCCTCAGGTTGGTCTCTGCAATACCAAGGTACTGAGCAATTTTTCTGATTCTCCAAAATGCACAATTAAATTATTACAAAAATTAAATTATTACAAAATCTAGGTTGGAAAGTGTCTCAGTGTCACAAATATTTGACTTATTATGCAATGATTTGTGGAAAAGGAGATTTAATGAAGAAGGAAACTATGGTCCTCTAAACCTTTCTAACAGGTCGAAGGGTCTTGAGAAATCCTCCCTTCCTTCTTCCTCTTCATCCTCTGTCGCTTGATTCCAATGCATCTGGAAAAGCTTTTATTTGGAGCCTGTGTCACTCATGTGAAAGTGGAATTAGGATGAAAGTAGGTAGGGGATAAAAAAAGCGCAAAAGGAGTTTTAATAAGGCAGAAGAGCTTGTCACACATCCCTTGGGTGACACAGTCCTATGAGCCTGGCCTTTGGACCTGCCTCCTTTCCCAAAAATCCAAAAGAAGAGAGAAGCCACAGTAGCACCTCTGCTTTGTTGTGTTCCTTCTCTTCAGCATCCCACATCTCCCTGTGCTTCAAGGGCTGCTGTTCACAACCTGGCCCTTTAATTGTCACAAAACTTGACAGCATTTCTTTGGTGGGAATGCTAATACAAGCTGTTCCTGCTTTTAGTTTCTGCACTGCCTTCGCAGCTGTGTTGTACCACTATTCAGGTGATGCAGTTTCCTGACTGGGATGAGGTTTTGGTATGTAAATCTAAGACATCGCTACAGCACCATGGTGACTGCTCAACACAAAATTTTCAGAGATATTTTCATTAATAAGCTGGTATGCAGTGAATATTTGTGAAGAAAAGAAGAGCGGATAGAAAGTTAGGGGATAATTTGCCTGAAAACACAGGGGAAAATAAATTCTAAACAGTTTCATTTTTCATGATATGCTTTTTGCAAAATCCTTGCAAAGAGAAACAAACAGGGTTACCTATCACACCACAAGGTGTTTTATACTACTTCAGAAATTACCAGAGGTTATTTTATTTAAAAGCTGAACTTAAATTTCTGCCTTCCATCAGTGGGTGAGTAGCCATAAGAAAAAAAAAACCAACACATGAATTAGTTACAATCTTTCTACCTGAACAGCTACAGTGGTTTATGAAATTGTACTGAAGTCAAGGATTTCTCAACAACCTGGCTTTACTGTGTGTCAGGACTAGAGTCCAGTTTCCAGTCTTTCCTTCAGGAGAATCACATGGCTAGCTGTTCCTGCTACCATTGCACTGACTACAATTTTATTATAGTCCTCATCATTAATCAACATAATTAACTTTTCTAGACAAAATTGTCATTATGTATTAAACTTATAGAAGTCAATATAACAAGTATGTCTTTTTGCAAATGTGCATGTGCATTAAAAATTTGTGCATCCATGGTGCTCAGATCACTTGGCAGCACTGCAATTCCTGTGCAACCACTACTTTTGCTATTGAATTTTGTTTCTCTCTGCTCAAACACATTCTCAAATTATGCTGATTCCACAGGTCAAATTCTGCTCTTTTCTCCAAAGTTTCTAAATTGGAGCCATCAAAACGGGGAAAAGCAGTTGTCCTATTGTAGTCCCACTTTTCAGCTGAGAATTAAATAGACCTATTCTTATTCACCTAAATAAGTAGCATGGACTTCCAAAAGACTATTGTAACATTTTGTCATATCCATAATACAGAAATAATTTCATCTGATATTGTAATCTTCAGAATGGAAAACTGCAGCTCTCTAATAGCACACAGAAACGTTGTACAACAGTTTTTGTACGGGAAATGAAAAGCAAAGTCTTATCCAGATAGAACTGCAGGGAAAATATAGATAGGCAGAACAAAATTATCACTTGTGATTGAAGTTGGCAAGGACAGGGAGGATAAGTCTACCCTTGTGAAGAGTGCCATGGGATCTTTAATGATCAGTCACAAAGGGGCCTGAGTGGGCTGTATCACCCAATTACTGCACAGATAGGCTCATTAATGGAAGATTACAGCAATCAAATATGCTTCTCTTTAATTTTACTAGCATATCTACTCTCCTACCATGGATTCCTGTGCCCACAAATCAAAAGTTTTACTGGGAGGGGTGTGGAGGGAGAGAAGCATTCTTTTTCTTGTCTTTCATAAATTAAATTCTGTGAATGTTAATTCTGTGCCTCTGGCAGCAGTGCAAGAGGAAGGAAACTTTTTTTTTTTGGAGTTTATCACTCAATAGTGACTGTTTTCCCAGAGAGCCAAAAAAAATCAATCTCTGCTCAAAATGCCCCTGAAGACAGGAGAATGCATTGTGTGCCTTGCTGGTTAATATGTCTATCTGATGAAAAAAAAAATCAATACATTTTTCTTAAAAAGGGTTACTGCAAGAGGAGAAAGTAGTTTATCTCTTTCTGATTGATGAAACTGCATCAAAGTCAGTTATCCACCATTAAGTTCCATATTTATCCTTGTCACCCTTCAGACTGCTGGAGTTCAGTGTTCAACCAGTACTTTCATTATAATATTAAGCCAAAGTTGAGAGCATTTGAAGAACTCAGAGAACTGAAAGTTTTATTAAAATAAATGTTTGAAAGGGAAGCGTGGGAGATTTAAATAAATATAAAAAATTAAACAAAAAATGAAAGGGTTCTAAGGGCCAGAAAAGAGGTCAGAACCATGGTAGGCTGAGGTTATTCTATTTCTCAGGAGGTTATATACTCATGGTTTTTTTCTGACAGCCTGCAGTCCCAGGGTTGCTGTTCTTTTGCATCTCAAACTCACCATTGTTCCAGAGAGATTTGGTGTCCTCCATTCCTTTTTTATTGCAGAAAACTATTTGGAATTTTAGAAATGAAGGTTAAAAAAATTGCTCATACTACCAGAGTGCCATAGTTTTATCTTTAGGCTTCCTGCTCAAATATGCTATCAGACTTGGTATAAAGTATTTATTGTGTAAAATACAAATATAGAAGAGTTGACAAAAGTTGGTGAGACACTGGAATGGGCTGCCCAGAGATATTGTGGCTGTGCCATCCCTGGAAGTGTTCCAGAACAGGGATGGGGCTTTGACCAATGTGATCTAATGAAAGGGGATTGCAACAAGATGAACTTTAAGGTCCATTCCAAGAAAAAACATCCATGATTCTTGGAATGTATGATGGATAGTCATATTCCCTCTTCAGGGAAACAGAAGGGACTTATTTCCTCCAGTTTAACATGAATATCAAGTAAGGTAAGGAAATTACTGCCCATCCTTACTGACCACTAGCAATATTTATAGAATCATGGAATCATTAAGGTGCTGTTATGCCACCCAGTGCAGCCCCATCTCTTAAAAAGGTTTGCAAGTATGAAAAGGTTGAACTAGGTCCAGGTTAATCTTTTAAGTCTTTTTTTATCTAAATCAGCCAATTTGTCAAGGAAACATAAGCACAGAACGTGGTCTGTGAGAATTGTGTTTATACAATTTCAGGCACTACATTATTCCCTTTACAATTTTCCATGGTGAAGTTTCTACCCAACCATGATGTTAGCAAAGCTGTCATGAGTGCCACTAAAGAGATTGAAGGGCAGAGCTCTGCAGAGGAGTTTCCTTCCTCCCAACTCTGGTGTACTGCAAGCTTTGTGGTCAGAGTCTCAACACCAAATATCTTTTACCATGAAATAGAAATAAAAGAGAGGCTAAACAGGGAGATACACTGTGTTTGGCAAAGGGTAATGTACCATTGGCTTGTCAGCTGGAAAATACTGCTGAGCTTTTAAAAGTTGATCCAAGCCAATTAAAGTCAATAAAAACTTCCCTAAACATTTTCACATGCTTTGCATCAGTCCTCTATAAGTTATTAATTTTTGCATAGGCTAAACTTACATACACTCAGACCTAGACAAAATCCATCTTCCTCCATCTCTATGAAGAAAAATCAGTGACTGGAAAATTCCTTGAACTGTTGGCTTTGTTCCCTCCTTGGTATTTCTTTGAGAGTTCAATAGCATTTCCCTTTACCCAGAAGATTTTGCCCTAATCATTTTCTTTCTTTTTTGCTTCTGACATCATGTACCCAGAAAATATATAGTCTAAGTAGGATTAATATTACTTTATAAACCACTCCACACTGGCTAGGGTTGCCAATCCCCAGTTTAGTGTCTCTTGATATCTCAGACCTGCAGATCATCCTTTGAATGAGCAAACTGAAGGCTTTTTGGAGGGAGTGTAAATTGCCCAAATTTAGGTGCAGCAAATTGTTAAAGACCTACTCCTACATTTTTTTGGTGATCTGCTATGCAGCAATGGATCAGAAAATATACCTTTTCTCCTTAGTCTGTGGCTTTAACTTTTTTTCTTTTTCCCACTAGCATCCAGCCTAATCCTTCTATTTCTTCAGTCAGATGCAGAAAATGCAGTAATTCACTGTTTTCCTCCCTTCATGCTGTGTAGCTTTGGTATTGTTGAGTGAAATTACATTGTAGAGTAATGTGGGATGGAGCATTATACAGGAAAGTGCTTTTTAAAAATAAGTCTTTGTACGGTAAAAAGTAGTGCTACATGGCAAATAGCTCATGGTAATGATGATGATAGGGATCATAAACATAAAGGAGGAGGAGAGAAAAACAAGGTAAGCAAAAATTAGCTCACAGAGTTGAAAGCCTGCCTAGTCTAATATGAGCCACCCAAAGGTAAAATTACAACAGAAATTACCATTTCGAAGACTGTTTTATAATTAGCAGCAGTCACATTAATTGTCATGATGTATCTGTTTATCTCTTAACAAAATAGGTAAAACATAAATTCTATTCATCTTTCTAATCTTAACTGATTTTTTTTGATTGCATGAATAAGCCACCTCCTAATTAATTTTAGTTATGTTAATAAACAGCTATTAGACTACAGTGAAGCTATTTGTTAGCCACAGCAGATATATTATTTAGAGATTGTAATAACCATAAGCATTCTCATTATTATCAATCTGAATAGGCACAGATCTGCCGAGACAAATGCAGCTTCTACAAAACCTTTAAGCCTGTAAATGCTAGAGTTTAAAAGCAACAGACTGAGATGTTGCAGATCCACAACCAACCTCTCCACCCAGTCAGCTGAAAGTTACTTTTGTGATTAAGAAAGGATAACTTCTCACTTCACTCTGGTAAAACTGTCCATCAGAAGAGGAAGGTAAAATTATTAGAAAACTGTTTTCAGAGGGACTGAAACCCTTACAGCAAGACCTAGGTTCTTGAAAAATGGGGTTCCAAGAAGGGATGTGGTTCTCTGGTGCTGTTTAATTCGTATTTATCAAATACCATCCTTCCAAGAATTTACTTCACATCTCCTAGTATTCAACAGAGTAACAGTCTGAGATAGAACCCCTTCACTCCTCCCACTCAAATTATGTTACAAAATGATTAATGATAGATGCAGAAGATTCTTTTATCAAATGGCCATATGATAAATGAAGCAGTGGATTTCAGTCCTTGCTTTACTTATTGGTTCAGTCTGTTTTCCTTTTTCCTGCCCCATATATTTTGAACATGGTTAAAAAAAATCACATTTTGCTAAAAGAGTCAGGAAGAGGTGATTTGGGAGATGATGACTCATGCTCAGGAAAGCCAGCAGACAAAGCTTTTGCCAGTGATAGACAATGATTCCAACACCTCCTCCACAACACAGTCAGAAAATTAGTGTGGGGAATCTAACACTCCACAACTTAAGACATAGGATAGGTGTAAGACAGAACACATTTTATCTAAAAGTGGGATGAGTGGAGATGTTCAATAGGAGGGAGGAAAGGTCAAGAAATCGGAGATGGAAATCTTGGCTAAGGAGTCAACGTGTAGGGGGTAGATGAGAGAGGAGAATGGTAGGGTGTGGTGAGAAGAAGTAATCTTCATGCAGTAAAATAAATGCATGCAAAAATCAGAGGTTGTCTTGTATTCGAGGCCATTCTATTTTTAGGGACTGCTGTATTTAATAAAAAATGCAATTTGAGGTAAAAATTCTCATTCATCCTTTTGAAATCTTCCTCTCTGTAGATATTGAATTCCTCTCACAATAACTGCCAGGCTTCTCTTCCTGCACAGGGAATTTCTATGAGAGCTTCATCTGTCAGCTGATATATTTGGGGATAAGATAAGGTCAGAGTAGGAAGAGAAAAGGTGGATTTCATATGCTGAATAAGAAATGCAAACAAAGATTTAGGAAACACAAAATTGCTTCAGAAGTTATTGCAGGCACATTTGGTAATGTGTATACATGCAAAGTAAATACTGCATTATACCAGAGTGAGAAAGTTCAGCATGTCATTTGCAGTAGCAAGTATTCCAGAGATGATCAAATGAATAAAACAATTAATGCAAATTCTGAAAGGTTTGGTGAATTTCTCAGAGCTGTAGTCTCACCAGTGAAATTCTCTTAGCCAAAAAGTAGAAGTTTGGAGTAGGAAATAACATTTCCTGTACAGATATTGACAGAGCTGTTGCATTGCTGACTCTTGCAGGTTCCTTTCCCATCTTCCCACTTCCTTGTTTCCTCCCTTCCTCCCCTTATCTATATATTTTGACTATGCTATGATTAGGATATGAGTTTAATATAATATATGCTTACAGAATCTTCAGTACATCCAGATCCTTCTCTAAATAAGGCCTCTAATCTTCATTCCTAATAATTCCATGTGACAAAAACCCTGCAGGTGTTTCACTGTGAAGGTGGCAGGGGCGGAGGGAGGGGAGTGGTGTGTGTGTGTCACGGATCACAGCAAAACTCTTTGCTGCAAATGCTTCTCTGCCAGGATCAAGGATGTACCTGCATGGCCTCATGTGACTATTCAGCAGCTGATGAATGCACACTGGGCCTCCTCCAAGCACCTTATAATTGATCTGGAGCAAATGTGCACAAAGATATCCCACCGCTTAAGAAACTGAAGCCCTGCTGGTTAGTACAAGTATCACTGTGCTAACCTTCCTCCTTGGCTGATTTTAATCTTCTGGCTCCATCACACAGTTAATTGTTTCTCATTTATCCATATTAGAGGAAGATCATATGAAATCCATGTAAATTAGGCTGCGAGAGCCTCATTTACTACGTTTACAGAAAACTTGCAGAGAGATTTTGTCAATAGAACAGGTTCTTAGCCAGTGGCCTGGTTCTGGTAAAGATCTGCTTGGTGTGGTGTGTTGTATATGGCATGAGGTCTAATAAGGCCAAGTGCTGGGTCCTGCACTTGGGTCACAGCAGCCCCAGGCAGCACTGCAGGCTGGGGCAGTGTGGCTGGAAACCTGCCCAGCAGGAAAGGACCTGGAGGTGATGGTTGACAGCAGCTGAACGTGAGCCAGCTGTGCCCAGGTGGCCAAGAAAGCCAAAGGCACCTGGCCTGGATCAGCAGTGGTGTGGCAGCAGGACCAGGGCAGTGATTGTCCCCTGCACTGGGCACTGGTGGGGGCATATCTTGCACCCTGTGTTCAGTTTTGGGCCTCTCACCATGAGAAGACATTGAGGGGCTGGAGCTTGTCCAGAGAAGGGGGCAGAGCTGGGGAAGGGTCTGGAGCACAAAGCTGAGGAGAAGTGGCTGAGGGAACTGGGGATGTTCAGCCTGGAGAAGAGGAGGCTCAGAGGAGACCTGAAAGGAGTCTGTAGGCAGGGGTTGGTATCTTATACTGGCTAACAAATGGCAGGACAAGAGGACGTGGCCTCAGGTTGCACCAGGGGACCTTTAGATGTGATATTAGGGAAAATTTCTTCACTGAAGAGGTGGTCAGGCTTTAGAACAGGCTGCTCATGGAAGTGGTGCAACTGCTGGCCCTGAAAGTGTTCAAAAAGACACAGAGATATGGTTTGGTGGTGGGCCTGGCAGTGTTGAGTTAATGACTGGACTCAGTTCCAAACTCTGATCCTGTGTGCTCCAAGGTACAGGTTCAAGGGGGCTGCTGCTCTGCTGCAGGTGTGCTGGTGCAGTAGGAAAATTTCCCAATGATATTTGGAGATATTGACTGTAGCTTGCATTTATTTACTCCTTCCTCTCCTGTATGTGACCACCTTGAAAAACAACATTTTCACAGACTGAATCTATTATCCTTGCCTGGAAAACCCTTTGGATTACATCGTTCTCTGTGGTAGGTTTTATATCTGAACCTCCTTCCACATATTACACATGAACTTCTGCTCCTGTGGGAGTAGGTGTAGTAGCTGCAATTGACAAAAAAAAACGAAAAAAAACCAAACAGAGCATTTGGAGTAAATGTCTTTAATTTTTAAGCCTGATACCAGGCAATTTGGTTGAAATTTACTTGTGTAAAGTTGTAAACAAGGTCAAAATTCAATTTCCCTCTGTGTTTGGGCTTTGGAGGGTAAATATCTTGGATTTTGTTTGGCTTTGTTGTTTTGGCTGGGGGTTTATCGTTTGATTCATTTGGTTTTGTTTTCTTGAATACATTTGATGCTCTGCTGCCCTTTGCCTTGTAATTTTCCTTCTCTGAGTTCCCTTGTAATTTTCTTACTCTGAGTTTGTGCAGCCTACCAGTGAAGCATTATTCCCAGGGTCTGAAATAATTTATTTTTCCCACTTTTACTATAAACAGATTAAACATTTATACGCAGATAGTGAGGAATTGATCCCTTTGATCTTAGATAGTCTTCTTTTTTTTTAATGAGATGAACTTTGTGTGCTATGAAGCTATTTCATTTTTGCAAAGGAAGTGTAATGAAGTATTACATAAAGGATTAACATTTTACACTTGCTTTACAAAGCATGGTGATAAATAATCAGCAGCTCTTTGCCTTCTAGTGTGTGGAATCATGCAGTGCCTATTTCATAGCTGTCTAAAAGTGCCCATTTGGTTTCTGCTTTTCAGGACTGACTACTTCTGCATAATTTCTGCATTTAGGAAGCTATGAATCCCTCTCAAAAAAGCCCAGTGCTGTGTATTAAATAGAAATATATAGTTAATTCTTGCTTTCGTGATCGTGGTTTCTCTGAACACTGACTGGGAACTGAAAACCTGTAGGAGGAATTAATCTTGATGTATGGGTACCATGGGATGTCAGCATCACCTCCACAGTGAGAATGTTTGTTTTTGTGGAATGGTTTGGTCCAGAGGACTGTGGCAGTTCTCTCAGTCCCCATTCCTAGGGTTCTTCAAAAAGGGCAAATCACTGTAGTTTCCAGGAGTTTCCAGCCCACACGTGTTCAGATGTGCCTCGCCACTGTGCCCAGTGTGCTTCAGCCACGGGCAGAGGTTGGAAAAGTTTAATGCTTTGACAAAAAGGAGCAGGGTAGTGGGACAGGAATCCTAGTTTGAATCCTGTATTTGTCCTGAGAGAGTTCTACACACCTTGATTCCTCACCCATGGTGGTCTCATCTTCTTGCTCTGTAAGAACACCTCTGTAGGAAAGCACAAATTTGGGTACATTGGACAAGAACACCTTTCTTTCTGGGTGAATGACTTGACTTCTCAAGAATGTTTTGTCTTTATCACTTATAATGCAAATATTCCTAGGCTAGGAATGTACCACCTTTTTCATCATCCTGGTTTAAAAAAGTAAAGCCACTTAAAA
>VXBC01000188.1:38660-66133 GCA_013399945.1 Ploceus nigricollis | reverse complement strand
GGGCGGAGCCATGGGTGACGAGGAAACACGGAGGGTTCAACTGTGTTTCCTGTGGGGGTCTATGGTACAAGAGAGACTCCTCTCTCCCTTGATGGATGGAGAATTGGTTTTTGGGTGACGATGACTTGGTTGGTACCCCAAAGTGCTGTTTGATTGTGGAAGGGTGGAAACTGGGGGAGGAGGAGAAATGTGCTGGGAGGTTTTCATTCTGTTTTCTGTGTGTGTGTGTTCTATGCTTTTGTAGGTTAATAAAGTTTTTTCTCTTTTTATCCTTAAGTTTGGGCCTGCTCTGCTCTGTTCCTGGTCACATCTCACAGCAATGGTTGGGAAGAATATATATTCATGGGTGCACTGGCGTTGCGCCAGCGCCCAACCCGTGACGAGTTGCAGTTTAGTTTGGGTTCAGGGAGCAAGTGAGAAATCTGTTACTCCGTCCTTGTAAGAGCCACTGTCCATCACTACCCTGAACACTTTTGAGGTTGCTGAATTAATTCTGAGTCCTCTGTTCCATCCTGTTTTTTGTACAACCATGTAGACAGTTTAGTATTTTGCTTCCCTTTATTTTCTTTAGCAGATTTCATTCAACTTTGGTATTTTGATCTTCAACACCTCCTCAAATTTTGAAGAACTTTTGATCAGCTTTGCTCAGTAGTGGAGCACAGAGTTCTCTTCCTTGAATGTCTCCAAAGAGAATGTGGGTTTGTCTTCCAGATTTGTGTCTCTAATACTTTTAAGGTGCTCTGAGTTTTGGGAATGCACGTGGTATTCCCAAACTTAGCTGATGGAGATGAAAAGTTAATAATACAAATTAGGACTGATATAACTTCATTTCCCAGTAAAGTTTCCTTGAATATGTTAACGTGTTTAACTACTGTCTTCCCAACAGTGGATTTTTAAGTCTGGGAGACAGAAATTACTTCTGGATTGAGTTACCTGATCAGTTTTCAAAAGAGCTTTGTTGATTGTGAGATTGTGTTGAGACACAATCTGAAGATAATTTTGGAAATTTGTATGTGGCTGATCCCATTTCTGCATTATTTACTCCTAATTTTATATTTACTTATGCAAACATAAGAATGAGCAATGGTAGTATAAACTCTGCTATTAGTGTTCAGGAATACCTCCTGTTGTTTTGTTGGATCCCCTTTTCTTATATTTTTACAAATGGTAATTCTTTTTTTGTAATAAAAGTAGTTAGAAGTATTTATTTACTTAATAAACCCACATGTCTTTACAGAAGTCATTGGGGTTGCATGAAGTCAAGAATTTGTCTTTATGTACAGTGAATCATCAAAAATGGTTTTGTCATACACATTTTCAAAGGCTGCATAAAAACATTTGCATAATGCAGTCATAATAGAGCTACTGCACTGTGATCCATCACGTCAGCTCTCAAACACTCTCTGCAGGGTTTATGCTCCTTTTGCTGTGAAAAGAGAAAATTAATTTACTGCACTGATCTTATCTCCCTACATGGTGCTAAAATGTACAGTGTTCATACTTTTTTTCCAAAGCTATGAAATGGAAAGTATGCTTATCCTTAAATTTCATAGGAAGAATGAAAATTCTTAGAAAGGTAAATCAATAGATTTACCCTTTTCCAGTGGGAAAATTACTACTATGAGTTGCCATTTAAGTTTGGTGCCTTGCCTGGACTGCACACACTGTTTGTCACACAAAGTTAATAGCAAGATGTCAAGAAATAACTCTTTGCAGCCTAAATTTTGTTTTCAAAAAACAAATAAATGGCAATCACTTTTATTCTTGATCCAATTGAAATGTGCTTTTTTGCTTCAAAAAAGAAAAAGCTCTGTTCTCTGTGGAAAGGAGAAAGCAAAGGGTGTCATAGGTAAACTGTGCTATGTGTCTCTCCCTATGGTTTCCCCAAGCTGTGAACAGAATATGCTGCTGGCTCTTTGTCACAGTGTAAATTCTTACCCTGTTCACTGCCACCCTCTTCTCCCACCACATATTAGTATGTAGAGCATGTTTCACTTGTTGTCCACAGTCAAGATCTGCTGGTATAAGTTGCATCCCATTTTAAATTAAGGGACATCCAATTTCATGTCCATACTTACAGACTCTGAATGAAGCTTCATACAAAATTTCGCTGCAAAATTAGAAGGAAAAAAACCTTGAGCATTATTTCTTTCCTGCTACTCCTGGGAAAATGAAAGACTAATTCTTGTGTCTCTCAGCCTTTGGTTTAAGAATGATGGATATGTCTGTGGCCCTGCTTCCTAGTCTGAGAAATACAGCTCTTTTTCTATTACTGTGTACTTAAAGCAGATACACTCTGGGAAGCAACAGTGAGGAAAACTGTTTAACCCTACCTTATCACAGGACTAAAAAATATCATTACTAAACTCTCCTGAGAGTTTGCAAAAATGGTCTGTGTCCCTTCGAGGAAGAAAGCGTAACGAATGAATCTTTAAATGTTATCTCTAAAACTTGCTGCAAAATGCAGGGAGATGTGGAGCCTGGGCAAAGGAGAAGTCCGTGTGTCAGTGATGTCTAGTCCTGAAACAGATACAAAGGAAAAGCTGTTAACCAAGACTAGCAAAATATTTCCATTAGTTACCCCTCATTAGTCCTGTGACAGCCTTCTACTATTGTACATTTGACATTCAAATCGGTAGGTTTTGCATGATAATAATCTGTTAATTGATAATTTATCTCATCAGTTTTATAAATGTGGTTTATTCATGAGTGTAATTTAACGATGTGATGAACTGTATTACTTGAGTTTTAAATATCAGTGACAGTCGCAAGCTTGTCAATCAGAAATCTGAAAGTTTAAAATGCTTAAAGATGCCCTGGACTTTGATTTTTTTCAGTTACATTTGTATGTAACTGAATACTATGTGAGATCTAAGAGAGCTTAAGGGACCTGTTGATTATTTAATCTGACGTTATGCAAAGCGACTCTTTTCACAGAATCACAGAATATCCAGAGCCGGAAGGGACCCACAAGGATCATTCAGTGCAACTCCTGGCCCTGCACACAACCTCCTCAAGAGTCATACCATGTGCCCAAGAGTGTTTTCCAAACACTTAAACTCCAGCAGGATTGGTGCTGTGACCACTGCCCTGAGGACTCTCTTTCAGTGGCCAATCACCCTCTGGGTGAAGAACTTTTCCCTAATATCCAATGTAAACCTCCCAACACAGCTTCAGGCCATTCCCTCAGGTCCTGTCACTGGGCAGCAGAGAGAAGAGATCATGTCTGCTCCTCCTCTTCCTCTCCTGAGGAAGTTGTAACAGCAGTGAGATCTGCCCTCACTCTCCTCTGCTCCAGGCTGAAAAGACCACGAGACCTCAGCTGCTCCCCATAATTCTTCACCTCTGCTGGGTCTGAACCTTGTGATCAATGAGGACTAAATGCACTGACTTTTCCTACAGGTATTTAATACCCAAAGTCTCTTGTTTTAATGCCTTGGTAATATTTTTATTATTGTGCCTTAGTAATATTTTTTGTGTGTGTGTTTTTGGATCTTCTTTTAACTAAAAACATTTCTAACCAACCACAAGAAAAGAATAACATCAGCTACTTGAAGACCAGAAATATAAGATTTAAAATATTATCATACAGTACAGGTAGAAATGCTATTAAAAACTGAAGATAGTACAGACAATGTCAAACAAAAATAGACCCAGAAGATTCGCAAGTCATAACCATGATGTTTCAATTTCAGTCTTTTAGGAAGACCCTAAGTCTTTTCTCAAAGAATTTACCATCTTCTCCAGCACACTCTCTCCTTGACTTTACAATCTCATTCCAAAGGTGACCTGCAGCTAAGCTCTCAATCATTTCTCAATTTTCCTTTAAACCTGATGAACAGACTGGACTCTGCAGGATTCTTTTAGCTCCCTTCAGCATATATATCTTCTTTTTTTCCCTCCTCTTTTTTTCATTTAAAGTTTACACTTGATAAGTGGTCACATTAATGTTGTGGCCAAATTTTATATGTGTTCCTTTTGTTCTGAATCATGGTTTTATGCCAAAAGCATTGAAGAAACTGTAGCTACAGCAGAAAGATCTGCTCTGTTCAGATGATTTGATAGGCAAGGTTCTGTTATATTATGTTGCAAAACATCTCTTACACTTTAGCTTTCAGTTTTGTATTGATGAGTGTCCTGAATTGAATCGCTGTATTTTAAACCCAGCTGAATGTCAGGCTAATTGCTATAAAAACTGCTGTAAAAGCAGATATACCACATTTGAAGTACCCTAAATCTTTGGAATATGTGCTTTTGCAGTTTGCTCAGTACTTCTTGTTCTTGGAAGGAAGTGGTCTGGAATTTGACATAATTAAGGTTTGAAATATAGCATACACAAACAAGAATTTATCATCTCATGTTAAAAACACTGGATTGAAACTCTGTGAGCGTTGCCCATTTCCCAAACAGATGTCATAGAAAACATGAAGTAAATCTCCATAAGTTTCTGCTCTCTGCAGCGATTTCACTTTTTTTTTTTTGCCCCTTGCCATATCTATCAATTTCATCTCTATGAACTGCAAAGAGGCAACGCTGTTCGTTACATAAAAAGGGTGGGGAAAAGCCCTATCAGGAAGGGGTGCTAAACTTGGCCAAGACTTCTAGGCATACCTCATATAAACACTTGGTTCTGCACATAAAGGACAGGGCAAAAGAGGCACAGGGTGGGTATGTGTGTTAGGTTTTTTTTGGTTTGGTGATTTTTGGTTTGGTTTGGTGTGGTTTTTTTAGGAGGGGGGAGAGTTTAATGACCTCTTGGAGAAGGGCATGTTACTGACTGACGTGGGTGCTGGTTGGCAGCAGCTGAACATGAGCCAGCAGTGCCCAGGTGGCCAAGAAAGCCAATGACACCTGGCCTGGATCAGCAGTGGTGTGGCAGCAGGACCAGGGCAGTGATTGTCCCCTGTGCTGGAACCTAGGAGGCCACACCTTAAGTGTTGTGTCCTGTCTGGGCCCTTCAATCCAGGAAAGACATTGAGGTGCTGGAGCAGATCCAGAGAGGACAACAGAGCTGGTGAATTGTCTGGAGCATGAGGGGAAGCTGGGGGAGCTGGGGCTGTTTAGCCTGGAGAAAAAAAGAGTCTCAGAGGAAACCTTATGGCTCTCTAAAACTCCCTGGGAGGACCTTGTAGCCAAGGGGGGTTGTTCTCTTCTCCAGGCAGTTTGTCCCTTGTACAGGTGTCTGAATTTATCCCAGTACTTCCATAATCCTATTGATTAATGGGATTTTATTTTAATAATCACCTGATTACCAGATGAATAAGTACTCGACTGGAATAAGTACTGGATTTTCAAGCTGCACAAAGGTCTCACCTGCCAGAGGGGTTCAAGGATGGTCTGTAAGCATTCTCATAAAAGGAAGAGTTGCTCAGAGTTCTGTATAGCCTAATTTTTGCTGATCCAATACAACTACTTTAGATACTGGAATATTCTTCCCTATTGTCTTCTGCTGTTAGGGGGAAATTGTGAGGAGGGATTATAAAGGATTATAATAATTAGCAGGATCAGAGGTGAGAGAAGAGCCTCCAGGCCTCCAGAGGTTCTCCCAGCAGCTGTCACTTGGGGACAATTCTCATGCATACCTCTGGTTCTGGGACATTTCCACTACCTCCATCACTGGTAGTAGAAACATCAAAACACAGTCCTTCCATCAATTAGACTCAGATCCCCTGAAGTATAGCACAGCTATTTCCCAAAGTTTATTCCAACAAAAAACTGCCTTGAATAGCCTGCTTCTAATACAAATTACTTCCTCTGTAAGACTTTGCAGCCAAACTACATGACAAAACATTTTCTGTTTCATTTGGAAAGTAAATGCCTTGGTTTTGCTTTCAAATGAGAGAATTATAAAAAAGATGATTCCCCAAATAATTATCTACTGATGCAAATGGAGAAATTGCTACTAAGGTGAACAATATTAGTAGCCACTTAACAGAATAAAAAATGCTATTTCCCCTTCTTTTGCATTTTAAAATACGGATGCAGCAGCAGATGTCTAACACCTTCAAAGGCATGAAATTCAAGCATTGAAATGCAGTCTGAATGCTGTATTGGTTTGTCCCACTCATCCAGCTATGACCAGCCTCCTGCAATTTTTCTTTCTTAAAGTAAATTTGCAAATAGGATTCAGAGAACTGCATTAGCTCTAAAATGCTATTTAGAACAGTGCACCAAGCGTTGTGTCAAGGGTGAGAACGAGCACTCACAGACTGGGAACATAATTTTTCTTATTTTGTTTTTCCTCCTGCTACATGGATCACTGCTCCCTGTGTGATGGCCCCAGCATGCTCTCTGCCATGTAGTTAACATCACACCCACCCTGGAAAATCACTGGAGCATGCAGCTGGCCCACAGGAGTCAGGCAGGTGGCCTCTTATTGGTGTATTGCATTGCTTTGCAGTTTTTTCTAAAGCTTGCTTATTGCGACATCAGTCCTGCAAATATATCTCATATTTACCCCTTTAACCATTAGTCTATTTAGCCCCTCTGAAAATTAACAGAATCAACTGATGTGACTGTATGCAGAACATGTCACCCTCCTGAAGTGCTTAGGAGTAGTGGCACACAAATATGAGTGCTACAGGCATTAGTGCTTGGCGTTTATTGCAAATAAGAAATGGAGAAAAGAAAAAACACTTTGAAAGAAAAAAATAAGTAGGATGGGAAAAAAAAATCCTCCTAGCCTTTTTCTTTTGCTTTCTGAGATGTGTCATATTTTAATTGTATTTAATCTCAATATAATTGGAAGCAGAGAAAGGCTTTAAAAACAATTGAAATTTTACAGTGTTAGTCAGTTGGCATCTCTGATTATTGTTGAATAAAAGAGAGGTAGATCTGGCAGTTATTATTTTATTTTAAAATTAAAATGTGAATATATAAAGAGGAAAATGCTTGTGTATATATATGCACAATATCAAAGTTGGGGTTTTGTGGTCTTTGGCTTGGTTTAAGTCATTTTTTTGGACAGGAGGCTCCAAGTACCAGTCACTGGTTTTGAAACTAGTTAGCATAGGTTAGTTTGCTCTAGAAAGTTTATAGCTAGCTTTGTCTGTAGGAAATTGGTCTTAGAGTTAGTTAGAGGAGTCAAAAAATGTGTGAGAAATTGAGCTAAAAAGCAAACAAGATGAACAGCCATGAGTTCAGTCCTCAGACTTATTCCTTGGCCCTTTCTTTTAAGCACTGTATATTTACTCTAGGTGTCCGAGAGATTTTAAATTGGTTTTGACATTAAAATCTTAATTTTAATACAAAACTGACATATGGCTGTGGTAACAAGGAGGCTGAGCTTTGCAGTATTTATTATTATCAGAACATTATTAACTGGAACAAAAGATTGCCTTAAGTATGAATATTAATTTGATTATTAAGGGAAAGTACAAAATCTGCTGTTCAGAGTTGACTGAAAATTTGTAAATCATCCCTCAGCTGCTATCTATCCTCAAAAGAAGGTGTAGATCTGTATTAGCTGTTGTGACTCTCCTCTAATTCCACTTTGGGATTGAGATTTGGTTACTCATCATCATCACCCTCAATTTTTATCCTCTTGCCTGATTTCTTTGGGGATGAACCTGTGGTTCCCTTCCAGAAAAACACATTTCAGTAGGTGCCTGTTTGGTGTGAGTGGCACCTGAACTCCACACTATTCAGTGCATCCCAGCAGTCAGACTGGTGCAGCCTGACATGACCAGACACAAATGATAAATTAATCCCACAGGAAGAAGTAATTAGTCTTATAATTTCATGTGTTCAGTTTGATGCTGATTATATTCAGATATTTTCTGGATATCTCAGCTCAAAATGTATGTTCTAAAGCTTGAGTTTGCATGATAACTGGCTGTGTGCTAAAGGTATAATCCATCTATACAAACTGAATAGTACCTAAATGTTTTGCTTTTGGCATTAAAAGCAGCATTTTTCTGGTGTTCTCTCTCGCTTTCTCTTTCTTTCCTTTTTTTCATTTCCAAGGGACTTTGCCATCAGCTCACTAACCCAAGCAAATCAAAATAAGCCCAGTATAGCTTTTCCTGCAACAACTATAAATGACCTATTTCAATTACTTTTCTTGCCCAATTTTGAAAAACTTCAGCACAAATGATGACAAATCATCTGAAATAATAATAAAAATATTTGTATTTTAAAACACTTGGCTTATTGTTATATTTACTGGGCTTGAAGCTAAAATGAAGTCTGCTCAATGATGTAAAAAGTTTCCTAGTGTGAATAATACCCTCAAGCAATGACTTGTAATCCTACCAGGTATTTCCCAAAACAAGGAAGAAAACCATCCTTGTTCTCATCTCCCAGCAATATGAAAGTTTCAGTTGATTATTTGTTACCAGACCTTATGCAAAGAATACATCAGAAATTAAATATTTGCCAGCAATACACAGGTCACTGTTGTTTTTGGAAATGCAATGCAAGTATCTAAAATTATAGTTCAGAGCAGTGATTATAGAATTTGCATTTACCAAAAGGTAAGAGCACATGCAAGGCAGTAAACGTGGCACAGACAAGGGCTAGCAGCTTGATATTCTATGGGTAATATTCTTCTCTTTGCACCTTCTCCATAAGTAAACCAAAGACTGTTTGGATTTTAAACCGTAGCATGGTAAAAAAAAAAAAAAAATCTATCCTCTATTGAGACAAATATAAATGTTTTATTGTATTTCTCATGCAGGCACAACCTCTTTGTTCTTTTCAAACTGGTAAGTTTTTGCATTGTCCAAGAAGATTTCTCCTGGCGCGTAGCAAACTGTCATACTCTGTGATTTCATCCCTCTTAAATCACAAGGCATGAGAGAAACAAATTTAGCTTTTGCTCTGAAAAAAAGGCATCAGAGCAAAATACATAATGCATTTTGTGTGGTGTGATCATTCAGCTCTATGAGCTGTATAATTGTCCTTCAGATTTAAGATTTCTCCCTTCAAAAACAAAGCAACCATTAATTTCTTTCCTTATTATTTTTATGAGTCTTCTTTCTCACTATGAGATGTATGTAAATAGAGTTCAGATATTAGAGTCTTAATCTTCAACTAGAAATAAAACCTGCAAGAATACCTTGCCAATAGCAACCAGTTAGTTTGATATTAGATCTGTCAATCTGAACATGATTGATCAATTCAGGAAAAATGTCAATAATTATTACTGATATTGGCTAGAAGTGCTTCAGAGTTCTTATGGTTAGAGTTAAAACAAACTTTGCTCCAGCCTATGATTTAAGAGGGAGTAAAACTCAACAGCCAAAGAATTTTGCATTTGAAGGGAAAGAAAAATAAAAGTAATCATTACTGACCAGTGTGCCTCTGACACTCAAAGTGACAGATTTTAAATGTGTGTGTGAGTACATGAAAAACAAATATAGAGATTTTTACCTTCCCTTTTGCATCCTTCACTCTCTCCCCCTCAGAAAAGTCCCTGTTTTTCTTGGGGAAGAAAAGAGATTATCAAGGGCAGGCAATGTTGGGTTGGGTTGATCTGGCTGAATGCCCTGGTGCCCATCAAAGCTGCTCTGTCACTCCTCTCCTCAGCTGGACCAGGGAGAGAAAATGCAACAAAACACTTGTGAGTGAGTCGGGATAGGGGCAGGGAGAGATCACTCAGCAATTACTGTCACCAGCAAAACAGACTCAGCTCTGGGACAATAGTTTAATTATGAAACAAATCACATAAAACCAAATCATAAAACACCTTCCCCCCACCCTTCCCTTCTTCACAGGCTCTGCTTCACTCCCTTCCTCTCACTCCTCCTTCCTCAGAGATGCAGAACATCTCTTTAAGAGATATTTCTTTCCCCAAAATCTGCCTAAAAATCCAAAGCCTTTTTTTTCTCACATGAAATCAAGATAACTGCCATTCCAGACTGTAATGATAGTGCCAGTGCATATTTTGGAAAAAAAATGCCTTTGCTTTCCATGCAAGCTGAAATCTCTGGTTGGCCTTGTCATGCACACTGAGAGGAGCTGCAATGCAGACTCCTGTCATTGTCCTTAGCATATAGTCCTGCATCTTGCTGAGCTGAAGGGATGTTATGAGCTGTGAAAAGGAACAGAAAAAGCAAGTGTGTTTGTGCACCTTTCATGATTTTATGATACATATTTTTTATGACTGATGTTTCACTGATAAATGTCTGATAATGGTTTTCTAACTTGTAGAGAAGAGGTTTGGATTTTCAGTAGCCAATAAATTCAGCTGTCTTATGTAAGTTTTCAAAGTGATATAACATGGGCATAGAATTATATGAAACAGAAATCTTTGGAAGTAAATTATGTTTTAGTTTTGTACTGATGAAAGTGGAAAGGCAGCTTGAATAGCAACAGTTTTGTTTCAGAGAGCAAACCCCGAAGAAACATTTGTATAAGTGAGGATTAGGCTGTGAAGGGTTTCAGTCTCCAAACTAGTTGCCAAGATTGTTATTTTCATGCTCTTGCAAGTCAGATGTGATGTTGTTTTGGGGATAGGATTTTACAAAGGTAAAACTGCATCACCCAGAGGCAATACAAAAACAAGATGTTTTAAAACTAAACTTTGAAGAATTAAGAATTGTTGCTGCAGGGCCCCAGCTGGGGAATAATTAGCATTGATTCTATGATTGCAGAAGGCTGATCAATTGCTTTATTACTATATTATACTATACCTATTAAGAAATTCAGTAACCTTTACAGCCAGTCCGATACAGCTGTGACCTAATTGGTCAATCAGTCCAAACATCATCCAGTGTCCAATTAAGAAATCACCCTCTGGTAAACAAATCTCCATGACACATTCCACACGTGCACAACAGCAGGAGCAACAAGTGGAGATAAGAATTGCTTCTCTTTCTTTTCTCTGATTTTCTCACAGCCTTCCCCGAGAAAATGACTGGGAAAGTCTGTGCCTGCTCTCTGTGGCCAGAGAGCTGCTGCCATAAAGAATGGCTTTATATATATTCAACTTACCTGAAAAACATGTTTCCTGTGACACGTGAGCTTGCTCATGACAATTTCATAACCCAACTTCATGTCCTTTTTTTGAGTTCCCTTGGTAGAAATTTATGAGGTGTAAGTGTCAGCAATTGCATCCAGTTTTTGTGAAGCTGGATTCACAAAGGTCACGGTAGATGCCTAACTCAGCCTGGGTTAAGTAAATTAATTTTAATTTTAAAGTAATAACTTTTTCATTATTTATTCATCAAAACCATTGTTTGGTGGTTGTAATTGCTGATAGAGGAGTGCAGCTTTCTTTTATAACTACAAAGATGTTTCCTTGACAGTTCTTCCTGTCTTGCAAAACAATGAGTTTCAGTAGTTTTCCTCATTAGGACAGAAAAGAAATATTTGGAAAGTATGGGAAGTATCTTTCAGATTAAGTAGGTTTGCTTGTTTGTGAGTTGTTGGCTTTTTTTTTTTAAATGGAATAATCTACCAGATTATAATCACTGTATAAATACATTAGGAAAACTATTATTAAAAAGAATACTGGCAATTAAATTCTACTAACACAATGCACATGAGACCCAGGCTGATGAATTAGATAACTGTAGCTCTGGGAGAATTATAGCTTGACACAGGTAGAGGCAACATCAATCTTAGTCAAGGGCACAGCAGGAGGAAAGACAAATGCCTATAATGCCATTGTCAAGAAAGAATTGCACAACTTCTTTGAACCTGCTAAGACCCATATAGCAAGATCCCAACTTTATTAAAGGCTGCCAGGCTGTAATGGAGCAGGACAGCTGGCAGTGAGGTACAAGTTGACTGTCCCAGCCCCTCACAGTGTTTGTGTCACTGTCACTTAATACCTGCATAGCTCCTAGTTCTTGTTCCTCCTGAGAATCAGAGGAATCAACACCCCCTTTGCAGTGCAAGAGAACAAGACACTTTATACAAAAACTGATGTCACAATTTCCATGGTAATTTCTTTGTTGTTTATTTACCACTGGCAAGCTAAACAATGACTATGAAATAATTTAAAATCAATTCAGGTAGGAACAATATAGTCTCCAGACACACAGAGAGACTGAATATGGTATGTGGTTGTTGAATTGCTATGAAAAGAAATCCTAGAAAAAAGCATTATGTCTGTATTTAATCATCTATTAAGATCCACTGCTGCCTTCTTGGATATTTTCAGATCTGATTCAATTCTGAAGTCATAAACATATGTTATGTAGTCTGTAGTCAAAGAAATAAATGAGAAACTCTTGAGAAGGTGGAATGGCTGGATACTTCTGGTGCATGAAATAGGATAAACATTTTTGATTGCAGATTAAACAGTGGCCTTTTAGGAGGCTTCTGACTGTCTCGAATATTTAAGATTTTGTGCGGCTTTTTGCTTTGTTTGTTATTAAAGACAAGCACAAAATCAAACCTCACACTGGAAATTTCTACAAAATCATTAATCAATATCAAAGACTTCCCACTTTTGAAGAAAAGAGTTCATGGGATTTTTCCACATGTAAAAGCCATATTTTGACTACAGGGTTATATTTTAACCCTGCTGCTGCTGTCAAAACTTCTCCAAAAGTTGTACATTCAAAACTATAACACTGCTGAATCTGATTTCCAGTTTCTGCCACAGTATGGCAAGATTTATTAAAATATCAGAAAATTCCTAAGTTCACACTTGATTGTAATAAATTTATTAGATTCTAATTTTTTTTCAACCAAATTTCTCATTGCATGGAATTCTTTTGTAAGCTTATGATACATCAGACTTCTATGTCAGGACATATTCCAAAATGTTCCTCCCAGCAGAAGATATTTTAAATTATTTCTGAAGTAAGGAGGACCAAGGAAAGGAGTTCTTAGAACTACTAGAAATTTCCTTCTAACTACTAGAAATTTCCTTCTTTATGTGCTTCACATATTAATGTTTGCCCCTATTGAATAGTTCCCCATGCCAACATGAAGGAAGTAATGATTAAAAGGAAACACATATGGTGTTTGTGAGGAGCAGAAGGAGAAGCTGGAAAAAGGTAAACTCCTGCTTGGAAGAGGATTTTAAATAGAATGGATCAGTTTTAAATTGTTTCTGGTTATGTTACTGTGAAGTTCTCACCTAGACAAAACTGCACATAGCTTAGGAGGACTCAGTAAGAGATGGAAATGAAGGGCAGAAGGAAAGAGAGAAGCATATTTGTAATTCAAAAAATCCAAAATCCAAAATCTCTTTTATGGAACAATCCAAAACCACATTGCTCCAGAAACGATTCCTGTATATTTTTTTCCATGTAAATGACACTTTCCTTACCCCATTGGCTGCTTTGATAGTTGTTGCAACAAATGTTTGCCTTAAAAAAAAAAAAAATCTGATTTCAAGTATCTTTCATGAAGAGATATTGGTAAAACCTTCTGTTTTACATGCCCAAGTTTAAAACTTATCCTTTACCTGTTTTTTTTTAACCTGTCTGTGTCATTTAGAGTATGGTTTCACATTACAGCCATCAACACTTTGAACCACCCATGGTGCTCCTCTGACTCCCTGATGAACAGAGGCAGGAAATTAAGCAAGCCAAAAATCAATTTTACATGACAGAAATGAGAAGTGCACTCTGCACTGATTCTCTGCATCATATCATTCAGGGACAGCTCTGGTGAAATGGAAATGGCAGAAATACCAGGACAAAAATGGACTTTTTCAGGGACCACTAGCCATTAGGTAATTTTAGATTTAGCTGCAAAATGTCAAGGTTTTGCTTTGTTGGTTGTCCTCATCAGACTTGTGGTGAAAAGGGTATCTCAACATTTTAACCAAAACCTTGTTTCAAGTAAAAGATTGTGTCCTGGGTTGGGGGAAACAAACACCACAGTCTTTGGCAAGCTCCAAAATGCAAAGGGGTGTTTTTAAAAATGTTCTTGAAGAATAGTAGGCATTATTACAAATGTGAGCAGCAGAGCAAACATTATGTGAACACATCTATATGTTCATTAGTAAGAACATAGGAAAACCAGCATCTGAGCCTCCATTACAGATTGTTTAAAGAAATACTATCATTTTAAGTGATACATTGAGTACTTGCACCTTTCTGATACTCAAGTTTCCATTAATTGCACTGTGCTGGTCTGAAAGCATCATAATTTGTCAAAACACTGTGCGATAGAAAAACAATTGAAGCACCACATAGGTCATTTATCAGCTCAAAAATTGTCTATGCTTCATCTTTTTATTTTTAACCTGAGAATTCTGTGTGCATTGCAATAAGAATAGAAACTACTTTCTGAATACTCTGACAATCAATTATTTCTCCTCCCTGTTTTTCTAGTAATAACAAGTCAAAACATATCTAAACATAAATTGCTCCAGAATACAGTATATAAAACATTTTGATAAAGCAAGCTGCAGAAAGGAGATATATATTCTAATAAACAGCTTAGGTGATATTCAGGATCCAAATGTCTGAGTGTTTTCCAAAATAATGAGGTTTGGATCCTATCACTTTGTTTTTACAGATATCTTTCATCTATATTCAGGACTATTTCCTTTTTTAGTTTGCAATTTGTTATCTACTTCCTACATTTTTTCCTCCTTCCTCATCTTTAAAGAAAAAAATACACATACAGAATATAACACAGCAGCCAAATGGGATTATCCTTTCATTTTTATTCCTTTAGTGCTTTTCTCCCATTCTAATCAATATTAACCTTAGCTCACCTTTACATTCAAATTGATTTTAGTGTGGCCAAGCTCACAGACTGGGTTTGATGGCTTCATTTGTATTTACTTGCCAGTTCCAGACAGACAGAGCTCAGTGCCTCATGAGTAGTAGGGAATCTGAGGTTTTTGAGCATCTTCATTGTAGGAGGTGCTCATCAGTTTCCCAAAGTATCAGAACTGGTGCATATCCAAGAGGAAAAAAGAACCAATTTACCAAAATCTTGAGATCTTCTCCTTTCTTAATGATCTTTTCTAGCCTGGGTTTCAGCCTTGCATAGAATCTACAAGAAATTCTGACTTTCACTTTTAGTACTAGCCTTTTTGCCTGGTAGATTTCCTAACACAATAATTATTCTGTTGTTTTAGGATAATGCCTTCTTTCATTAAACAATTTAATTTTCATATCTATTCATCATTCTGATGTCCAAACTGGAAATGTTCCTTTTTTAAGTGCACATGTTTTGGAGAAAAAAATTCTTTGTGTACTTATAAATTAGTTTTATTTTAATGGAGTATAAATACTTATTTAAGAATATCTAGCTAATTAGACAAGCAGTTTTTTCACTCAAAGTTTGGACTCAGTGGTCTTAGAGGTTTTTCCCAACTGAAATGATTCTGCCAGAGCCTGAACATGAAACATTGAAAAAGTTGAATACACTGCATGCAATATTTGTATTAAGTTAAATAGGCATACTCATGTGCACAGTATATCAGTATTTGTGCCCACATGAGAAGAGAGTTACTCAGCTGGGTTTTTCCTCTACATCATGTGTGGTGTGACTTAGAGAGCTCTTCTCTTTTGACTGTACCCACAGCAAAATCTGTCTAATGTCTTCTCTTTGAGAGTGCCCAGGAAAAGATGCTCACGTCCTAAGGACTGTAAATCACAAGTGTCAGTGGAAGCTTGGTGTATTCACTAAAATACAGATCACAAAATTTTATCTGTCTTTTCCTTCCCCCTGGAATCTTCCAGGCGAAATCCAAGATCTTCTCCAATGGCCTGGTGAGATAAATGCCTGTAAAACACAGTCACTGGTTTAATATCACATGCCATTAAGCCTAAGTAAATTTCTTACTAGAGGATTCTCCCCAAAAACCCCAAAAAACAAAAAACAGCCGACCAAAAAAATCCCAAAAGCCCCAAAAAACACAACAAAAGAACAACAACAACAACAAAAACCACCAAAAAACTACAAAGATCAACTAACCCAACCAAAACAAAAACAAAAGGAAAAAAATCAAAAAACAAACAAACAAAAGACCCCAAACCAAGCCAAAAATCACAATTTGTGAAATTAAGTCATTACTCTGTTTGTATCATGAAAGTTAATTTGACAATATTCCAAACCTCACCCTTGGTCTGTGACAGTAACATATTTGCTGTTTTGAATAGTGGCTCTGTAGGTTTGGTTGTCTTGTTCTTCTTCCTTCTTGCAAATGAACACTGCTTTATTTTAGCAACAGACTAGATTTTAGGATATCTGGATTACTCTGATGTGTCTTTTCCAAGCTCTCATGTCCTCTGTTCTAGAACTGATACCACTTCAGTCCTTTCACTGTGCCTCTTTCTCCTCTGCCTTCCTACATTTCACTTTCTCACAATAAACAGGGATGTCTCTGGATGGAAAATCTGTGTGAGAAGATGCTTTTAATTTTTTTCCCTTAATATCTGTAATGACCTTTGTTCTGCAAACCTTCTTGTAAAAGAACAGCCAATCACTCAGCAATTAGGTGAAAAGTAAGAAAACATCATTGTAACTTTTTTTTACAAGTTCAAATTTTGCCTAGTCCAAACTTTACTATGGCAAAACTTCCATTGTTTTCAGAAAGTGTTGCGTATTTTTATTTTTTATTAATTTATTATTTACTTGTAACTTTGATTGTGTGTTACAATTGATTGTGTTGGGACCTGAGTCTCCTCTCTCTGTTGAAAGACAGGAATTTTTTGAGGGTTGCTTTTGACTTATGGTGGGGCAACTAAGAAGGCAATCAAAGTGAAATAGTTCAGCAAAATTTATTATTTGTGGCAAATCAGTCTTTTTTTTAGTAAGACATCTTCTTCTGAACTGTCTGTTACATCTGTGTCTTCAGCAGAAAGCTCGAGCTAAAAATTGTCAAATTGTCTAAGTTGCACAGTTTCTAAAGTGTGTGTTTCTAAACTCTACAGTATCTCACTCATTTTTAAAACTTTCAGGAGAAGTTTTGACAAGTGATTAAACTGATGCAGACTTCAGAACACTCAAAACCTGAGACATAAAATAACTAAACCTGAAGGCTTGAAAAGAGTGATAAATTTCAATGTTTTTTCACTTCCTAGTTTAAAGTAGACATATCATAAAATACTTAAATCCTGGCAGCTTTTCTCAGTGATCTTTGGAGTGGTATGGATAAAAGTGTACCATTTAAAACTCTTTATCCAGAGCATCAAAACAACCCCCAAAGTTTTTCCTTCTGAGGGTGTGCTGGTTTAATGTTAACTTCTTTCATGGGAACTGTATTTTACCTAGTAGAAAGGAGATAGGGATAACAAAAAAACAAAAGGCACATGTCTATGTTTTGGAGTTCTTTATCTGCACAAATGTAAAGGACAAGCTCTTTGAGAGAAAAAAGTCAGATAATTAATATTGTACAGGAGAATAAACAAGGGCTGTTGTTGATGGTCATTCAGGATTATGACAAAGCAAGCAGCTGAGTGCTTTAATTTGTTTTGTAAACTATGAACGTCGTTATAGCTCCAGTAAGTGATAAATAGGAAGAAGAAAAGGTCTTAACTAGCTCAAAGCTTTAAAAATATGGAAGAAAAATAATCGTCATTCTTTGTGTTTTCCTGATTTTCATGTGAAAGATTTAGTAGCAGTGCATTTCACAGCAGGATAGCTGGAAATAGCCTCACTACCCAGAGAACACTTGTGAGCAGTGAAGCCAAAAGATTTTACCACCTGACTCTCTAGCTGTTTATTAGGATTAAATGTTCAGTCACTTGCTTGCAGGTGATTATGAGATGAACTGGGGTAGGCTATGATACATGCAGGCAATTTTCTTTCACCTAATGTCAGCAGTAGCTATGACAAACCTTAAAAACATTCACACTAAAAAGTTTAGGCTTGTATTCATTAAGTCTTATACTAGAATTTCATTTTCCATAAGAAATGAAATCTTGAGGAAGAGGAGGAATTTTAGCTGGAGAGTTTGCTTAGCTGAGCTCTGAAAAATTAAAGAAAAATTAATTTCTTCCAAAAGAAACCATCTTAGGTATACCACACAGAGTACAATTACTTTTATATTCCTCCTGAAAGGAAGGTTGTTTTTCAGTTCATACCACAAGTCAGATATTTTCAAATCACCATCGTTAACTAAAAGCATTTGACAAGGAACCACGGAGTCTGCTGTGCTGCCTCTGAGACAGAGGCTCCTCTGAAGTTCAGTCTGAGGCTTGTATAAATTACTGTAATAGCAAGTATCACACTCTTTAAATCTCAGTAGATATGGCCTTGGATGTTTCATAATATTTGAGCATGGCTGTGTGCTTCAAAAAAGACAAATTCTGTTTGTTATGCAATACAGTGTGTGCTTGCCACTTGCACCATCATTCCAGCTGTAGAGTGTCAAAGAAAATTCCTCCAAACTGGTTTGTATCCAAGGGTTTCATGCTGGGTTTACAAAACTTGATCTGTAAATAAGGTCAGGAGTCTGAACTTGATATCTGGCATGTTTTATATTCTTTCTGCTTCAAAATTCACATTCTCACAGATATTCTGATCATTGTATTTCCTTTTTTTTTCCCCTCTAAGCCCATTCAGTAAATCATAGGAATATCCTGACAGCTTTTTTATTCCCCTGAAGTCTTCATATTACCAGATAAACCTTTTTCTTTTGTGCTAGCTCAAGTTATCACTAGTTATTGCTGAGTTTCCCATTGCTGCAAAAAGGAAATTCTTTATATTATATAAACTCATGCCAGAAGAGTAATAGGTGAAAATTCCACACAATTACTTTTAAGAAAGTTTTGAAGTTGATTTAAACTTTTGGGAACCAACTAAACTAGATTAAATACTACAGCTCCACTTCCATTTTATTTTCTTGCAGTAGGAGAATTCAAGTTTGGCATAATACGTGAAGCAGCCAGAAACTGATAGGATTCAGGAAAAGGACTTCTTATCAAGATCAGGCATTCTGCTGCACAAATAAAGTTTAGCATAATAAAACATGGATCTGGTCATACCAAACATTGTTCAAATTCAATCAGCTTCTTGGAAAGCGCTCCGTGCCTTTGTGTCAGTGTGTTGATCTCATCTGCTCAACACTTGCAAATCTAAATCTGCAATTGCAGAAACTTTCAGCCATGATCTAGCAAGATACAACAAAATCTTTGTAACATTTCCACAGGACCTTACCTTTTAGAGATGTTTGCTATTTTAAACTCAAAAAATATAATTTCATTTTGAGAATGCTGAAGGAGACTGATTGTAATTATGCATATTTGGAACTTCCACAGAGTGGCTGTACCTGGGTGGATAAATCATCCATACATGTTACTCAATATTGACTGATTAAGCATCCACAAAGTTCCAGTGTCCATTTCCTAAAAATCTTTGGCACTAAAAATCACTCTTGAAATATCACAATTGAAATAAAACTTTGAATGATTTGAAGAATGCAATGCAATTGCTGATCAGAATTACACTTGTTTTTATGTTTTGGTCGTTTTTGTTTTTTTTTTTTTACATGAGGATAGCAAGAAATACAAAAGGACTTTTGATCACTTAAGAGAGCTTTATTAACATGTAGATGATCAGAAGCTGCTGGACAAGGAAGGTTGAAATGAAAAGTTTAAAATATTGTTTCTTTCTTATCCATTGCTCCATTGCTTCTTTCCAAAATATTTTTTTTTCATTTTGTCAGGACTTCTGTTTGTGTTGTGGGTTTTTTTCCCAAGCGAGATTTCACAGCTGAGAAGAGCTGATCTAACTGCTTACTGACAAAAACAGGGAACGTGTTTTGTCTGGTCTCACCCTCAGACTGATTCTGGTTATTACCTAATCCCTATGTGAGCTGGTACAACAGAAAATTAGCTTTTTCTTTTTTCTTGTTTTTATTCTTTTTTTTTTCCTTTGGATAGTTTAATTTTTCATCATTTTAATGAGCTAGGGGACAAGAATGCAATCCTGGCTTGCAAAAGAAAAGTGCATAATGGTTCTCTGCTTGTAATGATCCAAAATTGACTGACTTTCTTGCTTATTGAAGATCCAACAGGCTGAAATTGTCTTATATTATGTTGTCCCCTGCCCCCTCAAAACACCTATAAAAAAAACCCCCTTTCCCTAAGCCTCCTAGAACTCTGAAATACTTAATTTCTATTCAGAAGAAACACTGTATCTTGATTTTTGTGTTCTGAAAGAAGTGATAAACTGTGTGCTGTGTCCTTGAACTATAGGACACCTAATGAGATTTCTAGTTCTAGAAATTAATGAGATTTCTAGTTCTGGTCCTTCACACACCTCTTTTTCTGTCATCACAGATTGCCTCATGTGTTTTAGCTGTTTGGGCAGTGAGAGAAGTGTAAGAGTATTTAGGAAAGTGTAGTTACAGATTTTATGATGCAGTAATAAAGGAGTCAACAATTTGCCCAAACCACAAAGCCCCACATCCAATAACTGTATCTCTCAAGAACAACAGTAGTGGAAAGGGATATATTTCAGTCTCTAAAAGAACAATGGTTCAGTCCACGTGTCCAATAATGGTTAAGCAGGATTCTGAATAAGAAATGTGAACTGCATATATAGCCCTGGAAGGTGTATTTAAGATAAGAATCATTTTGTGAAAAAGGGTGGAAAAATAATGCAGACAAAAGTGGACAGTGATTTATTAACAGAAAAAAGTCTTACATTTCTGTTAGAACGTGGAATGTGGAGTAGTGTACTGGATAGGACACATATATATGTGAGAGAGGAAACAGTACACCAGTGAGGGAGCCATAAACGTGTCCTGCAGGTTTATTTGGTCACACTGTTCATAAATTCACTGAATAGGACACAAAATGCTCCTGCCCAGTTTACAGAGGAAGTCCATTGTATTGAACTAGGTTTCCCTGAACCTTTCTGTTAGATGTGATAATGGATCTTACCCTTCTTATTGACCTGGCAGTAAAAAATGGTCACTCTCATGCTGTGAGGAAGAACCAACTTTTCTTAGAAAATAGATCACAGAGGCCTTTTCAAAATGGCACCAGGGAAGCTGCCAGTGAGAACTCCCCCAACACTCCTCCATCATTAAGATGCTTTAAGCTTCTGGAGCAGGAAATATCACACCTGTGAAAACATTTTCAACCAGCCCAACAAGTGTTACAGCCATTTCAAATGGCTGCCTGTTCTGATACTGGCAGGAAATTAGATTGAAGCCCCAGGAACGGCAAATCCTGAAGTAAGCAGCAATTTTGGGGTGATTTCAGACCTCACAAAAAGGGTGAACACCAAGAAAAGTAGGCAGCTGTGCTCCAGACTAGAATACATAAAACTTTGTAGCTCTTAGGGTGAATACCTGAGCAGCTTTGGTTATTATGCAGGGGGATCTCAGTAGTAATTTTCTGAGGCACCAAAGGTACCAATGTGTTGCACAAAAACAACACCTCCTGTCTCTTGAGGATCCATACCAGGGGCATCTGCTTGGCCATTTGTTAAGTGTGCCACAGTGCCTGTGCCTCCAGGCAGTAGATTCACAGCTGCTTTGTTATATTAGGAAATTTAAATTAGTTTTGTTGAGACACAAGGATGGTTTTATTTAGTTTGTCCCTTATGTCATGCATTTTGAATTCGAGATCCTTGTCTCTTTGTATGGAGAGACAAATTAAAGGTTTGTGCACTCTGCAGAAAAAATTGGGATTCTGAGGTAAGGTGGTTACAGGTAGAAGCTCTGTCTTGAATAGACTTTCCTTTCTAATCATAAATATATTAAAATATAAATGTAATGAAGGATGAAGGATGACAAGAACACTGAATTTAGTTGAAAAGAAGGGTTCTTATGCAAACACATCTCAGGATAAATATGAACTCTGAAAAGCCTTTAAGGGCTACTTTCAAAAGAAATGTATAAAAAATGTTCAAAATTTTAAAAAGTCTACTTCTGTATTTGTTATTCCTTTCATTTATCTCTAGTCATGCAAAAGGTCCAGTTCGTTCCTCTTTGAGACAAATAAAAAATAACTGTCACAAAAAGAGTTGCACATATTCATGATTCAAGAAGTGACTCCTTTTTAATAGTTTTTGCCTGCAGACGGTGAATATATTGTGAAAGCCAGAGCCCTCAGTGCCTCTGACATGCTGTTCCTGGTCAGTGGTCCTTATCTCTAGTCAAACAAAGGATGGGAGAACTCCACCCAGTAAAAAAGGAAGTAATACAATCTCTCATTTCAGTAATACAGTTTTGCATTTCTTAGGGGAGCAATCTCCTCTGTTAATCACCTCCATTTATTGAAAATCTCCATTTAATATGCAACTGAGCTAAAACTTAAATCTGCACTCCTGGACTCACATCATCCTGCTGATTCTCACCCTCCTGCATAATTCTCTTCAAGAATGGAATTAGCTGTGCTTTCAGATCTTTCAGAAACTCTGTGCCACAGACAAGCAGCTGTAGTGCACATCACCGGGTGTACCATGCTGCTTTCACAACAGCAGCAAAACTTTTGTGCCTAATTCTTAAATTTTCGTAACTTGCTGATAATGGGACCTGAATATATATTCCTTGACACATCCATCATCATCATCATGTCTGAGCACCAGGTACAAATCAGCTTTGTTATCAGAGGAAAGCTGTTACAGAGGTGGCAGCTGTGGCCTGTAGCCACCTCTGCATTTTGATGTGGATGTGGGAGTTCACTTAAATTTCTCCTTAAGTTAAAGACTGCTGGATAAAGCTGCCCATTGCTATGCACATCTTTCCTCCCAAGGAGTTATCCAGCATCAGGGCTGCAGTGAGATCTGACAGCTTTTAGTTTTAACCACAGGTGTGCAAATATAGAGGTGGCAGACAGCCACCCTAGACTGCAGCATAGGACAGCTGTGGCTTTTGAGGCAGCTGCAGGCTCATTAAAAAATGCTTTCATTGTCTTATTGGGAATGAAGACCAAGAAAGTTTTAAGCAGGATGCCAACTAATTTCTTAAGGCTACAGAAAAACCTCAGGACACAGAGAAAACCTCCAGACTGTATGTTCAGCTATTTGCTGCGTGTGGATGCTCCATAACCACAGAGAGCACATAAATTATGGAAGTCTTTGTCTGGAACTTTTTTTTTTTTTCTGATGGAAGCAGCACAAACTGAAAGGGAAAAAGAAACCCCCTTATTTTTACATTTGCACCGTAACTTCCAAGTGTGATTGAGAAACACTAACAGCAGTTTGGAAACAATTCGAGTGGGACTGGAGAGAAACAAAGCGAACCCGTGATACTCGGCAGAGTGACAGCAGAGGGCACCAGTGGCCTGCACTGGAGGAAGATGGCCTTTTATTCCCCTTGTAAATTGCCCAATAAATCCTTATTTGCTCTTACCAGCTTAATGCAACAAAGCCAAAACAATATGTCAATTTTATACAGATTCTTAGGGCTGACTCTTTGGGGTGTTCCAGACATGTGCTTGTGATGGAAAGGCAGCTTCCACCATCTGATGCCAGACAGAAACAAGAAAAATGTCCAAACTGTTGTTTATCAAAATCTATTGCTCATACATTTGCTGAAGGTAATCTATTCATAACAGCTTGTTGCTTGGGAATTTTTAGCCTTTCACCTCCCAAGAAAAGTATTTATTCCTCATACAAAATATTCTGTGCCCTATATATATCAGTAATTTAAAAGTTTTAAAGACTCTGTAAATTGTGATTTATGTGACAGTTATTTTCATCTAAACTAGTAGAAACAGAAGAGAAAATATTAGGCTGTTGAAAATCTATGCATAAGTTCCTGAACTTATATTTTATAACTTTATATCCATAAACTGAAGGTGACATGTTTACAAACAGTAAAATCCACACAGATTATTCATTGCATTCATTTTGTATTAATATGCCTGTTTGAACAGACAGCACCTACCACAGGTATTTCAGCTTTTATTTTAAATACTTAAAAATTATTGTATTGTGTTTATCTGGATGATGGTGATCAGAATAACTCTAATGGGATGAGAGTAGGGCCAAATTCTTTGCAAATAGCTCTGATGCAGGTTAGTATTTAGACATGTTCAGAGAATAATGAAATCATCAGCTGCTGCCAGACCAGGGATTGAGAGAGGAATAAGTAAACCCACTGGCTATTCACTTGGCTTAATATTATGTTTATTATTACATTTTCATATTTGTTTATTGGAAATAGCCATGTGAAGATAATGACTTGATGACCAGTCTTCATTTCCTGGCACTCTCAAGCACCTAGTCTCCAAGGATTTTGAAGCTGGCGTGCTCTAAATTTGTAATAAAATATCCCTTTAATTGGTAAGCACAGAAAATATTACTTTTATAAATATTTGATGAACAGAGATGTTTTATCTATTCATTAGACTCCAGAGTAATATATGTTCATTAGCAGAAGATGAATAACAGCATTTAATATTCTTTGTTTACAACTGAAGGTCACATGGAAGAATATATTAATATATAAGTTGTGACCTTCACGTTTTGTCTGTTTTAACAAGAATACGCTTGTTTGCCTTTATAGTCAGATCTGTGTTTGATTTTCAGCTTTAATTAGCACAATTAAATTCACTATCTGTGACAGGCAAAATGCACTATGATTGACAAGACCAGTTTGGTGACTTACAGTTCTTGTTCAAAAAAGAGGAAAAACTATAATGTTTGAGAAGAGAAATATTTGTTCACAGGCCAGAGAATAAAATTGTAAAATACTATTGCATAAAAGAGTTAGAATTATCAGAAGTAACCAGAAATAGGTATCAGAAATACGATCAAAATTAGTTTTCTTTTCAAATATGTACCTTAATAGGAAATAACAGCCATACAAAGATAAGGGCACAGTTTAGGTCTCTTGCTCTGTGTATCTCAGGAGTCATGGACACACTCCATGCTCACAAAGCTGTTAGATAGCACAACTCTGTTTAAAATTGTATGACTGGTAAGTGTATTACACTTACAGCTTTCAGGCATGATTTCACAGAACAGACAGCAGGGAGGAACAAAGAAAGACTAGGCTAAGAAGAAATGGTGCTTAGAGCTCATCAAAAGCTGAGTTTGTCAGATTGGCTTTTGCAGGGAACCGTGATTTCCAGAAAATCATCATTTTCTTGAAAAAAATTATTCTGCAGTTTATCTTGGGAACTGGAGTTCAGTCATGCTACAGCCTAGAAAAGATCCAGGGAATCACTGGGTTCATTAAAAAAAAAAAAAAAACCCTATATTTTTCTTACTGATTTTAAGACTAAAAGAAAGTGAAAATACCAGAGATCCTCCAGGAAGCACACTTAAATGTATGATCAACAGCAACTGGAGAAAAGTCTTTCCAATAAGATGTTTAACTTCGTGGAAGTTAAAGCTGTGGCCTACCTGCTGCATGTAATATATTTTGGTAATAATATAAAGATCTTGCCAATGTGATGTTCTGCTTTTTTTTTTTTCTTTAACTACTTAGGCTGTGTTGTTCATTTCCCTGTTTCCATAAAGTATGGTCCAAAGAGAATTCCTGTGTCATAAATGGGTCAGACTACATAATGGATTTAAAGGAAGTCTCCCCCCTCCCAAAAACCCCAGCGTTACTTTAGCACGAGAGGACATGGCCTCAAGTTGTACCACAGGAGGTTTAGAGTGGATATTAGGAAAAAATTCTTCACTGAAAGGGTGGTCAGGCTGCCCAAGGAAGTGGTCGAGTCCTCATCCCTGGAGGCATTTGAAAGATGTGTAGATGTGCTGCTTAGGGACACGGTTTAGTGGTGAGCTTGGCAGTGCTGGGTTTGCAGTTGGGCTCGATGACCCTAAAGGTCTTTTCCAACCTGAATAATTCTGTGATTATCTGGTTGTCACATATCATCTGTAAGTGTAAGCTTCTCCCTCCCCATTCCCCACCCCCCATCTCTGGTGTCATACTGTCATCCTTCTTGTTCAAAAGCAGAGCAGGAAAAACACATCAAATCTTCATCCTGATGATAAACCACTTGATTTTTTCCCCCTCATTTTAATGTTGTACCCTAAATTCAAACACTGAATGTTGAATTCTTTGCACTGTAGCCTATCCTCATATTACAACAATAAGGTGTTGCCCCCAGAGAAAATAACAGCAGTAAAGCCTGGGATGATTCTGCCACCAGTATTTCTGCAGTGAGACTTGAACTGTACCTTACCTTTGCAGGTTTGATTTACATTTCATTAAGTCTACTTTCTTGTGTGAAAAAGCATTTTCTTCTTATTTGCATAAACATATACATTGCATAAATAGCATTGACTATGAAGGAATTATCCTGATGGAGGCAAGCAAGAATTATGCATATTCAAAGAAAGAAATTAATAGATAAGGTGTATTATAGCTCTTGAAGGGGAAGTTTGCCAAAATATTTGCTGAAAACCTTGAGTTTGTAGATTTGAGCTGCTTAGGAAGGTCACCATGAAAAATGACACCCAAGATGCTGAGGGAGAACTGTCATTACATCAGGAAAAATATCCCTTTCTTGGGAAAAATGTGGATCCACTAATTAATCTCTTCTTCCCTATTCTGAGGTAACTGTATTTCCTCACCTGTGGAGAGGAACCAGTGCTTTGTTCCAGGGCTGTGCTCTGCTTCCCTTGGATTTGATGTCTGTCCCAGAAGCACCAGGGCTTGTTGATATCTCTGTGCCCACCTCCACAAGAAACAGCAAAAGCACTGACAGCAAACCACCTCTCTCCTTCCCTTCCATGATGCTTCATGGAGTTGTCTGGTGGGTGTGTCCAAACATGTTTTTGTTTTGATTAAGAAAAGTCTTCCTACAGAATTACAAAGCCATGTAAACCTTGCCCTGTGGTGACACAGCCAATATGAGAAGCTTTTATTGGAGATGCTTCAGGGAAGCAGGTCTGGACTGAGGCGACGATGGCAGATGATGGTGAATTTTCTCTTTCTGTTATAAGAAGACTCAGCTTTCTTTTTATTCTCAGGGCACATGCCTTCATCAGCACATGTGTGAAAGCCTCTAATTTCTAGAGCACTTACAACGAATTAGGGATTAAATTCTTTGCATAGGAAAATCCCCCTCCATTATTAGAAGATGAGGATGTATTCCCCGGTGGGCAGATATTCAGAATATTTCCTGTAACAGCTGTGTCCTAGGAGCATGTCCACATGTCCCTGGTGTGGGAAAGTTCAGTAGAGGGAACAAGACCACATTATCTTGGAATGGTTTGGTTTGGGAGGGATCTTAAAGACCATCTCCTTCCAGCTTCTCTGCTATTTTGAAATCTGCATCAAGTTCTATTCAAAATTAATTAATATTGCTTAAACTAATTAATGGACTTCACTAAATTGTTTCATGGGATATTTAAGAAAAACCTTAGCTAATATAAATTTTTAAAAATCAATTCTTCTATTATAAACCAGAGTTCAACATCCATTGCCTTTTTTTCATTCTTCTCACCATTCCTCTACTCAGAACTGATTTGTTTACCAAAAATAAGACCAGATATGTACTTTTAGACTATAGGCAGTCATATATGTTGTGATGATGGAGGAGAAGAGAATGGCTGTTGGATTGACTGATTTTGTTAGGTAGTAGGTGGATTTTCTAAAAAGGGAGAGGATTTTCCCAGTTATCTGTGGGGAAAGTTGGCAAGTCTAATGAGCAATACACAATAGGTTATTCTTGGACTTGGGAGAG